>OX411307.1:71310851-71910851 GCA_948150685.1 Rhaphigaster nebulosa | reverse complement strand
ACAGGCACTATATATACAAAAAGCGTCCAAATCTTAGCATACGCTGATGATATATGTATTATTGGAAGATCATCGGTAGCAATGATGGGTGCGTTTACTTCGCTTGAGACAGCGGCAAGAGAAATTGAACTTCAAATAAATGAAGAAAAAACAAAATATATGACGACAGATAACCGACAGACTGACCCAACCATCAAAATTGGCTCTTGGAACTTCGAAAAGGTAAATAGTTTCAAGTATCTAGGTTCAGTAGTAACAACGGACAACGATATTAATCAGGAAATAACACAGAGGCTCGTTGCTGCGAAGAGGTGCTATTATGGACTCCTGCAGTATATGAAAAGCAGATCGCTGTCTAGATCCACAAAGGTGATCATATACAAGGTACCAATACGCCCTGTACTGACATATGCGTCAGAGACATAAACAATGACTAGGGCCATAGAGCGAAAATTGTTGGTGTTCGAGAGGAAAATTCTCAGAAAGATATATGGTCCCGTTAAGGAAAACAACGAATGGAGAATCAGACACAACAGTGAACTTTCTGACTTCTATAAAGAGCCCGATGTTGTCAAATATATAAGAATAACTAGGCTTAGATGGGCGGGTCATGTCTTACGGATGGACGATAATGTAGTCCCGAAAAAAGCATTCAATGTCGAACGAATTGGTAAGAGGAAAATCGGAAAACCAAAGCTGAGATGGCTGGATTGTGAAGTGTGAGTGGTGATGCCAGAGCTCTGAGCATCCAGAGTTGGTGGAAGGCCGCACGAGATAGGGAGAACTGGAAGAAGATTCTTGAGGCAGCCAAGATCCAGTAATGGATTGTCGCGCTAAGGATGATGATGAGACATGGTAACCAGTTCTATTCTCAGCTTGTTATATTTAATAGACGTACTCTATTATTTTGTCAGTATGTCTAAAAAAAAATTGCTCTAACTCAGCAATTTTTTTAAATAATTATTTCATCTAAAATCGATATTGTAAAAATATTCTCGTTACTAATATATTTTTATTAGTGTAATAAGAGTCAGTTAGTAGCAAAAAATTGGGTTGATAAAAACCCGAATTGGCCAATAAAAAAAATTAAATAAATAAAAAATAATCATTGCTGCTCAAAGTTGTATGTTAGGGCACGTTAATTCCTCAATAACAAGCAGGGTGGGGCTGTTTATGGCAAATCAAACCTTTATTCACAATAGGAACAGGCGATTTACGTAATGGAATCAAATTGTTTACAATTTTTTGGAGTGTAGAAATAATATTATATATTATTAAAATACAATTACTGAGTTGTCGTAGGGTTCACTAGCAGTGCATAATTCTGTCTAGTGCATAACATTAGGCTTTTGCAAAAAATATTGAAATACTAGCTTTAATTTAAAAAACAGAAGATAGTTTTCCTTCCTCTAATCTAACGGTTCTGATTTTAAGATATTCATAACGTGGAAATTGATGATATAATGTTGAAAATTGCTGTGCATTACTGTAAAAAGACATTTGTTTGTAACAATTGCAATGCAACTTCCATATGTTAACATTTGTTTTTCTTCCTGATGAACCTACATGCTCGCCCCACTGTGCCATGATTGTTGATTGGCTAGATATAGATGTTACTTGACTATTCGAGAATCAAGATGTACTAAATTTATCGTGCTACCGATCCATCTAAATCGTCACAATTAACGATCAAAAATTCATTTTTTTAAGATGTTTACCTTTTTTAGAATATTATATTACATTTTTTGTATGATTTATTAATATCTTAGCAATATTTGTCAAGTTGTACCTTGAATGTAAGCTAATTATTTTTTTCTGTTTTAATAGTTATTTACAATAATGCTGTAATTGATATGATTCATAATAACTTATGGACGTGTCAATATAATTATTTTATTGGTTTAAACACCATAACAATGTAAGTTCAATCAATTATTTAAGAATATAGGTCAGAAGGATAATTCAACATTGAGGGTATTTCTGGAAGTCCTGATGACGATTAAATCTCTTTTTGGCGTTAATTAGAAGATAAATTTCCGCTCCTCTTTTTGATCTGAAGACCGCATGAGGTCAAAGCATTCTGTAGGAGGAAAGCTTCCTTTACAAGTTTAGTAAGCGATCCTCAAGCAAAACTTTTACAAAAGAGGTTGGGCTCCGAAATTGTTTAGAAATACCTGAATAGAGGAGGACTTGAGTGAACAAAGCTCCGCTCCCCTGTGGTCTACCACCCACCCCATAACTTGGGATGTCCTCTCGCTGAGGCAAAGGTCGCCTTGATAACGAGTCCTATTTCGGAACAGCGACATCTAACAAGTATTACTAAAACCACGACTAAGTACGTTATCATTTTACTTAATTAAATTAGTTTAATAATGTCATTTTACTGTTGCATTTAGATTGCCTAAAGAACCAATTATCGCAAGGCCCAATAATATACATGGCAAAGGCCTATGTGAACTAATAAGGTTTTCATTACTTTGTTTCAACTGTAATAAGCAAGCTGTAAATTGTTATCGGCAGTACCTAACTTATAATAAATATTTAACATAAATGTATGTCAATACATTGTTAAAGCCCTTATAATAACTTCATTAAAAATATTTTATTTTTTTTAAACTCGATTCTGGCTAAAATTTCATATATTGAAAAAAAAGTATATTTAAGCATTAAAAATAAAGCAATCAATTTTATACAAAAAGAAAAAATATATAACAGCAAACTTAATTACCTTATCATTGTATAATTAGAATGATATGGATATAGTTACCGAAAAATATAACAATTTGTATGAAACTACAAATAGGATTGAAAATAGGGTTCAATTACATCTTTGACACTAAAAATATAGATAAAGACATAACACAATTAATTGCGGACATAGAAAAGATCTTGGATAACATGGAAACGGCAGAAAGTCGAATAAATGTGACAAGAAACAATGTTTGTAAAATTATGAATAATTACATAACAAAATTTAAAAGAAATCCGAAAATAAATAAACTAAATACTCAGATTAACAAAGATTTGAATGCTTCCTCGATGATAACAAAAACATAATGGTATTAAAATCAGATAAAACAAAAAAGTTCGTAATTATGTAAAGAACACTATATGAAAATAAAATGGATGAATTGCTGGATGACAAAGAAACTTATAAAATAGCAAGAATTAATCCAGGAATAGAGTTGGCAAAAAGAATAAATAAATACGTAGATAATTTTTCAGTAACTTGGATATATAGATAAATACAGCAAACAATTTCACGGATCCCAGAATAAATGGGCTGGTGAAATTGCACAAACCACAATTGGAATATAATTAAGGACAGCACAAAAATAAAAAATATATACATAGAAGGTAACAAATTATGCATATTGAATAACTATTTTAAATACAGTGGTAAATTTTACAAACAAGTTAATAGGTTGCCAATGGGAAGTAGATTATCTGTGATAATGAGTGAGTGCTGTTTAAATAAAATCATAGAAAAACACATTGACAAAACGAATGTTAAACCGATATTAATAACAAAATCTTTCGATGATTTACTAGTAATAACCAAAAAAAAATAAATATGTAGAGTTGCTGAAATCTGAAAGTTTAAAGGTTAAAATTCACAACAGAAATGCCAATGGAAAATAGAATTAGATACTTAGACATGAGTATAATTTTCTAAAACAACAAAATTACAACCAAATGGACAAATAAACCAAACAATAGTGATGCAATGCTCAATTATTATGCAAATAGTCCAATACACCAAATAGAAAACACAGGGAAGGATCTAATTGATAAAGCAATAAAATTAACGGATCCTGAATATTTGAAAGAAACAAAAAATGAAATGTATAAAGTTTTAAACAATAACTTTTGTCCCAAAAGGTTAATAAATAAATTATGGTATACGAATATAAGCAATTTGGCGAAAAGTGATAGTAACAATACCATACAGGAAGACAAAACAAATGGAACAAAGAGATGAATAAATATAATAAGTAATATACTAATAATACCAAGATAACAGATTTTTTTTTCAAATAACAAGCAAAGAAAGGGTAAAAGAAAAGGAAGCAGAGATAATCAAAATAGAGAAAACAACAAATCAGTATAAGTATCAAAAATTGAAATACGTTCCAAGACAAAATTACGAGCAAGACAATTTGAGGTTTGGGTTGTACAATGAAAATAAATTAAGTAAGTATATAACAAACACTAAAGATAGGATAGAAAAAAATCATCATCATCATCATCCGTGGCGCTACAACTCCTGTAGAGTCAAAGCCTCCCGCAGCTTTGCTCGCCAGTCTTGGTTGCCACTGTTCTCCAATTGCGGATTCCCAAGATGGACTTGGCGTCCGCCGCCACTCCATCGATCCATCGGAGCCGAGATCTTCCCACTCTTCTCGTTCCATAAATCCTCTCGTCTAGGACCATTTTAGGAATCTGATCCTGGGCCATTCTAATTATATGGCTTGCACATCGAAGCCGGCCTACTTTTATTACCCTTAAAATATCTGGGCTCTTGTAGATTCTTTTTAGCTCAGCGTTCGTTCTTATCCTCCAGAACCCATTGGTGCAAACGGGGCCATAAATTCTCCTTAATATTTTCCTCTCGAACCTTAGGAGAAGGGCTTCCTGTGAACTGGGCAATATCCAGCATTCGGAGGCAAAAGTAAGAACTAGTCTTACCAGGGTCTTATACAAGTGTACCTTCGTGTTTTGAGAAATAGCTCTGCTTCTGAAATGTTTCAGTAATCCAAAATAACATTTATTTGAGGACATAATTCTGCGATGTATTTCTGCTTTTATGTCATTATCCGCGTTTACCTGTGAACCAAGATAAACAAATTCTTTCACCCATTCGAATGTAAATCCTCCAGTCTTAATACGCGATGGTTCATGCACATCCAGTTGTGGGCCTGCATGCATATATTTGGTTTTTGATTCATTGACCTCTAAACCCAATGGAGACTGATAAAAGAATTTTTTAAATATGTAGGGGTTCTCGCAACAATATCTATGTCATCGGAGAAGGCCAAAATCATAGAAGATCTATTGAATATAGTTCCTCCAACTGGTATTCCAGATTTCCGCACTGCACTTTCGAGGGCCAAATTGAAGAGAAGGCATGCGAGGCAATCACCCTGTCTCAGCCCTTTGTGAGCTTCAAAGCTTTCAGTCAGGTCACCCTGAACACGCACTGTGCATTGCACTTTCATCGTAGCCCTAATCAGGCTTATCAGCTTCGGTGGTATTCCCATTTCTAGAAGCTCCCGGTACAGCTCGTTCCTCTTTATACTATCATAGGCCATTCGGAAGTCAATGAACAGGTGGTGTGTGAGGACATTATACTCCCTGCACCTCTCCAGAATGCTTCTAATGGAGAATATCTGATCTATGGTAGACTTTCCTCTCATGAAGCCTGTCTGGTACCTTCCTATATTCTGCTCGGCAAAAGAAAGCAGTTTTTTATAAAGTATCCGAGAGAATAACTTATAAGCACATGGTAAGAGGGATATACCGCGATAATTATGACAATGAAGCACATCTCCCTTCTTGTAAATCGGGCACATAATTGCTTTACACCACTCGCAAGGGATTTCCTCCATCTCCCAGACATCCATTATTATATTATAGAGGACTTTGACTAATTCTTCTTCTTCATACATAAACAGTTCAGGAGGTAGTCCATCTGGTCCCGTGCTTTATTATTTTTTAGTTCTTCCATCGCTTCATCGACATCGTCCATATCAGGGGGCTCTAATTCCCCTGGGGGCATCTTTATTTCATCTCTTCCTTTTCCCGCCAAGTCATTAAGGAGGACATCGAAGTAATGTCGCCACTGTTCCAGAACATGCCTCCTATTTGTGGTGAGATTACTCTCATTGTCTCTACAGACATTTATTCTAGGTTTCAATGTCTGTCGGCTGCTGTTTATTTCTTGGAAAAATTGTCTTACGTCATTATTATTCCGAAGGTCCTACATCTGCTGGAGGCGTAAACGGTGCCATGCCCTCTTTTTCCTCAGGTGGGTTTGTTTCTCTTCCCTTATTCTGGATCTGTATTCCTCCACTGATCTTCTTGTATGCCTTCGCTGTAACATTGCTCTATAAGCAAGGTTCTTCTGGCTGGTCACTCTTTGGTATTCTTCGTCAAACCAGGGTACTTTCTTAGTTGGTCTTTAGAGTCCAAGCACACCAACTGCCAATTCCTCTATGGTTTCTTTACATTTTTGCCACTGTTGATCAATGCTATCCAGCCTGATACAAATCTTTAATTCTGGCATTCATACTGTTAGTAAAGAGTTGCCTAACCTCGAGAACCTTCAGCTTTTCAGTGTTGATCTTTGGCCATCGTGCTCCACTTTGATTTCTGATGTTGGAAATCCTAGCCCTAAACCTGGCAATCAAAGAATCAATGTTGGCTCTTCTGAAAACTCTCACATCCATCAAATTACTGATATGACGGCTGCTTATTAACACATGGTCGGTTTGGTTACATGTGAATCCATCATTGGAGTGCCATGTCGCTAGATGGATTCTTTTGTGAGGGAAAATAGTGCTGCCGACTACAAGACCTTTCGAAGCAGCAAAATTTATCATCATCTTCCCATTATCATTTGTGTGGTCATGAATGATATGCAGACCAATTGAGGCAAGTATTCCGTCTCCTTTCCTACCTGCGCATTATAATCTCCCAGGATAATCTTAACATCAGCTCTCGGGCAGGAATCAAGCCGTTGCTCCAGACTACTATAAAAGGTATCTTTCTCATCATCTCCTGATGTTCAGTCGGGGCATGGACACTAATCATACTATAATTGTAAAATTTTCCTTTTATTCGGAAGTAACAGATTCTTGTGCTAATTGGTTCAAAGCCAATAACAAACTGATTTATATTTGATAGAAAAAATGAATAAGCAAAATGTTATGTATAAAATTAAATGTGGGCAATGTAATGATAAATATTATATAGGAGAAACAACCCAAAATTTATGGACAAGAATCAAGCAGCACGAAACCAGCGCCAAACCCCCCCCCCCCCCAAAAAAAAATCGATGCATCCGCACTGGCAAAACATGCAATCAAAAATAGACAGCTTTAAATTTAATGAAATAGAAATAATAGACAGGGCAGAAAACACTAGAATCAGGAAATATTATCTATACATCTAACCAAAATTATTAAGAACATGTTCATTTATAAAACAGACGTGGGAGGAATTGGCCTACACTAAGCAGACATAAGCAATAAGATAAATGTTTAAAGAAAATATTAAAATAATTAACAATTAATTCAATTTAATGGTGATAACAAAAATAAGGACTAGGGAAAGAGTAAATAAATAGTTAATATATGAGAAGGACAAGCTAGTCTAGGGAACACGGGATCAGTTGATATCAGACAGTGATGCAATAGGCATGGGTAATGAATGGGTAGAGAGAGAAATGCTTTATTTACAGCAATGCTGCCCAAATACATTTGGGTTTCTACATACACAGCATACTAATCAATCTATAGCTAGACATACACTAATATTATACATAACATTCATAACAAAAATTTTCCTTTCATTTTAGCTCTAAACACATAATTGTCAATACATTGCCTATATTACTTCTGTTCTTTTTTTTATTTTCCCCCTTTGTTTGCTATAGACCTTCTATTACTCTCTAATCCATCTCTTATTTCTCTTTTCCGGTGACTCTCAACCATTTCATAACTTAAAATAACGCTTTCTCTTTTCTTTATATATGCAAAACAAAATAAAATCGAAAATTAATCAAATTTTCACATTTTAGAAACGCATACCTAAGCCTCAAAAACAATGCAATAAATAATACCTAAATAAAAAGATAGAGATAAAAAACAATGTAATAAATATATTTAAAGAAAAAATAAATAAACGATAAACAGTAATTATAATAAATAAAAAATAAATAATAGATATCCACTCAGTTTACTACCATACAGGTGATGGTGCATAATTCCCAGAGAGTCCTGTATAATATTCTCCGCCAATAACGCAATATCCCTATTGCCAACACCAAGGTCTTTCAGAAAGCTCCTTGTTCTACTTTGGATTGTTCCGTGAGACTCACACCAGAGGCCTCTCAGCATGAGCTCTTTCTCTCCGGAGGTCTCGCGGAATTTCTCTTTTAGGAAGGGGAGCAATTCTCATAATTTTCTTCTTTTCCCTTTCCACCCCACCTGCCTGATCAAAGTCATTACTTTCGAACTTCACTTTTGGATCCAATCACTGTGCTGTCTTTCCGGTCTTGGAGAATCCGAATATCTCTGCACATCTCGCGGATCCGTCAGCGTCGATGCAATATACCTCATCGAAGCAGGTGAAGTCCTTTTCCCTAAGGAGTCTTATCAGTATCTTTCATGCTTTAACCTACGGTGCCGGTGTGTTGTAAGGAGGGAGTTGTTGGGGTATTTTCCCAGCACATGGGCTGGTGTTTCAGACTCTCTGCCGCATTTGCGATAGAGGGACCCAATTTCTCTCTGCTGTCCGCTGGATCCTGGGACTCCACGCTGGGGTGTATAGTTAAAATTCAGCTTTAGGGTATTGGACCATTCTGACCTCGAAAGAACTTGCTTCTCACATATGTATCTGTTGGCTTTCGGGGTCTCTTTGAAATGACGAACTCCAAAGCCCTACCACCAGCAATTAGCCCATTCCTCAAAAGCGTTTTCTTGCAGTAATTGTCGTAGAGCTTTCACACTTCGGTGGCCATGATCAACACCCAGTCTTTCAGCACATTCAGCTATTTCCGCTGTACAATCAAATGTGGACTGGAACAGGGCATCCGGTACATTCGAAAGTCGCTGAGCAATGGACCAATGCTGTAATGGAACCTCCCATTGACAATGGATAAGTCCTAATCGTCGATGCCTCCTCGGTGCGTATAACATCGCCGTAGAGGTGATAGCAGGTAAGGCCGATAATGGCCTTGATACTCCTGCGGATGTTACAACAAACAATAATAAAAAAATAAGATACTTAATATAAATGATGGAATAAAAAAGTAATTTATTTAATTACAGAGAGAATCCTGATAATAACAAAAAATATAAATAAGTTTAACAGAATAGGGCAATTAAACTAAAATAAGGTTTAAGCTACAAAGATGAGGACAAAGATAATTTTTATCACAGTAAATTAACTGATTAGATTTAAGTATTGGCTGATTTCCAAAAAAAGCAAATATAAAAATAGATATGTATGAGTATATTTTACAATAAGGATGATATTATAAAGAAAGGATAGTGGAAAAAATGTGAGATAGAATAATTTGTTGTAAAAATTATTATAAGACAATAACTTAATTAACATGATGAAATAATTAATTGTAATTATACTTATAGAACAAGGAACACTTGAAAATGGACAAACCACTCCGAAACGTCGTGTTAAGAAAGTAGCTCGATAAATGAGAAGAAGTAATGATGGGTTTGTAGTTATTTTCCTAAAATAAACAATCAGCTCAAATTTGTCCTTCATTTTCTCGGGGAAGTAGTTCATGGATAGCTTTAAAGAAAATACTTATGTCTAGTTTCATTAAAATCTTCCGAGCCATTTTGGTGCTACACTCTAAGAAAGAAGTGATTCACGGGCTTCTGCGCAGCCGCTATATATATATATATATATTTTTTTTTTTTTTTTTTTTTAATTTAATTTTCTTTCAAATGAGCATTCGTACGCTCAGCGAATTTTGACGCTACACTTTAGGGGGAAATGGGTTTTAGACTTTTGCACAGCAGCTCTATCGATATCGGTAGATTTTATTATTTCAAAGCCATCTAGGAACCTTGAAAATGATATTGTTAAAATTTGGTAAAAATTGGTTATTAGTACAAATACTAGTGCTAACTTAATACTTTTATTTTTAAGATTTTTATTTTTAATAAACGGAATCGGTAATTTAACTATATTTTTTAAAGCCTGATAGCATGCGGGGTGTTTATGATAAAACCAGTTTTATTGTATGGATGTAATCACTTCATACCAAATTTTCAATTTTTTTTTTTTGTGTGGTTCGGACTAGCGATAGTCCACTGTACTGGATTATTATCAGCATAAGTTGCATTCAAGGTGTTGAAGTCTATTTGTGCCTTGTGTACACATAATACATTTCCAAATAAGATTTATGATACAGACAACTATTATCATCGGCGATTACCGTGCAACAGTTGAAGAACTTCCAGCGTTTCAGAAAACGATATAGATTGAAGAAAAAAAAGTGGGATTGGGTGAGGGTTAGAGTGTGAAGTTAATTAAGGCAGGAGGTGACTGAGGGGCTAGTTAATGATTGAGGGCATGGTGGGAAGCTAATGAGAAACCAGCCCGGTCATTAATATTTCAAACCTCTCAAGACGCAGTCTTCGGGCCACCATGCTTTCCGGATACTTGTCACATAATCTCGACCTAAACATAAATCCAATACCCTATTCTTTGTGGCGTTTAAAGAAAATGCTGCTTGGAGATGCAGATATATATTGCAATACACTTTCATATATACCTGAGGAAGTGTCTCTCGCGGATTTTAAAATTACTTTAGGACTATGAAATGTATTTCTCTCTCTTTTTTTTTTTTACTATTGAAAAAGTTATTCTCTGAAAAGTAATTAAAAAATCTGGCGCGGTGCGCAACTTTAATTACCACCCTACTTGAAATAAATTTCAAAAGTTGAATTTGAATTTATATTGAATAATATAAAAGTAGAAATTAATAACTGCAATAATCATCTAAGTTTATGCGTTTTTCGTCATTCTCCATCACCATCTACGGCTTTATATGTTAGAAATCAATTTTCGTAAAATATTTAGCTTACCAATCATATATTATACATCTATATTACTCAATTATTTCCGGAAATTTGTATTCAACCTGGGAATATATTTCTCATTTAGTTAATCCATTTAGTCCATTAGTTAATTTAGTTCATTTTAGAGACAGTAAATTATTTCGAATAAAAAAAAATTAAAGGTGCTTTGAAGAAAGATATTTCGGAAATTCGGCAACTAAGCCCCCTCAGACTCTTTCAATGAGGATGAGAGCAGTTTAATCAAAATCGTTATAGCCGTTTTCGAGAAAATTGTAAAAAAGTGTAAAATCAATGATATAAAATGGCACTTCCGTTAAGTCGATTTCAACTAAAAAGCTGCTGTATCATCCACGGCATATACTTACATTTAATAAGCAATTTCAGTTTCGTACAAATTTTGGTTTTTAAGCTAGACCGTTCACATAAACACAGACAAGCACACACACGCGCCTACCGATCATTTTGCGAGACATGGTTATTTGGACTCGGGGGACTTTAAACGTGTATTTCCTTTGAATACTCGGAATCGAAGCTTTTCACGATCGCAATACTTTGCCTTAGGTGCTATATAAATTTCATAAAAAGGTAAGTGAAAGCAACAGCAGAGTTAATATATTTGGTGAAATAAGTTTTGAAAAGAAAAACGGGTTAGAGTGTGTTTGATGTCACAGAAACAAAATTGTATGCCAGTACTATAAAATTCAAAACGGCCGAACCATTATGGGTTTAAGATGCATCGAAAATCTTAGTATATTTTATTAAAATTGGAGTAGATTTCAAATACGCTTGTAATGAAAACGTTTAAATATCGCAAAAACCTAAATTCGATAATTTTGTTTTAATAAATCTGCGTTCGTTTCCTATTTATATGTTGTACTTCAGTTAATTCTTCAACAGTGTTGTGAAGAGAATGAATTGCGAATGAGAATGAAAGAAGACAATGAAATATTTTCGACCCTAAGAGGTAAACAACCATTTGACACAACAATAATTTTTGTTATGCTAATAATTAACAAAAAAAAAGGGCTTGAGCCTAAAGAAAATAATCATATACGTCCACTTGTAAATCATACTTGTTTTCACAGATATGTTGTGGTATAGCATAAGAAATATCGACTGTATGCTTCAACTGGTGCTTCTTAGAAAGAATTCAACGGCTCATACATTTATTACTTTGAGGTTAAAAGTAGTTTGTTTTTCGTCTAGACCAGCTTGGTTCTAATGTTTTATTCTAAACGTTTTATATTTGAGGTTTGGAACAGCATTAAATATTAATTGGCACTTATCCGAAGCAGTGGGTGCTTTGATTGAATTATTTTCTGTTGATTTTTACAAAGAGGTCTTCAAAATTGACGTAGGTCATCCTGGTCGGATTCGAAACTATTAAGCATGTTGAACATCGTGTTGATTAAATCAACCTTCAATAATTTGGAATTATCATTCGGAATAAATTATAAGCTTTGTTGAGGTACTCATAGTTACTGCAGTACACACCTTAATATAATTGCATAATTTACAAAACACTATAACTTTTGATTATTTGAATTTCAAGGCCAAATTTTCTCTTCTCTTTATTAGGCCATAAGCAAAGGGTCTTCTAATTGGGCACTGTTTTGCGTTCTTTTTCGAACCAGGTCATATTCTGGGTTGTTCTATTGCATTCAAGCTCAGCAACCGCACGTTTTTCCATCGTTTTATTACTCATTTGCCACTGTTGATACATATCATCAGCCTGATAACCTCGAGAAATGACATTTAAACTAATGGTTTTACCGCTAATCATTAGCACATGATCTATTTGGCTTATCATAATTTGAAAAAAATAGGATTTGCCATTATAAAAAATGTTATCACTTAAAAATGTATTCCAATATTTTGAATTTATTGTTTGTAAGAACATGAAAGAGGTATTCTTAATACAGCTTGAATTAAATTAATGGCCAGCTAATATTTATTTTAACTTCTCAAAAAAAAATTAAATTAAATTTTAATAATCGTCTTTAAAATTAGAAGAAACACCGTACTAATAAGGCCACCAATTGTTTGGTTTTCTAATGTTTTTAATAAATTTTGCAAAAGCGTAGTCTTTTAACCGTTTATATTAGCATAATATTTTTGTGCTTATATTTGCGACATGAAGCTGCAATAACAAGGAAAATCCGTAACGAAATATATCATTCTGTATATCTAAGTAATGGGTAGCCATAATGATAGGTACTCACCTTCCGGTCAAACGATCATTGCTTATTGATGATCATTGCTCATCATTGATCTTAATCATTGCTTATTACTGCATCATTGCAATGAGCATATGATGACCGTTAGTGAAACCAGTGGTATTCGTTCAAGCAAAACAGCCCTACTGCAGTACGCAATTAATATACACAGAAGTATAACTGTAATCAATTATTGAACGACCGTCGTTGAACTAAGGAAAACTTATTCGTACTAAGTATGCGGAAGGTTCTCGACGGAGGGAAATAGCCCAAATCTAATGAAATATATATCGTATTCTGCATTAATATAAAGATTTTATTTGAAAAATATCATTATTGCAGATTTAATTGTAAATAACGTTACAATCCAATTTAATTAGAAAATGGGACAAAATCAGTCGACAACAGAAGAACGGAACGGGTACAGGCTAGGTTGAGAGTCAATGTTGTTTTAAGGGCGTTTATCCTGTCAAAGGGCGAATAAATACCAAGTCGTTGGCACATATTTGCTATGGTCTGTTCCAAGCCTTCGACCTCTGTTGCGGTCTTCAAACACCAGCCACAAATCTACTTATACTAGCCATCCACATCCACATAAAAGAAAAAAAAATGAGCGAGTTTTTTTTTTTTTTAATTCACGAATCGACAGTGCCTGTCCAGTTACATTTTGGCAATGTATTAGCTGATTTCAAGCAGTTCACATCGTAACAATGTACTCATAAACAACTCGTGAGGAGTGAACATGTTTAATTATCACAAATTGAACCCTTATTTTATATGTACATTGTTGGTCGAATGAATGCTTTAAAATTTTCTAATTCATCTTCATAGTGAGCAATATTATTTAATCATTTCTTCACTTAACAATGTAACATCGCTCCACGGTGAGGTTACAATGTAATGAGCGCTGGAGTTGAGGTAATTATTAATGATATTATTTTTCATTATTTTATTTAAAGTTAAATTCAATTCAAATAATCGTTTTTTATTGATTTTTAAATAAAGATTTTTTTATAATAGTTTCTTTTTCAATAGTTTTTTAAGATATGGATAATAAGATAAATTGAAATTGGTTTTAGTGAATTGGATGAATGCGAATAAACAAATAAAATAAATTTTGCCCAAATATTAATTTAAAATAAAATTATAGTTTATAAATAATAATAAAAGTGTTATATATAATATGTTTTGTAAAGTATTACTTTCTATTTTTAGAAATACTAAGTCAGCAAGCACTGCCATGAGCAGTAAGTTAAGAATAATTGATATTTTGGCTTATGTGACTGCAAAATAGTTATACAACAAAGTTATATTTTAAAATAAAGATTTTAAAAAAAGTTTTTATTAATGAAATAAATGTGGGATTGACCCTTTCTTTTACTTCTTGATATATATTTATTAATTTATATATGAATATTATGAATTAAATAAGAATCCCATTTAATATAAAATGAACAACCATAATAAAGTTGTCTATTATAAAGATTATTATTATTATGAATCAATGGTAATTTATTGGATTAAGGATTGTTTCGATATTGCCCAAACTCTATGTAGCAAACCTGGGCAAATGAAGGAAATAATATGTTAATAAATAAGTTGATTTTGAGCAGAGTGAAGATTTCCTAGTGTTATTAACCATATAATTCAAATAAGAAATATTTTTCACCTCAAAGTGTTATTCACAGCATAGACCTACTTACTCTCTCTTCATAAATTGCAAACAAGTGTGATTATTAATAATGATTTAATGTTTATATGCGTTCTATTTAATAATAAATCCGATATCCTGATGCCGATGGTACTGACAGATATTTAATAACGTTATTATCTCATTGTATCTGTTAGCCTGTTAATTCCAATATTACATTTAGTTGATCGTAAATTAGCTGAGCCGATCAGCAGCAATCGGCCTGTAATTAGGTTTATGGCAAGTGATTGTAATTACTAGATGACGTTAATTGTATGTCAGGTGGAGAATCAACCTGTGGGTCAGTGTTATGATGTCATTATATTGGATTGCTAACATCATGAAGAGGAGAATAGGTAGACGTGTAATAATCTTAATAATATTATATTTCATAACTTGGCTTGTGTTTTTATGAAAAAATGACAAAAATGATGAAACATTTATAAAAAGATACATGGTATGTTGTGCCAAAGTAAAATATCATCCATCAAATAAGGGAAGTGAGTTTGTAGTTAAACTAGCTAAACAAACAGCAAAAAAGAAAAAAAAAAACGAATGATTAATAATCCAGTCTTCTGAAATACATCCAGCATATTATGTGTTTCTTTTTTTTATTGAGTAATATTATATTCAATGGTAATAGTATTAAGTAAGTAATTGTATGGACAATGGTAATAGTGATCAAAGAGTACATTCACAGCATAATAGCAAAATAAAATATATAAAAACTTATATAAAATAAAATAAACATAACATCTTAAACGCAGGCATACTTATGTATACTATTTACAATCGGCCTGGGGAACCCCGAGCCACGCTTATCCCCCTATTTATGAAAAAGTATGAGTTCAGGATATCCCACCGCTTCTCACTCAATCGCGTCAGCTAAAAAAGCGAAAGCTATTTGAGACTGAGTGAGGGCGCTATTGCCACAGACATACAGAACTTGAGTGAAGAATCTGGTATGTTGCCATAATAATCAAACACGGCGTTTGATATGGATTAAGACTATGAGGTGTTGCAGTAAATGGTTTTTGTAAGGAGTTCTTGGGGAGTGACTGGGGAAAGAGACAGTCTAGACATCTTGTTGTACTAGTGGTAAAGTGGTAAAGAAATACAGCATCATCAAGGTCTTTTGGGGTGTTCAAGCTTACTCTGAGTTCCAGTTAACTAGGCCTCTGACGAAAGATGGTGGGGAGGATTGCGGAATGGGAGCTATTGATACTTTTACCATGACCCTGGTATAATATATTCGATTAATATCGCAATTTTTTTCGAGCCCCAGGGATGTTTATAGGTCTACAAAAAACAGGGATAGAGGGACTTTATTTTTCACAGCTGACAGCGCTTTCTTTCTTAATATTTGTTAATTGGCGGACTTTATAACTTAGAGCCGTCAGCTCCTCCTCTATGAGGTCTGCTGGTGTTGAGGGGTGTAAATTTCTAATCCTTAGGTACACATGCTCTATTGCACGTTAAAATCATAATACACTCAAAATAATTAATACCAATACAAACGGAACAGAGAAAAAAATAAAAAATATTTGGTATGGCTTAAGGCAATAACAGTCATAAAAAGGTCTCATAATGTATGACAGTCCTTTGTATGGCGGAGCAAGATGAAAAGTTATTATGACAATAATATTTAAAGGGGATAATTTGCAATGAACCGCGTATCGCGTGTATAATTACTACAGACACAACTTCATTAGATTAGGCTTAGAAAAACTGATCGGCAACTGAGGTTGCAGGTTCATTTTTAATTATTTGATGATGAATATCAAACTTTTTAATGTTTGTAGGCATCATAACTTATAGGAAACGCAAAAAAATAGTTAATGATCTTTCCATGGAATCACTAAAGAGAGAAATAAAAAAAATATCGTATCTTTCAATTGTGTTGTATATATATTATAAAAATCAATATGAATATTCTCTCCAAGCCCTTTTTTAAAATAAAATTAAATATGATCCTTATTCTGGGAACAAGTCCACTTAGAACCAAAACAATTATCACAGATGACTGTTTATGGTCTAGCTATCAAGTAATTTTAGGCTAAATAATCAGATAGTTGTTATATATATTTTACATTTGATCGGAGGATTGAGATTTAATGAGGTGAATAAATAGTTGATGTTTGAAGGAAAATAGGGAAGAGTTTTATAAATTTTTTCTAAAGCTTTTTAACAGAGTTATGGAGTGGAATAGAAAAGTTATCGAGGAAGAGCAGCAGATAGTAGAGAAGGAAATGTAAGAGATGTTTGGAACCAATGAAGCCCTTTTGTACTTCATGATCCTTATCTTTAAATAAGTATTATCAGCGAAATTCCTTTTGCTGACAGGGTTCTGAAAATCTTTGTAATAAGAAACATTATCAGCCACATGATAGTTCGATTGTGGAGCATGAGATAGTTGACCGTGAAATTAAATCAAGGCGATTGTCATCATCTCTCCATCATGATGAATAAGTATGCAGTTGGATATGTATAAAAACGAGGAAGGAACATTAATTGTATGTCAAATTTCAAATACGACATAATATATGATAATTTACAGATGAAGTCGTGGAAAAATTCATCCTAAGATGTGCGGAGGAATGAGAATTCGATATCAAACGATAATATAATGGGATAGTCGGCAATGATAGAGGAAAGGATAGATAGCGGGCAGTGATAGATCAAAGGATAGATAGTCGGCAGTGGCGTACGCAGGAGGGGGATCAGGGAGATATATCCTCCCAAAAAAATTTTTAATACGATTTTCATACCCATCAGCATAAGTTATGTATGTTTTATAATAATTTGATCTAATTTTCATTCTTATCCTAAAAATTTACCCCCGATCCGGTGATTATAGAGACTTAAGTGATTACTTGTCTTCATCTTATTAAATCCCCACCCCCAAAAACAAAATTCTGCGTACGCGTCTGATCTGTTTTCTACAATTATTGCCTTCATTCAGAATCATTTTCATTTTTCTGTCATATTCTTCCTTTTATATTATGTCTTAACTACTTCTTAGTTACGTTTATATTATTTCTAAGCTACTTTCTTTGTTTTATCAGATTTCACGATTCACACATTGGAATTTTTCTTTTTAAATAGCAAGAATGTGGTAGCTATCCACGTGCGGAGGAATGGGAATTCGATATCAAAGGATAGTAGAATGGTAGTCGTAGAATAAAAGATAGAGGAATGTTACAAAGGAAGGTTTTCTATTGGATAATGAGGCTAAATTGTACAAGGTTGGTAATAATAGTTAATCAGTACCGCAAGAGTCTAGGAAAGGCCAATCAGGCAGTTACTGTTACAGGGGCTTATATTTTTGGGAGGCAGCAATGGCAAAACTTCCACAGCCTGCTTTATCATCTCATTCACATCAGGCACTCATTTCAAACCTGAATGGAACCGGATTTTGTCTGTTGAACCATGGCTCACCACAAACCACATAAATGTAAACTTAGTTTGTTATGGTTATAATATTGAAATAAAAAGAATATAAGTGCGAGATTAAATCAGAATATTTTAATAGTTTTAAATAAAACTTCATAATTTTAACGGAAGAAATAAATAAATAAAATATCAAAACTAGAAAATGTAGAAAAACTGAGTCAAGTATGAGACCGAAACTGAGGAGAATCATTTGGTAAAATTAAAAAGTACATCAGGCAAAAATATTCACATTTTTAACTTTGTTAATGATAATCACAGGCTCATTTGGTAATTTCACTTCATTTCATTAAACCGAAACTCTATCTCCCGATATATTCCTCGATCTTGTCTAAGATTAGATGAGTCTCTAACGCTTTCTATAACAATTGTAACATACGCTTTATCGGAAAATGATAAAGGATAGATAATTTTTATTTAAAGACTATTAAAGTGATTGATCATTTAATGTATTCAAAGAAACTCATGTGTTAGTTAGTATAATACCTCCATTCTACTTATTAATAATGATAAATGGGATAAGAATTGGCGTTCTACGTTACATCGACACGTGAAATTTGATAAAAAGTCAGATGCTTATTTAATTTGTAATAAAAAAAATAAAAAAATGTAGTTTAAGGAGGATCGAACCAATGTATCAATTTCCATCAGTTAAGAATTCATGAAAGTCTACATAGTTACTTTTGAGACTAAATAATTCAAAGCTAATGATTACTACTTGGCCAAAAGGTTGATTAGGGATGGATATTACAGCCCATTTGGTTTCAGGCTACTTGACATTCATAGCTAACTGTGGTTCGATGATGCATACAGTTCGCAAATGGGCATACCTCGACACAAACCAGGTAGGCATAACAAATCCACATTGAAAGGGGATATAACCACCATATAGCTGGATTTGTTTTGGCTAGAGAAAGACGGCAACAGGTTCGACTAAAAATGCATGGAATTTCTGACGAGGAAGGCCCTGCTTGGGAATTAATGATGAACATAGAGAGAGCTTCTGGTAGAAATAATATTCCTTTTTTGCTTAGGAAAATATTTATTCTGGTAGGCGTAGAGAGAGCCTTCCTCAGGTAGTTCTCAGTAGATCTTTACAAACCCTCGCTTAATCGATAACAAATCCTACTTACCGCCAACAAGAGTCCGTTTCTTAGAATTCGGTAAAATAATTCACACCTATATTATATTGTATATATGCAATATGCAATAATACCTTGATTATTTGGCATAACGGATTCCGGCCGTAAAATGACCTAAAACTCGTTCTCTATTAGCCAGCATACATCTAAATATGATTGATAGTCATTTTGTTAAGATTTAAGCAATTCCTGTAAAATTTCCGAAATGGCCAGAATCTTCATTATTAGAATCTATCAGTGATTCAACTTCACTCACTTTGAAATTGTATCCTTCACAAACTCTATATTTTGGAGGGCTCTAAACTGCAACCATGCTCTAAGCTGCAATGTGCAGCCAGTTCATCAAACCTGTTACATTATGAAATCTTGTGCGTATTCATCAATTGATCGTTTTTAATAGCTTTAAAAAGGTACTTTGATCATCCACGTCCGCTAAAGGGCACAACTGAAATTTATCGGTTGAGCTATTAACCTAATTTTAAGACCGCTATGAACTACATTATAGCAAACGTATGTAGGGCATAGGGCAATTATTCCGTTGCATGGGATTTAGTGAGCGTTAGATAAGCAAATAAACGGTCGCTCATAGTCATGTAAATGGCTTTTTGAAGTTGTACCATAGCAGGTTTATAGGCGTTAAAGCTGATGCATTTTCATACCTCCCTCTAACCGTGTGAGCACTAGTATTTTGTCTAGGTCACGTCGGCTGCACACCCATCACTCATCATCAATTTTTCAAACAGTCCTGTATTTGAGTTTTCAGTTATGTTCCAGAACTAATTTCTTGTTCCAACTGACAATCGAAACCTACCTGATTAATATTTTCATATAGGAAAATAAATGTGTAAGAACTTATAGCAAGTTATTCGACACAGATTTGACCGAAACTATAAACCGAAAATATTAAGAACACTTCTTCAAACCCTTTGTCAGACATAATATGTCTTCTTACATCCATACAGATACTTTTTTTAATAAATATTACGCTTTTATTTTTTATACTTAATATTGTTAATGATAAAAATGTATGTTTTGAAAGGAACGTAACAAAGTTTTCTAAGCGATGAGATTATGATGTTTAGATAGAGGGGATAGACAAGAAAAAGTCAGATAAGCACAAAGCTTCATGTTTTCGGCTTACCATATATTTCTTTGGAAGCAGCGATAATGTCTTTACCGCTTTTCTTACGGTCAGTATGTTTTCCTCTCGAAAACATTTCCTCAACAAAAGAAACTATTATATGGATCTGATCGTCCACTCTCCACCGATTCCGATTCATCACATCCAGATTCTTTTTGTCAGAAGATATTAGAGGAAAATATTTTTTTTTTTTGTATTTTTCACGACCCTGAGTTCCCAATATACCTTCTACCGTTGTATAGTATACTAATCTAGAACATTAATTATTATTAACGTAAAATTATTGCATAGTAAATATTCCATTCTCGATCCTTTAAAATTTAATCAAACATATTATGACGGTTTAGCCACTTCTACCCCAATCGCAAAGGTTGCGACTAAATTTTTCGAAACTTGATTAAAACGATTTTTTGTCGACCGAAAAAAATAATTTCGTAACAGCCCCAATGAAAGGGTTAATTTGAGTAGGCAATTCGATAAGCTAGAACGCGTGAATGGATAGGTGCTGCCTGGTTATTACTGGAGCAGGTAGGGCACAGTATAGAGCCTAATGGCAATTTAGCCTTATGGCCCAAGTTGGTCGCATTGAAGGGCAAGCGATACGCCCCAACCCAATATTTATTCATTACCCACGCTACTCCAGTTACTCCAAGTAAGTCTACATCAATTATATTCCGTATTACTTTTTATTTAATGCTTCCACTGGGACTGGAAAAGTATAAGTGAGAATTTATTGTTCAATATACAGAATAGCGAATAATTAAACAATATATGTCAACCGCTTATAATATTTCAACTAATCTATTCGTTGGTTTCTTAGTTTTCCACATAATTTTTTATTTTATTATTTAAAAAAAAACCGGTAATGGGTATATCCCAGTGGCATGCGTAGGGAGGAATCAGGAGGATATATTTCCCCTATACAACCGATTTGGCGATTATAGGCACTTAAGTGATTATAGTTAGTTTAACTAACTGTAATTAATCCAATTTACATTCTTATCCATAAAACTGTAATTTAAAATTTAGTCTATATACTTAATATGGGTAATAAGTTACACAGTGATTGGAAGTACGGGCGTACGCAGGGTGGGGGGGAGCTGAGGGATATATTTCTCTCCAAAGTTTGTTTAAAATATGATTTTCATACCCACCAACATAAGTTTTAATTTAACAAATTTAATATTCATTTAATATAATCACGATTTGTGATTATAGACACTTAGGTGATCTATCATCTATCCCTCCCCGAAAAAAAAATTCTGCGTACTCGCCTGATCTGTTTTCTACAAGTATTGTCTTCATTCAGGATCATTTTCATTTTTCTGTCATATTCTTTTTTTTATATTATGTCTTAATTACTTTTATATTATGTCTTAGTTACTTTTATATTATTTCTAAGCTACTTTCTTAGTTTTATCAGATTTCACGATTCAGGCATTGGAATTTTTCTTTTTAAATAGCAACAATGAGTTAGTTGTCCGTAATAGGTGTCTCTAAGCCAGCACAACCGTTCAGTATTGAGGATACGGTATAGCCCCGTGTCTATTTCTTAGTTAAGTCAACAGTAAAATTTAGGATCCCTAATTGAATATAAGGAATACCTGTAGACTAATTTAATGATGGAGATACCATAAATAAATAAGGCGAAATAAGTAATAAATATAATTAATTAATTAATAAATAATAAATATTATGATTTGTATTCTTTCCACTACAACCGTATTTGGGACGGGACCCCTCCCTAGTTATAAAATAAAATATTTATTTGGAGAAAATATTAGTTAATGTTAATTGATCATATAACTAAGAAAATACTATTTAGGTTTTATAGGTACGAATTAAGGTATAATTCCACAAAATTAACTAATTTTTCGTTAGACTTATAAATCGTACTTATTTACAATATAAATAACAACAACATTATAAACAACAAATGAAATAAACAAAGTTTGAATAAGCGAGTACGGTCTGGATTTAGAAACAAAGGCATTCAATTTTGTTAAAGTATCTTTACAGCTTAATTAGAATCATTCTTCATATAGTACTAATTCTTTAAACCAGAAGTACCAAACCTTCGTGAAAACTTACATCTAATGACCAATCGTTCTTCATTAAAAAGTCCCTCAAATTCCCATTTCTTTTTATCACAGCAATTTGTTAGGCGATACTTGACCCTATTTGATATAATTATTGTGGTTAATGATACTCCTAAAAAAAGAAAATAAATTAATAAAAGGCTAAAACTCGAGCAAGGTAACGAGGGGAAAATGTAGCGGATGAATATTTTTTTATGTTGAAGTTATATTTAAATAACTTCAAAACTAGGGCAACACACATTAAAATTTCCCTTTCATCTTGTAGCGAGCGGGTGGGTAATTACTGTCTTGAGAGTTAATTTAAACCAGAATATTTATGGCGTCATATTTTAAAGGTTTCGGCGTTTTCACATTAGAAATATTTTATTTCACGTTAATTTAGCTGTTAAATAAAGTGGTTAATTTGCATTGAAATGTTGTAAATTGCAAACACTCACCTCATTTAGTAGGAAATGTCGTTGATAAGATTCTCTCCTGTTTTGCCCTCTCTGTCAACACCACCTGGTACAAAAATGGATTAGAACCCAATTTACATATAGGCTAAAACATGAAGTATGTTTAAATCAATTAAATCAACACAAGATTTCGTCACACTGATAATTTTTTAGCAGATCCCATTACACGACTGTCGGGGTCCTTGTGATATAAATCTAAATATCGAACAAAAATATCGAAATAGTAATTCGATATATCAATATAAAATATTCAGTATTTTTAATTTTTGAAAGAAGGAGAAGGGAAAGAGGGCTTACATTCAATGGAAGGATAGTGGAATGTAAATTAACAAGTCTTAGATTTGTAATAGCTTTAATAGCAACAATTAATTATTCATATATAGGAGATGGGGATTCCCGAGGACCTTGTGGCAGCAATCAAATCAACGTACCAAAGCCCTAAAGGAATAGTAGGTATAGATGGCCGAGAGTCCAAACCATTGGAACGAGCTCCTTGGAACGAGCTGTGAAACTGAGAGATAGCTTGAGCCCATTATTATTTATTATCTTTGTGGACTAAATCCACAAAATATGCAGAAGGAGAACTGCTTGAACTGCAGTCGGTATGTGGAGCATGAGGACAGTTCAAGTGCAGGCATTCCTATAGGCAGCCGACATCGTGCTTATGACCGACTCTCATGAAAAATTGCTATAGGCCATTATAGAATGGCAAGAAGAACTTGCTTGTAAAAGAATGAGTATCAACAGCCGCAAGAACAAGGTTATGACAGTAGCCAGAGATAATGAGGATGGGAGAGTTGTAGAAATGTTAAGAAGTTCTGGAGAACGTAGACTGCTGCACTTACCTTGGAACAATTTTTAACAAATCTGGGAAAATACATCAAGAAGTGTCCAATAGAACAAAGAACTCGAACAATATCTATTACAAGATTTGCAACACTATTGTGGGAAAGAGAGAATTAGGGAAGAATGTCAAACTCCACATCGACAAAGCATTATATCTCCCTACATTATTAAATGGCGGCGAAAGCTAGGCTATCCAAGATCTACTTCAACAGGATTACGACTGCGGAAATGAAATTTTTATGAAGAATATTAGGTAAAACCAGGAGAGACAATATAAGAAATAAGATAATAAGAGAAGAACTCAGGGTACCTTCACTGAAAACTACTTTGAAATGCCGACAACTTCGATGGTATGGACACATCTGTAGAATGGAGGAATACAGAGTACCAAGGAAGGGTATGGAAGCGAGACCAACAGGCAGGAGACAAGGAGGTAGGCCTAGAAGAACATATATGGAGCACATCCAAGGACTAGGTCAAAAAAGAGGTAAGACCCTGGCTCAGTTGAAGGAATTGAGACCGAGACGTGTGGTCGAAGTGGCTGGAGGCTCCTCCACGCTGAAAGTCAGGACTACGATATATGGGAACCGGCAGAACACCAAAAGATCTCCCTTTCTCATCTAAATTGAATATTTATGCTCTTAATGGTCCATTAAGTTACACAGATTTCTATAATGATATTTCCCATCATACCTGATGTCTGGATAATTTTTATAAACCTATCCTTTATATATATATATATATATATATATATATATATATATATATATATATATATATATATATATATATATATATATATATCGTTTATCATTATCGCTTTATCAGGTATTCATTATCAAATTTTCAATAATTATTTTTTAAACTTATATGTTTTACGTATTTGTAGAGTGCAAGCCAGAGATATTTGAAGACTTTAGTTGAAAGCAGTTTGGAATAAATTAATTTTGTTTACTTCCCCTTTGTAATTATAGGGCTTTCTGATTATCAAATAGGTAATAGCCAATATGATTTGAGATTTGCTGCATCATTGGTTCGTAAATTTACTGCAGAATAAAAATGTAATGGTTTGGTAAATGAACGTTAATATTTTATTGGCCGAAAGTTGTATGACTCGTTATTTTTAACTTTCATCTAAGAAATACATAATGACATAGATTCTGAAAATGATAAGGTAGTCAACTTTTCTGGTAACGAATATATTTTAGCTTGGGGGGAAAACACCACCGATTCGGATGGCAGAACTGTGGTTAATTAAACAAGAAACCATTAAATCACAAGTGCTATATTGCAATTAATTAGAGGATGGAGTGCTGTGGGCCAAAATTTCAACAAGAGAAATTATTCTTTTAATCTTTATCAAAATATTGAAGGCTTGGTGATAAAAACGTTTTTTGACAACATGCCTCAGATGATGTGAATTTTGGAAAAAGGCGATTGGATACAAATATTTTGTTTCTCGTAACTTTGCTGAATAATGTCACGTGATTATGAAATAAGTGATATCTGATTACGGTTCTTAATAAGTTATCCGGAATGAAAGGAAAATGGCCCTGGGATCGTAATTTGAATATTATTTAGGATTATTACTAGGGAATGTCTCCTTCCCTTGCCAATCTGTTCCATTAGAAATAGTAAAACTTATGATTGGATGTGGTCTTATTATTTTTACATTTCAATAAAATCATTAAAAGTTCGGTTTAAAAACAAATGCTAACATATTGAGGGTTTAAGACAACAAACAATTTTGAACAGCAAATAACTTTAGAGTTGTGTAACGAAAATTACATGAACTCATCTGTTCTTGTCATTAAGCCTAGCTACCTGACAATGATGTATGGCTCTAAAGGCGTTCATTAGCACACGCGAAAGAGCGATGATATAGCACAGAAATTAATGGACAAATACATAATTCATATCCATGAAAAATAATGTTAATGAAGTTACTACTACTGATACTCAATCGGCGCGACAGTCCATAATGGCCCTTGGCCTCCTCAAGCATCTTGCAGTTTAATCAGTGAGGTGCAGCTGTCCTCCAATTCCGAATACCGAGCAGGACCCTTGAATCTTCCCCAACACCAACCACCAATCGAAGCTTCGGGTAGCCTCTTGGTCTGGTTCCATGCAAGTCTTCATCAAAAAGTTTTTCCGGGATCTCATAAGGCCCAATCATGCCCTGCCAAGATTAGCCTACCGAGGTTAACAATTCCCGCAGCATCAGGCTCATTAAGGAAGGAGTCTTTTGCGCATTTTCCCTGTTTGCGTATTTTCCGTTTTGAACCATTTTTCACTGACCCGTAAATGCGTCTATGTATTTTACTCTCAGGTATTTAAAGATCCCTTTAATCCTCACGTTTCTGATGCGTAAGTAAGCACTGGTTTGATCAGTGTCATATATAATCTTGTTTTGTACCTGAGCTGTTGAGCTATTTTCAAGGACGCTGGCACATTCAAAAATAGCACCTATTGACTGATGCTATTCGCCTTCTTATCTCTGCATAAGCATCATTAATAGCATAACCTGTTGCCCCAGGAGCACAAACTGATCAATTCGTTCGAATGAGTAAGGATCAAATTGGACAAAATATCTTTTAAGATTTCTCAGCATGAAAAATTAAAAGAAAATTTAGGTGTATTTAGGGAAAGTTTATAGAAATAAAATAATATAATGGTATAAAGTAGAATAATAAGTCATAATTCAATTTTTATTCTTTTTTAAGGACTCGGAACTCAAAAATTCCTTTTTTTTTTTAGAGAGAATTCGATCTAGAGGTAGAATAGATTCTTCCAGACGTCAGTATTATATGAAGCAGTAGGGGCTAAGCGGTCTGCATTGGCTGCCCAAGGTCCGAATCCACTAAGCCCGCTAAGCTAAGCTCTAGAGTAGAAATAACTTTCCGACTCTCCCCTAACGTCCACACATCGATCCGGCTCTCCTTTGAGGAGTTATCTTCCGTGAGCCCAATCCGAATTTCATGTAAAATATCTATTTATACAGATCTCCCTTCTATCAACCCACTCTTTCAACTTTTCATCAATTGATTTGGGATTCAGCCGGTTCTTAAAAAAATATAGAATTAACTTTAGGCATTATAGACAGCTAAGTCACAAATCAGATCTGCTGAAGTAACGTCTCTTGTGTTAGTAAATATATATATATATATATATATATATATATATATATATATATATATATATATATATGTGTGTGGGTCGAGGTGGCAGTTACTCACAAACCCAAAGATTGTGAGTTCGAATCCCGGCACCGGCATGAATTTAATTTAATTAAATTGAATACTTCAAGCAATTTATCCCGCCCCCGGGTTTGTGAGGCCCGTCAGCCTACTTGGAGGCAACTCACATAAAGGCCGGGCGTAGGAGTGATGACCCTACCCTGTGTACCTAAATTGAGAATCGCGGTGTGGTATGAATACCACATCGCGCGGCCAAGGATCTCCACATCGGCAGGGCTGCATGCAGCAAACTGGAAACCAGTAGCCCAAGATAGGCAGAAGTGGAGAATGCTGGTCAAAGATCAACAAGGTCTGTAAAGCCAACCTAAAAAAAATATATATAAATATGATACTGGTACTGGTGTCATACACCAGTGTCATTTTATGTTACAGTATACTGGTTATACTGGTAGGAAAAGAAGGTCTATCTAGCATCCTATTAAGCAATAGCTGTATTGTGCTTTAATTATTACTAACTAATTATCTGATACTGAACAACAATATAACTTTTAAAGTTAGCGATTGAGTATGTATTTGGCGTCCGATCATGAGGAAAA
Organism: Rhaphigaster nebulosa; assembly: GCA_948150685.1. Taxonomy (NCBI): domain Eukaryota; kingdom Metazoa; phylum Arthropoda; class Insecta; order Hemiptera; family Pentatomidae; genus Rhaphigaster; species Rhaphigaster nebulosa. The sequence goes on along the minus strand of OX411307.1, from coordinate 71,883,184 downwards.
TAAGGTTAAATGAAAATAATCATGTGAGACAAAATATAGCCTGACATTGAACAGCAACAGAAACTGGAAGTATTTTTGCATTGCCCTGTAATGAAATAGTTTGCCAGGATTCGTGTAATCACAAAGTGATGTGGCTACACCAAAACCTCACTTGTCTTGACTGGAGTACTGTTCAGCCAACCAGGCTCTGTGAGTGAACTCTCTCGAGCGGATTTGACGCTCCTATCTGACTCACAATCAGTATGGAAACGGACTCAGGTTCCCCCACTTCTATTTTTAAACTAATGTCAATTGACTGTTTCCCATTACATTTTAGTACAATTCAGGAATCGAGACGAGAAGCTCATCGAGCAATCAGCTATGTAAAAAAATCAAAGTAAATTATACTTCTATAGTTACTTTATAAGATTACTTAATAAGAGATGACCTATATATTATTACTTATTATACATAAATATTAATAGATCATTTTCAAGTCTTATTTTACTTTTAATTACCGGTGTTAACTTTAAATTGTTCAATTCATTCAAAACTTTCTACACGTGTGCTCTCCATGAGCGGAGTTGATTAATTCCTGTAATTATAAGTAATTCACATTACTAATATTATTGTCATTGTTACTACAAGAAAAGGAATTTAGTTGAACTATTGTTATTTACTAAAACAGTCAAATTCTAGCAATATATTACATCATAAATTTCCTTGCTTTCCTTTTTTGAGTGGACATCAAATCAGATTACATAGTAATCGAAAAATTAGCTAAAGGAAAATTAGAAAATTATAAAATAATAGAAAAAGTCAACTCAAATCGAGAATTCGTGAAAGGTAAAAAATCTGTTTATTTGATTAGGATAAATGCAAATGTACAAAGCAACTGTAATTTGGAAAGAAAACAAACGTTACGTATTTATTTTGAAATCAATCTTTAATAATTTAATTGTTTGATGATACAGCCATTTTTGGCATTTCTACTCCGCTCACTTCTCTAGACTTAAAGTTAAGCGGGCGGTCAGGTGGCGGTGTTAATTTTAAAAATATTTTAGCATAGCGCAAGTCGAATTTTAAAATTAAATTTATATTTTAGCTCTAAATTTTACTTGTATTTCAACAGCTAGGACAAGAGATAACAAGGTTCTGTAATTTCTTCAATAAACCTGAATGGACCAGAGGAATGGTCAGCGGAAGTGCCGGAGACATTTTACGAAATAGGGAATTTCACGCTTTATTAGATAGGTAAAAAATTCAGTAAAGCGAAGATAATACTGAAGCTAGAGCTGGATGTATTGAATAAAACTATAAAATAAAGTTAAAAGGCCGTTCGAGAGAAAAATAGAAGGATTTTATTAACGTAATAGCACCGATTCCCAATAAATTACCCACTAGAATAAATTTTCACTCTTGCATCATCAATTCAGCACTTAATTTACGAATGAACTGTTAGAAAAAAATTGTTGATTGGTTATATTCATCTAAATACTACTCGCAAGAAAATTGTTACTTAAAATTAAAAAAAAAAAATAATAACTCCAATATGGATTGACTCCAATTATACGGGACATTATCTCCCACCAAATCATATACATAACAATAATAACGATATTAAAATTCATGTATTTATTTATTTAACTATTAACTAAAAACAAGATTATCAAGAAATAAAAAAAAAAAGTTAAATCAAACAAAATCAGGATTTTAATCAGGTAATGCAATTTTTATTAAATTATTGTCATTATTATTACTGTATTGTCTCTGCAAGATTGTATATATTATTGTAATAATTTACTGTTTTATTAATGTATATCTATTTTTAGTTGCTTATTCCTTTTCCTTTAATTACTAATTTCTTTGATCACTTGTAAATGCATTCTCTAATATTTACAATATCGTTTACCTTTATACTTATTAACTAATAATTAAAAAAGTGTTATTTAATTACAGTATTGAAAGATATATTACTGAAAACGTTAAAATGTTAAATTAAGACTATGTATACAAAATAAATAAATCAAAAATCAAAACTAACAGAAGAGGTAAAAATTGATAGAAACCACAACTAGAATATTTTAATTAATATTATTAATATCTAGAATATTAGGCAAACAATCTAAAATCATCTAAAAAGTAGTTAATTGGTTAAAAAAAAATTAAACCATGGATTATTAACTTTAATCTTTAGAGATCACTAAACTTACTCCAATTCTAATTTTCAAAATACGGTTTCAATGTAAACCGTCTATTTTATCAAATATGTTGCCTTTAAACGAATAATCAAGAATACGACCGAATAAAACCATTAATTCGCTAAATGCTTAAAAGATTTTTATCACCTCTTATCCGAAATTTCTCTTTTAATAGTTCCTATTCTTTAAAAGTAATATACATTGTTTTTATGAAGGAATTTAACATCAATTTTTGGGCAAATCTTTCCTTATTAGATAAAGTACATTTGAAGATCTAAGTGGAAGAACATATAACATGTAAATATGAAAAATTAAATTTCCATACAGCTCCAGGCAATGCCAGTTAGTCATGTAACTTATTATGTATGGCAGGCATATTGTAGTTTTTTCTTTTCTCTTATAACCGACCAAAGATTATAAACAATTATGAATCTTGAATCTCAAAAAATTAGTTTATGAGATTTCATATTAAAGTGATTTAAAAAAAAAAAAAAAAAAACGCACAAGAAGTTCATCTAAATGACAATAGGCAAAAACTTGAAGCATAATCTAACCAAGGTGTTGAATGGGACACTAGACTGTAGATTATTCTGGGTTCAGGTCAAACTGGGGTCTTGACAACAAAATTTATTCCAGTCGGCCAACCATGAAGGGTTACCACCCCCACACTCCCTCATTACCTACTCCATCTAAAAAATGAATACTGTGCTTCCCTCAAATAACAATATCTATGAAAATAGGGCCCTATAGTTATCATCAGTACGCCATTATTAAATTTGGCGTCATCTGTAATTTATGGACGAACGACACCTTTCTGGATTCGATCAAGTTGAATTAATTTGTCATCCTGTCTGTGCATTATTTTTATTCATACAAAAGCGAAAATTAAGTGATTAAAACAACAGAGACATTTACTTTAATATGCTTTCTGAAAAATTGCTAATTAATTTAACGAAATGATTCTTATTTGCAGGATTAAATTTTGCTAAAAACAATTTGGTAATCACTTCCTAGAACTTTTTCCGGGTAATTATGTCCATTTGTCTTTTCCTGAACTTGGTTATTTATAAAAAGCTCAATTCGATGTTATTTTTTTAAATTTATATTTATATTTTATTCTTTATACCTATTTTCTCCTAATTTAATGGTAGCTATATTTCAGAAATATGTGAATTTTAAGCTAGAGTATGCAAGCAATTGAATCATTTTTATCAAAGAACTGACAAATTAAGAAGAACCAAAATGCTATTTTTATGTTTTTTCGGGAGTAGACAAAAATAAAACAAAACTTAAATTCATTATCAGCACCCCAAAATATGAGGAAGTACCAAGTTTTGCCTTTCTATTCATTAATGCGAGCTTGAAAGTGGAATAAATAACTTGGGGTCCCGAAAGCTTTTCATGAGACTCCTGGTACTCGTCGGGTTAAGATAAGAACCACATAATATTTTTAATGTAAGACAAACGAAAATGTCATTATTTTAAAAGAGGTTCAAAGATCTGAGTCTGTATCTAAATAACCAATAACAAACACGTGAATCAGAATTAAGGACATAGTCATGCCTCAAAAAAAAATCTCGAAACAGAACAGATCTTGCAAAGTTGCGAGGCATCGCCTCACTTAGATGATTTCGTACGATCCGTCTACATTCTATATATTAATCTCGTCTATTGCACGCCGCTGTGGCAAAACGAGCCACATCCCGGACTAACTTAATCTATTTTATTTCATGCATTTCTTACTTCTAAACGATTTCCGGTTGTCGTGGAGAATATTTTTTTATATCGAATTTCTCAATACCTCTTTCAAGGCTACTTGTTATCAAATCGTTAGTCATACTATGCTTCATTCCAGTATTCTTTATTACTTAGATATCTTATCCATTCAAGCGCAGTAATTAGTTATGGTCACCAATATTGTTTTGTGCCATTCTTCTGTAAGCCGCACGTATTCAGAAGCATTAATCTCTTGCAATAGGGTGTAAAATTCCTAATTTTCCCTTCTTTTATCTTAACGGATGTTATACAGAGTGTTCCATATAAATCGCTTCAAATGCTTTTCAAGGCTAGACGAATGATCTAATCAGAAAAAAAGAGCAGGTCTACTTCAATAGCTTCACCAACCTCTATTGATTTTTAACTTTGACGCGATACGTGCAGTTGACGCGTGTCGAAAATTTGTATTAACACCTACTTTTTAATACACTCATTTATGGTAATTAAAAAGTTATGAAAGACCCGGCAAATCGCATTTCGAGATCTCCATAGTTGATAGATTTACACCATTATTATTTTACAGGCACCTCATAGACTGGAATCTTGGGAAATGGTTATATTACATTATTTATATGTATTTCATGTACGCATGTAGTCTTAGTATTTTTTTCTGAAAAAACGCAAAAAAGTAATAATTGTTGAAAAATCATTTCAGAAATTACTTTATAATTATTATGAAATGGGAATTGATTATATAAATTAAAAATCTTGTTTGTGCTTGAGGGCTTTTATTTGCAGATAGTTGCTAATAAGTTTAACATCTATCACCAAGATATGGGATATAACATCCATGCACACCAAGTGAAATTATTGATGAGATTATGGTGTTCGTGAGAGGTGATTCTTCTTTTTTTTTTTGTATGTAAACAGTACATGAATATTTTATACTTCCTTATTAATATTGCTATTGAACTCAATGTTTCTTTTGTTAATTTTGAAGACATAGAAATGCAATTTGTCGGATCTTTTATAACTTTTTAATGACCATAAATGAGTGTATTAAAAAGTAGGTGTTAGTACAAGTTTACGACGCGCGTGAACTGCACCTATCGCGTCAAAGTTAAAAAACAATAGCGGTTGGTGAAACTATTGAAGTAGACCTACGACTTTTTTCTTTGGTATTTTTCAATTAGATCATCCTTTTGGCCGTGAGAAACGTTTGACCCGATTTATATTGGACACCCTGTATACCAAGTTCTTATTGGATTTCTATTATATCTTATCTCTGTTTAGTAATTACATTTATTCCTCTTCAGCGGCTCATTTAACAATCCTACTAACGGATGAGGCAGCCATGTATCAATCAGGGATCAATCCTACAGAATTTATAACAGTGAAGGGTTAGCTGCTACTTGATAAACCGGATTGTTGGCACTCGGTTCCTAGTTCCGCAAAACACTGCATTCCCCGCAGCTTTGTTCAGAATAACATCCACGACCGTCACGTGAGAATGGTTTAAATACTAGTAATGGTAACTCGTAGTATAACAGAACATACCACAAAATAACCAGTATATAACGACTGCCTTCGTAACAAAAACTCTGATGAAGTGATATCAGGAATTTTAACAAATGTTTTGTTAAAATTAATATTTTTTTATACATTTTTACTTTTTTTCTTTAGCTGAAAATTTGTAAATCTTTTAATGGACTAACTGGCCGATTGTTACAAGTCCTTTTTCTATATGTATTATTATTATTATTCGAAAGATTTTAGTAGGTACTGATATTTTTATAGGCGACATCGAAGAAGGATTATTTTTAACCAAAACGTAACGGAGAATTTCATTAAATAACAACTAATGTAGATGAACTAAAAAATGAATGGAATAAAAACCACTATGTCAAGGTTTTCTAACTTACAATTATATATTATTGTCTTCCATAATTAGAAGATTTTCTTTATTAAATACGTTATCAATTAACAAAAAAAAAAATAGAAAAAGTATACTGCTCGTGTTAAATATATATATATATATATATATATATATATATATATATATATATATATATATATATATTGGTGTTAAATATTATAATTATTATTTTGTGCATTAACCATTTATAAATTATAGTAAAATGAATTTTAAAATATTTGTAAACTACATTAGTAAAATTCAAGGAATATTGTCTTTATTAGCATCCGTAGGAGAAAAATGCTGTTCGAAATGTGGATAGTCACTGGAACATTGAAGCTATAGAGACAATTCTAAGAGAAAACCTATACTCATCGGATTCTGTGCCTTAAATCTTGGCAAAGAATGACAATGGAGATACCACCAAGCCATAAATAACAATATACATTTTATATGATTGATCTGTTATCACGATGACTTGTGATGGAGAAACTCTTTGGTAACTCGCCTCTTGCCCACACTAAGCATTAAGGATCGATTTTCACTTAATGTTGGTTGCTAGCCAAACCGGAACAAGCGAGAGGCCGACGATCTATGAGAACTCCGACAGTACAAAAACTTAATTCGTTAGCCTTTGAAAAACAACGATCTTTTTTCCAAGGTAAAATCGAAGACCATCTACATGTACAAACCGATGTTCTTTACATAACAAGCACCAAATATTTATTTTAGAACGGTATTTGCCAAGACTTGAGAAAGTTGTCGCGATTTGTAATTGTTATGAAGTGGGAGAAATATTTCGAGAAAAATCTTCAGGTGCGGAGATGAAGGCTAAGTAGATAAAACACGCACATTATCATGTACATTCGTGGAAGACGAGATGGCCGAGCACGTTGGGGCGAGGGTCCCGGATGCCCGGTTCGGAACGTTGTGGGTTCGATTCCCACCTGAGTCAGTTAATATTGATTTCGTGGCGATCCCGCGGAATATATCTGGTTAGTACACGGCGGTGACGTAAAGGTAGTCGTCAGGAGTTGGCAATAAGGACCATAAGGCCTACTTGCCGGATTAGTTCCCCTCACCAGTACCTGGTTTAATCGAGAAAAATAGATTACGACCATTTAAATGTAAAACTCGGTATATAGCATATAATAATAAGAGATTGGATAAATATTTGAGCGATATGAAAGAAAGAGTGAGTGCGATGCACAAATTTGGGGTGGGATACAGGTTGGACTGCAATAACTGCAATCTAATTTACATAGGTGAAACATCAAAAAAACTTCAAACCAGAATCAAGCAGCATATAAGCAACTGTAAAAATAATAAGAACAAGATTACAACAGTATTGGCACTAAATAGTATTGAAAATTACCACAGCTTTGATTACAAAAATCCCAAAATATTAGAAAGAGAAAAATACACAAAAAAACAGAAGAGCAATGGAAGCAATCCACATAGCAAAAAACATAGACAATACAGTCAATTATAAGGCTGGCACAAAAAAACGGAATTGTCACTATGCTGATATTAGGAATGATAAATTATTTGCCACTTCTATAAATTTGTTTTATTGAAAACTAGTTTCGAATGTTATGCATTCATCCTCAGTTCAAGTTTTAAATGGATTATATCAAACAGAGAAGTTTGTACTGGTTTCTTCTCGCATTGAACTAACTTAATTCAATGTAATTGTAATTATTTACAGACAAAATCAATAGGATGGTTATAGGCAATAGTTGTATAGAGGCAATTATAATATGATATGAATTATGAGCAATAGTGTTATATAAATAATTCTGACTGTTGTATATGTTGTGTGATATTTGTAGTTTATAATAAAATAAAGAACACCATGAGGATGGGGGAGTACCCCGAAACGTTGGCGGAATGACGTAGAAAAAATAATAAAGGAATATAAAGACATAAAGGAAGAAATTATTCAACAAATAAAACCTTTAAATTAAACTTATAGCTATTGATAACCCCAAAAGTTCCCTTACAACGGATTTAGTAAAGCCAAACTATATTTCTTAAAGGAAATTTTGTCTGCTTTACTTTGGTGCAATTGGAACTCAATTACCTTGAAAAGTTTTTGGGTGATCGCTTTCTATTAAACAAAAAACGTGACCTACATTAAAAACACGAAACATAAATTTCCTGATTTTCTGTGTGGGATCGGGCCATGGGTCAATATGTATGTTTTTGTTTCTCTTGAGGTCTATTACCGCCTCTTTCAATATTTTCCGTGACTTACGGGACACCCTGTATATTATAGTTCAAGCTCAAAATGTAATTTTTCTAAATGTTTTACCTAAAATCAATCATCACTTCTAAACTATTGACAGTATCGTCATGGGAATTGTCTCATTCGAATCAGAAACAAAAATACTACATGAAACGACTTAATTTGCGCAAGTCATTTTTCGAATATCCAATCTCCCATTTCGCCCTCGCCAGAGAGGGTTGTTCCCCGGAAATTTGGGCGGAATCTGCCGATTTCGATTCTTACTACCAAGGCGAAGCTTATGACTTATGTTTCATGAATGTACAAATTTTATTTTTTATTTGGTCGATTTGGGCTTATTTTTCCTGTTCTATAAATTGAAGAGAACAAATAGATATGTTAAATGTAACCAAAATATCGATGAAGACGGGATATCAATTTACTGTATCAATAATATGGTAATATGGATATACAATAATCTGCTAAACAATGTAAACTAAGCCGTCAACGGTGTTAAACATAAGTGCATTTGTTGAGGAAAGTTTGGAGGTTGCATTTTCGTATGTTTGATTTTGTTCCGATGAAGGAAAAAAAAAAACTGTGACAGTTTAAACATACTCAAATTTTTTCTAAAAATTAGAGAGTGCAATCCAACTAGTAAATCATTCCCTTGATATCTAAATATTCGTATTTTGGATCTAGTGTTACTCGCTCATAACTTTTGCTATTTACTGTTGGTCAATATTTACTGAAATAAACAATTCCGATACAGATCGATAGTACGATAAAGGAGCAAGTCCTGCTACGAAGATAAAGCATAGGAGGCGAAGCGGGTATTATTAATATTTTTCTGAAGGAAGGTTGGTCAACAACAGCACAGGTTCCGTATATCTTGTCAATATCTGATCTGCCTCCTCAAGATGAGCATCCTAAACATCCCTCTTTGCTTCAACAAAATTCAGCATTTGCTTTTAGCTCAGAGTTCATGAAAAAATGAATAAGTTATTCAAACAATATATAAATAAATATTTGATTAAATGGTGTGATGTTGGTATCCTTATTAATATTAGGGTCTTTCGCTAGTAATATAATTAATTACTGTTGCTAAAGTATTAGACTATGAATTACTTCTTTAAGTACTAAATCTAAATCGTCGGCGACATCTTTCCAGATATCATTAACTTCATTGATGACAGATTTTATTCCAAAACTCAATTAAATAGAATCGGTAAGAGGGAATGGCTCAACTTTAAACCTTAGTGTGTCTGAAAATTTTCAATTTTTTTTTCAGTGCTTCCAATCTCAATAATGAAAGTTCTTAAAGTTAATTTAGAATGAGTACTGAAATTATTTTTGAAACATTGACTGCTCTTGAGAACTGCTGAGGGAGGTTGCATCAGGGCAGTTGCCTGTGTCTGCCAGTGTAAGTGAGATTTATTTTATAGAGGGAATAAGTATGTACATTGTAAGCTCATTATGTAAAATTGTTTGTCCTTTAAAAGTAAACTTTAAATCTTTGTAAAGCAGATTACAACCGCTTCAATTTATTTTACCGTGAATTCTGAAATTTCAAACAAGGCCAATTCCGTTGTTTACCAGACTTGTACTATTTTTATTGGAAAAAGAAAAGTTGATCTACAAGATTCATCTCTTTTATTTATTTGTTTACCACTCAGTGCTGTAGGAGAGCTCGATTACAGCTGATGAAATGATGTTTTTGGGAAAGATAGCAATAAAATCTCGGTTTTGGTAGATAGGTAAGGAACTCAAACTATTCCTTTAATTATCTTATCCCCGAGACTAGAAAAGAGATATCTCAGGTTGTTTGAGTATATCTTCATCACAATAGAGATCCCATTTAAAATATGGAGGCGAAATCAATTTTCAAGAGACCCAGAATAAGAGCCTCTTGCAACCACCACATAGAAGAAATACGAAGACGTCATGAAGTATTATCCGATATTTGATAAATCAGGTAAGGAACGGAGAAACAGACTAGCCAGGGGCGTACGCAGAATTTTTTAGGGGGATTTAAATTTTTTTTTCAGAGGAAGATTTTAATTTTTTTTCGGTGGAGAGATTCAATGAGTAAGTAATCATTAAGTGTCTATAATCGCCAAATAGAGCGTAAGTTTTAAGGATAAGAATGAAAATTGGACCAAAAATTATTACTCAAAATACAAAACTTATAGGAAAATCATACTTTTTCAAAAATTTCGGGAGGGGGGTATATCACCCAAATCCTCTCCTGGGTACACCACTGAAACTAGCACCAAGTTGGAAGCTACATATTAAACTGGCATTTAATAAATAACATAAAATAGTTATTTCAAATAAGAGCGGTCATTTCAAAGCCGATAAATGAAATAGAAGCGGCGTCTAAACTACTGGTCTTGCGTGTCGATTGGCTGTCAAGTGTCATTAGAAATTCATTGATATTTTAATTGTTCTTAGTTTATCACTCTTGACAGAATCTTATTTCCAATTAAATAAAAATTAAATTAGATTCAGATTAATAACATATTCAGGACAATCTTGTTATTAGGGATTCTATCTAAAACCATTTAACATGGATACGTCCTACACAGTTTCTACATGTTTCTTGATAGAAACTTGAGAAGGATTACTTTTTGGATACACTTTTTCCACAAAGCTTATTTATCACTAGTGTATCACCCGCATAACGTCCATAAGGCGTAAAATTATCACCAATTACTTTTATAAAAATAAATAAAATTTTAAGAACCAAGTTAAAATTTCTGTCTTAAGTCTTTTTTTTTCATAATTGGGATGTTGAAATCATCGTGTGCTGGGTTAAGAGTGAAAACCAATAAGCCGATACTGAAGGTGGAAATCCATTTTATACGGTTCACACCTGACGATCCTCTTTCCTCCGATACTTTAAGCCGGAAATATATCATTGCTACTCTATCCGGGCTTAGGTAATACTTGTCCTACTACTGAAGAAGTAAAAGTTTCAGTTTAACACCTTTAACAGTCAATAAGCCGTGTCCTCTCGAGCATCGGCCTACTGCAAACCTCAAGCGCCGACCTCGTCTAACTGCAAACATTTATTATTTTTTTATTATAGCCTAAAGTAAGTTTCTCTTACTTTTATATTAAGAAAATGATAATTTACTCACTTAATGAGCTTACTCTTCAAAATTTACGCCTTCAATTTTTATCGCTTGAACCCATTTTCGAACTAATAATGGTCTCCTGAATGAGATTTTTCACTCTCTGTTTTTTTTTGTAAACCAATTATTTGGTTTGTTGGCCAATTAATTGAGTTTTTTGTAATTCTAAACTCTACATATACATTTATTTATTTTGGCATTTAAAATATTCTTTTCAGACTAAATATTATCTTGGGTGTTTACCGATTTGCTTAAAATTAACTTAAAATCACTTATTTAAAACGAATAGTATTTAGCAACATTGTTTTAGTTTAAATTACTTAATATTATTTTTTTATTCTTAAATTATATTTATACAACTTACTTTGAAACTATTGTTTTCATTTAAAAAAATATATATTTATACATTATTAGGAACTTTTAATATTATTTTGCAAGGCCTATACCTAGTATTATATATTTTTCTTTTATTCTTCCTATCACCTTAAAATTATGCCCATAAAATATATTTGAAACGGTTATTTTTTTTGTATTATCATCTACATAAATATGATTTTCAAAAATATAAATAATTTTATCTTATTTACATTAAGTACATTCTACAAATGTTTATTTTAAGAAATTACAAACTGTCAAAATGTTCATTTTAGAAATTTAAATGTATCTAAAACTATCAAATGTGATGTGCCCTTTCCATTCCTGAGGCAAATTCCTTAATGATAATAAAAGTCTATTTAAGTATACATATACTCGTACATATCTAGATTTACGCCTGTATTTTTATGAAGTTCATCATATCACTCAAAGATGTAACAATTTTATAAAACATTTCAGCAAATCTGTTTACTGCGAGCAAAAATCTTTTATAAGCTTGAACTTGTTTTGTTCTATTTTAATTACTGATCACCATTCGTGTGGTAATGAAAATCACGACACATTTTTCTCGACGGTTCGGGACATTTTTTTCCATCTCAAAACAGTTGCATTCTTATCACTCCTTGATTCCATTTTTATCCATACGTATTAATACTTTGTCTGTTTTTTAAATTCAAAACTTACAAATTTTATAAGGAGAAGAAGTGATATGATAGTGAAAAGGTCAGTTTTAATATTCCTTGTAAAATATGTAATTTTTTAATTTTAAAAGCAGACAAAATAGTAATACATATGAATAAAAATGGTATCAAGGAATAATAAGAATACTACTGTTTTGAGATGTCCTGATGATGGGGGAAAATGACCCGAAACCTCGAGAAAAATGTGATGTAAGAAGAAATAATAGAGAATTAATATAAGAGGAAGATTGTTATTCACATTATGCCAAATAATATAATTATATGCATAACTTTCGACATATAAAAAAAAAATTATTTGGACAAATCACACGTAAAGGTTCTCATAGCTACTGTTAGTATTATGAGAATAATTTATCGCGAAAATTGTTCTCAAAGATGAATTTGCATAGGAATTTCCATAAAATTTTTAAGGCATTTGATTGAAAGTCCATTTAAAGAAAAAGAGTTTTTAATTAACTAATTGTGAAGGCGCAGGACTCAAGTTACAATGGCTATGTAATTGAGTTAGACTAAGGTGAGCTTGCTTGAGGCTTTCTAATTTTACCTCAGGAGCAACGTCCTATCGATTACATCCTATCCTTTTTCCTTTCTTCAGCTAACAGTTACATACGTAGGTTTTGTTTCTAACGAGGAACTTGATTATTTCAGTATAATTAACCTACTAAGGTTTTTATTTTGTAATAATCATAGTCAATAATTCTTAATAGCATTAGAGGGCTGGACAATGTCAGCAATAAGAAAAGGAAATTAAGGGGATAAATATCTTTCAGAGGTTTAAGCCTTGTCGACGAGGGTGTGAAGAAAATCTGCTAAGGGAAAACGGACAATCTCATCAGGTTTCGGTGTACCGTGCAATTTCTATCCTCTTGGGGGTCTCATTCTCCCAAGCCGCTTTCTCTAACAAGCAACGTCTTGTTGTCTTCCAACATGGAACTTACTTCGAAAAAAAAAAAACACAAAAAACTATCCAATCCCCAGATGACCTCCATCTGAAAATAACGGGTCTGAAGCAAACTTAATTTATTTTCGTTATATTGTTACTCATCAAAGAAGACAAAAGGTTCCTCTCACAATTCAAATTAAACAAAATTTAGTACTTTGGCTAGAGTTCTTACTCTGTATACCAGAACAAAGTACTTGCTAAAATATATGATCAAACATCCATAAAAACACAGAATACGGTGTTTACATAATGATTGTATCTAGTTATATAGATTATTTCATTTATTGAATTTACTAAGGATATTTTGAAAAATTGAATTCTATTTATTTAATTACTAAGCAAAGAGAAACTTGCATTCCTTTATTCGCTTCAACATATAGCAATGCTAATGTTTCGAAGATAGGAACATTTTCTCTGGAATTAGAACTAATAATGCTCTAATACACTCATGAAACAACCTTATTACAATATAAACTCACTATTGCATAGTCTAAATACCTTGAAGAAAATGCATTATTACTCCTGATGTCTAATGACATATAACTTTTTGGTATACGTTTGATAATTAACCATTTTATTATTATATTTAGTAATATTAATATCTTCCAGCATTCCTCTATTTTTATTTGATGTACGTTGCCACGTATTTTGGTTTTGTCAAAGTTAAATTTATGCTGCAATTGGATACATTATTGGTTCTAATTTCAAAGAAAAGGTTCTGAGGATGGGAGTAACTCCACGAAATATTAATTAATATTAACATTGCTCCTTGAGTAACATTGTTGAAGAGAATAAAGGAATTGAAATGGAAGTTTCTCTTTGCTTAATGGTTATTATTATATTATAATTTAATAACATTATATACTTCTTACTGAATTGAAAAAAAGATCAATTCTATTCATATACGTATTAATTTTCATAGAGGCTGGAGTACCACAAGGCAACACACTGAGCCGTTTCCTTTACATTTTCTACACTATCGATACCCCGACTACTTCTCATAACTTGCTATCTTTTCATCCTAATCCGTTTCCTGAAATGACAGCTTTAACCAAAAACAATGTGATTTAATGTAGATGAATCGAAAGGCAATCATATGTATCTTATCTTTCGTCGCAAATCCTGTTATTTAGGTCTATTGGACACATAGAGTAGAAATTGTTCGGAAGGGATTAACAACACTATTTTTATTATAATAATTATCCTAACGTTAAGATAGAAATTTACAGGAAAAAAGCTTTGGATAAAACAAATAAAGAAGAACAATTTATAGCCGACTATCATCCAACTCGTAACCATGAGACATCAGAAATCTATGAAAACAACAATATTATGTTTTAAGAATGAAAGATACAGGGATATACTAATAAATATTCAACTTGTGCATAAACCGCCGACACCGAAGATATCTTTTCTCAATAAGCCTAAAGCTATAAATCCAACATTTAGAGAATTATTTTTGAAACATCGTCGATAAATGATAGTTTAGCGGTATAGTATAAATAGCAGAAATAATTTTCAAAAATATTGGACAAAGAGAGGCATAGTTCGTCCTGTAATTGATATCCGACTTACAAGACACAAAATGAAAAATGACAGTAGGAAACTACTAACCAAACTGGCTGTGGACGGCTAAGGCACTGCATAACTTTCTACTAAACTAGTTTCCCTTGTACTTAAAACAAACTCCGTAGGACTGACACGCTGAACTCTAGGGACGTACAAAACTATAGGGTATCACGAGTAGGCTTAGTTGGCACTATCAGTAATACGAAAAAAATGTATATCTGGGTATGTTTTAAATAATCATGAGTACGATTTATGCCACATATTCAAATATAAATGACACAATAATGACTACAATATTTTAAATTATTTGAGCTTCATCTGTAATTTTAATTCCATTAAGAACTTAAATGAATTCTTTGTAATTTTCATTATAGAATATTGCCGATTCTAGCCAGGCCCCTTACCATCTTAGTACTAGAACGGCGGTAATGTTTTTTCTAATTAATTTTTTATTTTCTATTTTAATTGGGGAGAAAATCATTTTAACGAATTTTGATTTTTATATATGCAAAATAATTTAGTATATCTTCGCCAAATATATTTATTTGTAAAGACATTCAATCATTTTGGTTGAAAAACTTAATAAAAAAAAAATATATGTTTGCTTGCAAATCAGGTCTTTACTTCTAAACTAGTTGTATGTATCTTCGGTTGAACTCTTTTATAGTAATCGAGTTCCAATCACGAGAGTACATTTTGTTTCATTCTATAAAAGCCGCCATTGGTTGCATCTACACTCGATTTGGTACTGTTCTCTCAATTTGAAGAATGCTGTTTCAAGATCAGGATGAGGGTAAATGAATTGCTGAAGTAAATGTTGCAAGAGAAGTAGGAGTATTAGAGATATAGAGAATGTTATAGAAAATACAAAGGGCACTTAGACTACTCTAGTGTCAATTAATAAATTAGAAAGCGCACATATAACTAATATTCTAATACAAAAAATCAGGTGCGTTGCGCGCATCGCACAACTTTCACATACCTCTCTAATTTGAGTAGAAATTAGTTTCTGATGAAATAGGGCTCGTAAAATTTTAAAAGTTTCTATTTAGTTTCATGGAAACATTTAGTTGCATAATTATTTAATAAAATAAAATTATAAATTATTAACTACAACAAATACTCATGTTTATGAGTTAATCGACACTCTTCATTACTGTCAACGGGTTTATATGTTAAATATTAATTTTTACAAAATATTTTGCTTTCTAACGGTGTATTATACAGCTATATTACTACTCTTATATTCGGAAATTTGTTTCAACTTGGGAAAATATTTCTTTTTAATTCTCCCTTGCTTAATTATCAAATTCTATCATAGTTTATTTCTATCCATTTTTTATTACTACTAACAATGGCAGACAGTTAATTATTTCAAATAAACAAAATTAAAGGTACTTTAGAGGAAGCCATTTGAAAATTGGACAGATGCCAGACTAAGTCAATGAGGAAAAGACCTAGCTGATATTAAAAACCACTTAATTGTAAATTTATATAACAGAATTTAATTAAAATCATTAGAGCCGCTTTCGGGAAAATTGAAAAAAAAGTTTAAAACCAATTAAATAAAGTGACACTCCCGGTAAGTCGATTTCAGGGTAAAAGTTGCTGTATTATCCAAAGCATATATCTAATTTAAATATGTAATTTCAGTTTCGTACAACCTTTCGTTTTTGAGCTAAGCTATTCACAAACACACACGCAGAGACCATTTTACGAGACTTGGTTACTGGGGAACTTGAACGTGTATTTCCTTTGAAAACAACGGATTCGAAATTTTTCACGATCGCAATACTTTCCATTACTAGATATTTCATTTAGAGACAAGTGAAACTAGTGATTGTATGATTATACTTTGAAAATTCCAAAAACGAAATCGTAAGTCTCTAAGAAAATAGTAATTTACTAACCAGTCAACGTTTGGACCTAATGTTGGTTGGTTGTTCTAGTTTAGAGGAGTAAAACCTACCGATCATCAGCGCCTATTGTTTATATTGAAGTCTTGTTTTATATGGGTAAACATGGTATGGTATAGTTTAGTTTGTTAAATTAGATATCTTTTAATAAGTTATTTTCTTTCAGAAAATTTAGGACTGTTTGAATTGTTGTTTCATTTTCTCCTAAAGCTATTGCGATATCTGATGGAATGCCTTTCTGTGACATTTTTGCAGTAAAGTAAGGGGGGTGTTGAAATATATGGTCTATTGTCAGTAAATTGTTGCATTTGGGGCATATCGGATTCTGGTTTTTAGTAATGAGATGCCCATGGGTCATTCTTGTGTGGCCTATCCTTAGTCGGGTTAATGCTACTTCCTATCTTCGATTTTTATGGTTTGAGGTATTGCATGGCTGCACAGTTTGTTTTATTGTCTTCAATTTGCTAGGAGGGCTTTCGTCCAGCATTGACTGCCATCCTTGTTTTATTTTTTCCTTTAGAGGTTGAGCTATTTCTGTTGTATTTACTATGGCTCGTCCTTGCCCGGGGAGTACAAGGGCTTCTTTAGCTGCGTTATCTGCCATTTCGTTTCCTGTGATTCCTATATGACTAGGTACCCATACCAGGTGAATATTTTTATCAAGCCGTTTGATCATAGTGATGTACTCGTGGATTTTAATGATGTTGTTTTCGGAATACATGTTATTTAGTCCTTTTAATACACTGAGAGAGTCGGAGATAATTGTGATGTTACCTGTGGGAGCAGACATGGCTATGTATAGTGCTGAAGCGATAGCATAAGTTAAGCAGTGTATATGCTACATAACGGGGACAATTTATATTTATACGTATCTCGAGGAGTCACCACGGTATATCTGTGACCAGTCATATATGCGGCATAGTGCCTGTTGCAGTTTTTCATTTATGACGTGAATTTCTTTAGCTCTGCACATAATTGCAAGGTCATCGACATATAGTATAGCTTTAACACCTCTGGGAAGGTTTTTACCCAATTCATTAATAGCTAGAGAAAAAAGTGTAGTGCTGATAACGCAACCTTGTGGTAATCCGTTCTTCTGCTCCTTATATCTCGTGGTGACACCTCCTATGCGTACCCTGAACAGTCTTTTATTTTTCCTCTGGTATCGGTATGTGGTGATCCCCACTGTAGGCTGTGCCCGTTCAGATCTCCAATAAAGAGGAGTGGTTGTGGTAGCTGAAAAAAAAGGTTTCTAAGTTCGTCTAACGCATTATTTTGGTCTGGAGGGATGTCGATGTTACATAAGGAAAATGTAGTATCTATATGTATTTGGATGGCTAATGCTTGTAATGGGGAGTCTATTTCAATTTTTTCTGAGTAAAATGATTTTTTTACGGCTATTATAACTCCTCCGTGATTTACTATTGGACCGTCCTTACGATAGATATCATGCCCTTTAAGTGAGAATTTATCAATAGGTTTCAGGCGGGTTTCTTGTAAACAGATACAGGTCGGGTTTTCTTCATAGAGTATTAATTTCATGTCATTATAGTGAGTTCTTATCCCGTTACTATTCCACTGGATGATAGACATATTCATGAATTAGATAATAATGTGCTTGGGCCTGCATCGTTAGACTTACAGTCTGGGTAATAGTCGTTTGAATGGTGATTGTGAGAAAACAAATAAATGAATAAATAAAAGAAAATTTAAAAGAAAAATAATAACAACGATATTTAGAAAATGAGAGAAAGATTGATAAAAAATAATAGCAACTATATAAAGAAAAAGGAAAAAAGTTTGATAAAAAATAATTAACAAGAAGTGGATAAATAAGATACTTAAATGTCCCATGCGTATATATATATATATATATATATATATATATATATATATATATATATATATATATATATATATATATATATATATATATATATATATATATATATATATATATTTGGTGTAGGAAGCTTTATATTTACGTATGATATGGAGTTATTTAAAAATGTATTACGTAAATCGTTTGTAAATAATGTTTGATAATAGTTTACATATAGAAGTGAACAGAGTAGTATGTTATTGGAAGTGTAATTAAGTTCCAGTGATACGCGGCTGAGTAAACAAATATAGTAATTGTTAATGTAGAGCAAGTTGTAAAATTGTATACGTATAGATCGATCGGAAAGGATGAACATAATAGAGTTAAATATGTTGTTTATTGTTATTTTGTTGTTTATTTTTATTACTATTATTAAATAAGTTGTTTTTGAGTTATAATGCATTATACATATTATGTTATTATGTCCCCATAATCACATAATAATCCATAATCTCCTCGTCACTACTTCTTGATGAGTCTTTTTTATTTCTCGTATTTCTTTTTTGATTTTTACTTAAACAGTTCCGTCGTGGGAGTGGCGAAGCTTTAAATGTTTCGGGATTTTCTTCCCCGTTCTGAGTAGATCGTGTACGTACTGTTGGCCTTTCACGACTACTGAGGGGAGGGGATGGATTAGGAGGGGAGAGCCTACTAGTAGAGGCAAGAGGTGGGAGGGAAGAAGTAGTGATACTAGGGAGAAGTTGGTGGGAGGGAGGGGTGGTAGAAGGTGCGAGGGGTGGGGGTTGGATTGTTCTGTTTGCTCTCTCTCCTCTCTGGAGTTGGAGGTAGTAATAATCTTATCTGTAATATTGTTTTTATTAAATTCGTCAGTCTGACTACCTACATCTTTTCCTAATTTCCTATTACTTCTAGCTGCTTCAGCGAAAATTGTATTAATGACAGGGTGAACTTCTTTATTTCTTTTTGGCTTCATTGTAAGGTATTTTTTCTTTAAACTGTATGGTTTTAACTTCTTTTTCTTCAAGTAATTTGGGACATTTTAAATCTATGCTAGAGTGGTGGTTTCCACAATTCAGGACTATGGAATCACAAGGTAAGCCATTGTGTTCCGGTTTTGCACAGTAAGCAAATATGGGAGTTTTTGAACATTTATCGGCAAAATGTCCGAATTTTAAACGTGTTCTGCACCTAATTGGGTTAGGAACATACATTTTTACATTTATTTTTTGGAATCCCACGCGAATAGTTTCTGGAAGAGTGGGCAATGAAAAAGTAAGAACATATGTGCTTAATCCGTAGCAACTCACCGATGTTTTCACCAGGACGGCTAAGACTCAACTCGTTTGGACCTAAGCGTTGTTGTTCAACACAATATGGATATATTGAAATGTCTTACAGTGATGTGCTGTTTCTAAATGATGTGTCTCTTTTAAGCTGTTGATGTGAGGCCTGCTTTCTTTTCTCTTAATTTATGTGATCTTGTCTGTTTTTGTCCTGATGATGCCTGAATTAGAGAAACGTTGACTGGTCAGTTATTAACTCTTTTTTTAGAGATTTAAGACTTTGTTTTTTAAACCTTCTAATTATATCCTAATAACTATTTTTCCCCTAAAAAATAGGTTATAAAATGAATAAATGCAGCGATGGATGAGAATGAATAAAAAGGAACAGAGTTCTACCTTATTCAATAAGGTAGATGGATAAAAACTCTAACAAACTTGTTATGGGTTTTTATTTCACCCTGCCTGTATTATCTTTAAAATGGATTTTCTGCCTACAAAGCTAAGCCAGGATGATCAAAACGTACTTAGGAGCCAAATGAAAGGTCTATAAATGTCATTACCCTTTCTTTATGAGATAATGACTATACAGGGTAACCAGGGACGTTTCCTGAGAAGATTTTTTAAGATATATGTTCCTTCTACAATCTCTTTTCTCTATTATATTAATACTTGTGAGAGTATAATCGTTCTTTTAATAATTTAAATATCAATCAATAAACAATATTTATTAAAAATGATTTATGGATCTTTAATGATATGCAAAGAAATAAAGAAAATAATATATTTTATATAAAAAACCTGTTCCAGGACTTTTGTTTGATTCCTCACAACCTAAATTTCATTTTCTTGAACTGGCTACTAGCCATACATCATTTATATTGTGACCACGCTTCAGAACTCAACCAATTAAACAAAATCTTGATTGATTCTTGACCAATTGATTCTTGAAGCTTAGACAATATGGAACAGCTATTTACTGGAAACAATCTTAAAATTATTCTAGAACGAAGATTTACTGTTGTGCTTACAATTTTTTTCTAAAACATTTAAAAGTGTTGGAATACTATATTTGTTGTTGGTGAAACTTGTTAAAAACTAAATTGATTTTATAGAACACTAAATTGGTCTTCATTTAATTAAAATAAATCATTCATTACAAATCAGGCTCCGAAAATTTTAAAAAGTAATTATTATTTTTGCATTTTTAAAAACCTAGCAGGAGGGTATTGAAATAACTATATTTTGATTAAATCTGAAGTTAATAATACAAAAACAATACAAAAACTTATAAATAAATACTTATTTTTTTCTGGAAAAAAAAAATTCACTTGCACTATTTCATAAGCTCGATTTTATTTTAGTTTAAATATTTTGTTGGACCCTTTCCATTTCCATAATCCCCATGATATGATATGATATTTTACGTCCTGGAAAACCACATCGCGATTCACAATTTAGGTACACGGGGTAGGGTCATCACTCCTACGCCCGGCCTATGTGAGTTGCCTCCAGTAGGCTGATGGGCCTCACATACCTCAGAGAGGGGTGATAAAATGCTTGAATTATTAATTAATTAATTTAAAGTAATGCCGATACAGGGATTCGAACTCATAACCTTTTGCAAGCGCGTTAACCCGCTCAGCCATCCCGACCCCTCTCTCTCTCTCTCTCTCTCTATCTCTCTCTCTCTCTCTCTCTCTCTCTCTCTATATATATATATATATATATATATATATATATATATATATATATATATATAAAGGATTATTATCATTCTTTTCAGATAGGGGACCTCTAAAATTGCCAACATATAAGACAAGACCCACCTTATCGGTGATGTAAGAAGTACCTGCTATTTGGATATATTCCATGTCGATAACTATGGAGTTTTCATACAACACTGAAACGGCGGAAAACTCATCCATTCGGGCGATATCAATCTATTACTATAAAGCGATAAATTATTATACAGTTCCAAATATTTTATACCGTAATTTAATTTGGGATCAAATATGTTTGTTTGTCACAAAGTAACAGTTAAAAGTTATTTACAGTAATTTAACAGTAAAATTTAACAGTAAAAGTTATTTACGATTAGCCCATGGAACAATTTTCATATTTATTATTTTTATTAACAGCCAAATTAGTACTAAACTGGATTAATTAATTAACGAAACAGAATAATCCAGTCGACTTGATAAATCGAACCTTGATATCTCCAATTCTTTCATAAATAAATTTTCTAATATTTTTTTTAACGAAATGCTTCTCCTGTAAGCCCCTGTAGTAAAGTTTCATTAATGGAATTTGACTCTGCTGAAAAATCCGAAAACAATAATAGACAAAAAGTAAATAATAAAGAATTGTTATAGATGAATAAATAATATGAAAGCAAAAGGGGAAGGGAGAAAGGCAAGGAAAAATGTCTATTACGTGAACTGCAACTCTAAGGGAAACAGTGAAGCAGGGAGGTGCGACATAAATTTTTCTTCAAGATCGTCGACAACTGAAGCTCATAAATTTTGTATAAATAATAATTTATTTGTTGTTTCATATTTTCCATTTATTTCAATATTTTCATGAAAATTAATTTTCCCGAATAAGCTATACATCTATTCATAAACAGATATTTTATTGTATTGTATTGTAAGCTAGCGAGGCACTGGACAAACAACTCCCAAAATCGGATCTAAGTTTGGCTGTGATAGAAAATTATTTTCTGCTGTATTGGTAATTGATTACCTGTGTGGTAAGGACCTGAGCCTAAAAAGGGAGGACCTGAAACTTCATTTGTTTAGATAAAAAACCTGATGGTCAACAGCACCATTACCTGCATGTATAGCCATTTATCAAGAAAAAGCACTTCCTTACCAATTAGATTCAACTCAAGCTCTGTGTTACAGTACCCATTTAATGTTACAGTTTAGACGTACCGTATGAATTGGCTGCCGTAGAATTGGTAATCCGATAGCCCACAGATAAAAAAATTGGGGGATATAGTTTAGCCTTGCAGCTCCAAATGCTTCGTCAACATCCGAAATTCAATTACACTTCTCGATAGCTAATGGATCAAAAATTTGTTGAGTTAAGTGGGAACTGCGACTCATCGTAGTCGGCGGAGTTTAGCCAACTTTTATAATTTCCGCATAGTATAACTTTTGAATCGGTGAAACTAAGACGTTCGTTAAGTTTTGATCGACATCTCTCGTCAAAATCTACCGATTGCGAGTTTGCAACGTTAATGTGAAATGGTTATAGTTAGTTTAAATAAGGTTCAAGTTAAAAATTACGAATCATTTACACAATATCAGCCTCGTCATAAGGCTAAGTTATATGATACCTGTCAAATCATATGTGATCAAGTGATGTGGTACCGGAAACGCAAACAAATAAAGGCGTCCGAGCAAGTTAACGAAAACCCGAGGATATCTGCCGCGGGAGGGTCCGAGCCTATGCAAGTGGACGATGTACCTAATCACTTCTGTATCAACGCCAGATTGTATAGACACATAGGTATGATCGCCGATTGTGAAGACACATTGGATAGCAACGAGTGCACGATTCAGATTTGTTAATAATCCGTTCACACATAAGTTTAACGTTTGTGACCGTCTAAGATTTCTGCACTCGCTGAAGCTACCACAGGGAAAATACTTCTCCCTATTTTGAAATACTTTTCCAGAGGAAGCAGGGTTTGACTCAAAACTGAGAAACGCTTAGAAAATTACTGGATTCGGAAAAAGTGCGTAGTCGCGTTGAAACGGATTTCGTGTATCTACCTAAGCACCATGGGTTGCCCGCATTAGACTCAGTGGACGAAAAACATCAGTAAAGTATACACCACACAATGGTAATATCAATAGCTTCGCCGATAGCCTCAACATGTTTTATTACTGAGATTTTGCAGATCACAGATCCAATGATTGGTGACATCTATCTTGTAAATGTGCGGATCAATGGTGGCTACAAGTTCGTACTCAAATGGGCACAATGTTATCAGAAATTAAGCTCTGTCTGTTAAGATAGTTGCAAGACTTCACACTCGGAGAGTTTGATTTGCCTTATATCGAAACTCCTCTAATAACGCAAGGCAAGACCTGTTTTGATTTAACGTTCACCAGAAATCTAGATGTATCGTGTATGCAATTTGTATCCTGCTTTTTATATTATAGACATATCATTAAAATAATTTCAAAAGTCATTAATGCAATTAAAATAATTATTTTTCAATAATAAAATAAATAATATTGAATTAATTCATGTCTTGTTGGGTTACAATTGAAATGGAAAAAGTCACATTTGAAATGGAAAAGGGAAAAGGTTACAATTGAATTGGAAAAGGTGAAAACAGTGAATACAAGGTAACAATTATTCCCACTACAATGAGAACTCTACATAGTTTCTGGCTGAGGTCAAATCGTTGTAAATAAACTATCTCCTAATTAGTAATGGTTAGTGAAAAAAATACCTTGTGATAATTATTTATTATTTCTAACAGCATAGCCTTGGAAGAAGATAGCGGTGTAATTATAAATCTATTAATAATCAATATTGAACCAATGAAGATCGCAACGGCGACATAAGTCCGGTTTTTCGGAAAAATAATTCTGCAGATAGCGTGGTTTCATCCTAAAAATTCTGGAAAAATTCTAACGTATTATTTTGACTAAAGTACATTTCGGTCCCGTCGGGAAATTTCATTGGCCCTCAAAATGTAGGTCAAATTAACCCACAAAAATTCCGGGTTTCTCTATACCTCGGCCCCATGTTGAGACAGGATATTGGGGATGGTACCAATCCATTCCACGTAAAATTTTTCCAAAATACCTGGAAAATTAGACCCCTTATTTCCCGAGTCACCCCCCTCACATTTGTGAGTCAACTATGAAGTTGACCTAAAAGTCGAATATTATACATTATCCCTTGTTAGGGATATTATAGAATGTAGGTTTTGGAGCTCTGAGGTTATTGAGACTACTCCCAGTCTTTCGACTTCTATACTGGGACCTTCATTCACTAATCTCACAGTATAACAGTTATTAGAATTATTTATAAACCATAGAATGCAAGTCCTAAAAAAACACAGCACCATTTCTACCATTCTCATATTATAATCAGGCAACATTATCGCATTGAAATCCCCAAAGAAGGGAGAGCCACAAAGGTAATAAATACTAATGAAAAAATCCTCTCTCGAATGAAATGAAAAAAAAACACAAAATAAAAGTGTATATATATATATATATATATATATATATATATATATATATATATATATATATATATATATTACTTTGAACTGAGAAGGAATTGGCATGTTTCAAGACAAAATAATTGAATCCAGTTGTTGACGTGACTAGGGGATGAAACCCTCGTCAGCTCAAAACGAGCTTAAAGCAACAAAGTTTAAAAGTAAATATAATAATAACATGTTATTAGTTGCTCAAACAATAGTTTAAGTCTCGTGATGAAAAGTCATGTAGGTCTTGGCTACAAGCGAGTTGCGCAGCTAATGAATTAAGTCAATACGATGGAAAATTCCGTTAAAAACAGGTTCGCTTTTCAGCTCTTAAAAGCAGCTTTGAAATAATCTATTTTTAAATCATAAATTAATATAATTGGGAGCGGAGTAGCTCAATGGTAAGGTACTGTGTTACCATGCTCCCGATCTCGGGTTCGAGACCGGCTGTAGCAGATAATTATTTCTTCTGTTATCAGCCGTGGATCGGGAGACCCTCCTGGGGACCACCCAGCCTCTATAAAGTGGGTTCCTCCTCGTGATCTCGGCCAAATCACCTCCTTGCACAGCCGTTGGCCTAGAAACAGTACGGTCCTTATCAAGTACTGAACCCAAGACCCTTCATGGGTTGTAGTTGTGCAGGTTAAATTAATATCATTATTTATTAAAATTAAAAATTGTATTAATGATTTATGTTTCTTTAAATAGCTAAAAATCGCTTATGAAAATACAAAACAGCTATTAATTGAAATATCATTAGTTACGGCTATGAGAGTTTTCGATTGTTTAATATCGCTTCCACGACACTTAAAAGATCCGAAGTCCTCAAATGAATGAGTCAGACATATCAGAGGACCGTCGAGAATAGATTGGAAAGCACGGCCATAAACTATATTTTTTTCTTTTCTGTTTGATAATAGAAGGATTGGTATCTATTATATGGCAAACCTGCAATATATCGAAAATTAAGATCTATATGGTTAATTTTATTTGTGATATGATAAAGAACAATAGGAATTGAATATTGTGATGAATTTGAAATTTGGTAACTTTTTCTTGTAAATGTTTAAGCAGTGTCAAACCACGAGGATTTCACGTTGGTCCCTCACCATAGACAGCGAATCTGCGGGGACAAGTGGAACTTTATTACGTTATAAGTGAGATTGCAAAACAGGATGCCGTAGGTTCGTGACAAAGGATAAAAAGGTGGTGAGAACTCGTTCAATGGCGGAAAAGTTTGAGATGCAATGCATGTATCCTTATTCACTGATATCAACACATGTATCATCAGCGTACTTTGAAATGTTAAATGATTGAAAGTAACTACTAACTTTGACTGATAAAGAAGTAGCCCTGGAGGATTGGATAGTTGCTAGTTAGCATTCCATTATTTTTCAACTAATTTCCACTATTATATCTACTACTATTATTTCAAATAATTGCAAACCTTCACTACTAACTTAGGAATTGTAAATATGTACTTGCTTCTATTCAGAAATCTCCTCTTTTTTTTTGTTATTTATGAAATTCTTGAAATAATAAAACAGTTCTTAAAATAGATATCCCTACGATATGGTTATTATCAAATAAAAAAGTTTATTATGGGGAAGTCTCTTTGGTTATATCGATGAAATGTAGATGAGCAATATTAGAAATAACATCTCTTTATCGAATAACAATAAATGTTATTTTTAATTATTACTCAAAATTAGCAGGGGTAGTTTTAGCAACTAACAGAAATTAATTAGTTGTCCCCACCTCTTCAGAGTAATTTTAGGAATCTGAAAATTCATAGGTCAATCAATTAATGCTAAATACAAATCGATTTAGAATAAATAACATATGTTGTAGGTCGAGATGATACGTGGATGGAAAATTTATACCTGAGTATAAGAAATAAAGCTAATTTAAAATTTAACCTTCCAGCAAGCGCGTTGGATTATAGAGTGCGTTACTTGGGAATTTTTCATTACGTTCATCCGGTGATTGAACTATTACTTTCCTCCCCTCTCTCTATTCCTTCATGAGCCCCTTTTACGTCTTTTCTGAGAATTTAAGATGTTTCAGTTGCTCACCTTAATAGATATTCCGTGACAACGATGAAATACATAGTGGCGCAATTAATAAGCCGAGGCCCTGTTCGTGAATCATAATTTAATTCTTCAGTTTGTGTGTTAAGTTTTTTATTTCACTTCAAGAGGATAATATTATTTCTACTATATTCATTTTTTGAAAAAACAATACCAATGTAAGAGGATTATTACTTATTTTCGTTTGTAGACCAATTTCAATTGAACGTCCATTGAACTGACATCATTTCATTTTTTTTTTTTGTCCACTTTTCAGTATATTTTGAATTTTGCCTAATAATAATTCATAACGTATTCATGATATTTATTATTTCGGTGTATTTTAGGGATTTTTCAAATTTGTGAATTGGCACATTCATGCCTATCATTTGTTTCTTTTATTGAAAGTTTTCATGATAATGTGATATATAAACCTACATAAAATAATTATATTTAGATTTCATAACATTACCACTCATCTAATGGCAACCTGCTGCTTAACTTGGAACTAAGTAGTAATATTGAGTTTTAATATAAAATTGATTTTTTTTTTTAAAACATTAAATTTTTAATTAAGTATGTCATTTCTACTTTTCCACCTCCCATAATTAGGCAATAATCTGTAAGAAATAAGATAATTTTGTTTAATATTAAGAAAATGAGATGAAAGTGAGGGTGGAGTACTAAGTGCGCCACGCGCTTACCGGTGTCTTGGGCGCGCCTACTAGAATATCAAATAAATTTTAAAAGAATCGTTAACAAAAACTTCGTTAATCAATAATGAATGAAAAATTCATATTTTAAATTTTTATTTTTATTTAAAATATTATCCTAAAATAGCATTATAACAATAGGGGTAGTATAAACAGTTGGATTAGTATAATCAGTAGGAGTTTACTAAAGCCTAGTAGATTATCAGTAAAACTAGGACTGTTGTTTGGAATTCATTGATCCGTGTAAAATGGAAATTCATGTTTCCCCGTGTTCTGCATTTGTTTGCCCGTCTCTCTATTCTCTATAGGCCAACCTACAATGATTACGCAAAGCATACATATCCCCGTCCAGTTAGATTATCGACACAAAATGTTTATTTATGATTACCTAAAGGCAACCTTGAAATAATATATTACCAAAGAGATTTAAGCAATGAGACAACTAAAACATTTGATATATATATTTGAAGGATTCGGTTTGTTGCACTATTACCGTCATTATAAGTTTACACTCTACATTATGTGCAAAAGTCTTGTATATAGGACATGTTTTCGAAAATTATGTTAAAACCAGATAAGACGCAATAATATTTACCAAAAACATAGCTGAATTGTGTTCGTATTATTAACCATTGCATTTCTTTTAAGGGTTTAAATGAGAATTTTGTTATAAAAAAATATATGAATGAAACTGTCCATAAATATTCTACAGGAATGCTTATAAGAACAGCACTTTTTTCAACTGAACGTTATTGCAAAAACCTGTTTCGGTTTTAAGGGGATCCCTAGGCTCAAAATAGAAAAATAAAACACTTTTTCGTTTTAATAAAAAAAAAAAATCGGGTGCTACGGACAAAAATATTTAACTTCAGTAAAATCGATCTTGTGAGACCAACTGTGCAGACGATTTTATTTTTTTTCACGGAAAATGTACACTCAAATTTGTTTTGTATTAACATTAATATTTAGTTTATTAACTTCAGATTTTATTAAAATATCTTTATTTTAATACCCTCCTGCTTCGCTTTTAAAAATGAGATAATAATAATTACTTTTTAAATGTTTTTTTAAAGCCTTATTCAAAATTAATAATTTACTTAAATTAAATTACGGCAAACTAATTGTCTTATAAAAATTACTTGAATTTTCAACAAGTTTCACCAAAAAAATATTCCAGCACATTCAACATTTTGGTCTTGGAAAAAAACTTTTAACACAACTGTAAATCTTCGTATTAGAAAGATTTTAAGACTATTTTCAGTTATGCAGCTGTTCCGTACTGTCTAAGCATCAATTATCAATTATTAATTCAACAATTGACTAAGTAACCACAGGGAAACAAACAAAACTTCCAAAGAACAAATTCCCAAAATTCGTGTTTTTTATTACTTATGCAACTTTTTTTCGAAAACTAGAAACCGATAATTTTTTCGAATGAGACGGAACTAATAACATGTCATTATCTTTTTAGTCCACCTTTCACAGTCAATATTATACTCAATAATATTGACCGTGTAAGGTGTACTTAAAAGATAATGGCATGTTATTAGTTCCGTCTCATTCCTCATTATAATTGGAACACTAATTAATTTATAGTGTTTTAAAAGTTCTAGTACAGTACTAGTGCTCGTTCCTTTAGTTTCAGAAAAACGCTTTAAATAATGAGATCGAAAAAATTATCGGTTTCTAGTTTTCAAACAAAAGTTGCATAAGTAATAAAAAACATGATAATAAAAAACGGTATCGAATTCCGTCATTATATTGA
The DNA here is from genome assembly GCA_948150685.1 of Rhaphigaster nebulosa. Lineage (NCBI taxonomy): Eukaryota > Metazoa > Arthropoda > Insecta > Hemiptera > Pentatomidae > Rhaphigaster > Rhaphigaster nebulosa. The sequence continues at coordinate 71,853,593 of OX411307.1, read as the reverse complement.
CCGTCTGAGGGGTATATTGTTGCAATATATACAAGACACACATGCGATATATACACGACGTTAAATAATATTGACCATATAAGGTGGGCCTTAAAGTTCCTAAAAAAAATTTCATACAGAACTACATTTTCACCTCCATCTGCCTGTGCCTAGGAATCCCCTTACTAATTAATCAACTTCCTTCACATTCCTGTGTTGCTATGCAATGTAATTCATTGACTGTCACCTGCGAAACTCTTAGAACTCAAAATTCTTATATATAACAATTAATCTTATGAATGAATTTTGATGTACATTGAGTATTAAATAAATAGTAATTGATTCATCAGTATTTTATTTTGTGAATATTAATAATTTTTTCTAGGTTCTTTTAAGCTATAAAGTTTTGGAATCCATTTTATGCGGTGAATATTGAGGATAGAACTGTTAACAAAGTGCTGTTTTAGACAAAATTATTCTATAAGATATTTTTTAAAAATAATTTTCATTATACATATTGGTCATTCACATGAGGATGTCAAATTCGCGTCTTTCAACTTTAAGGTTGTTTATACATGCCTCTAATTATTATGGAGTTGGCTCCAATTTTTGTATATATTACTGGCGAGTTCAGAGGTGTATACTATATAATATATGATAGGACATTAGTAAATAGTGAATGACCAAAATATTTAATTTTAAAATTCAAAATTCTCAGGTATTTTATTGTCCACATTGGCATACATTGATGAAAAAAAATCATAGCTCAAATTGAAAGTAGAACTTACAAAGCAAAAATGTGCAATTTTTAAAAAATGATTGGTATTCAAATTTTTAAACATTCCCAATGGTTAGGAGGTCATCAACATTAACATTTTTGGAATTGACGTTTTTCTTTTTAAGTTGTGTTTCCCTGTGGTTACTTGGTCAATTGTTTAACTAATAATTGATTATTGATGCTTAGACAGTACGGAACAGCTGTATAACTGAAAATGGTCTTAAAACCTTTCTTATACGAAGATTTACAGTTATGTTTATAGTTCTTTTCCAAGACCAAAAAGTTGAATGTGTTGGAATATTTTGTTTTTTGTTTTATGTCTCCAGGGTATGGTGAAAACGAGTGCTCAAGTATGTTACGACTATGATTTCAGTTTTTAGATTCAGTTCGACACAAATTCTCTGGATTCCAGGGCAAAACTACTACATTACGAGATATTGCATAGTAAAAGGTCAGAGGAGTTCAGGGTTATCACCTTATATAACAAATATCACCCGAAATAATAAAGGTAATATGCTTCAACTTTCGTTTTCACTATTCCCTGGAGACATAAGTTCTTGATAACCTCCTAACCATTTTAACCACAATTTACTTTAAATATACGTTTTTTGGCCATTCTCTATTTATTAGTGATAGGTGTACTCACCGAAAATATATACAAAATCCAGAGTCAACTCCATAGTAGTTAGAGCCATGTAAAAACAACTTAACAAGTCTCATGAGAATGCTCCATATTCCAACGCCGTAGTTTGATGATTAACCGATTATAAACGTATGCCAAATTTTAATCCATACTAAATTTCACAAACAATTAAAAAATTATTACTTTTGATTTATATTTTATTTCAATATGATTTTAAGCAGGATGTTTTATCACCTCTTGAGCAATATTTTAAAGGGAGTCGAATTCAAATCTCTAAGAAGCTTCAACAAAAGTACAAAAATTCCAAAATGTTTTGATAAAACTGGTATGTATATACTTTATATATATTTAGTGCAACTACTCGAGCAACTTTATTATTTTATTTTTGAAAATTCTTGATTTATACGCCATGAGAGCAAACTACATTTCAAAATGTATATTCTAACCAAATATCAAAAAAATGTATCCTTTAATTAAATTAAATGACAGACTGCAAGCGGGGAAAAATAAAATATATTAAATATTTCCCTTTCACCCCAACATAAATGAAGAACATAACGATAGGTTTGCTTTTATCAAGTTAGAAGACTGCAAATGAAAAATTGATGAGGTGTTTAGAAATGTGCAGCAATTCTATATCAATGTCATGCAACCAGAATAATGTTAATAGAATAGTCAAAAACTTTTCAAATTGAATAATCTACTTTAAACGATCGTTCGTTTATGGATTAATTTTGCATATGCTCTGGATGGATTCATACTAATGACAAATTTCGTGGACTAAATAATAAATAAGACCGAGTCATAATTCCTTAGACAAATGTTTTGATACTTAAAAATTAATAGAAGCGCTTTGGATGCTAATGTACAATTAACAAAGTCGATGCGTGCAAGTCTTAAAAAATACTTTATTAATAAGAGTACAGAGTTACATGATGTAAAATAGTGAGCTACTGATAGTGTTAACTACTGATAGACTATACTAAAGACATTACTACTAGACTTAAAACTAGACTTAAAGCTAAGATAGTGAGAGAGTACTGTCTAACATTCTCATAAGCTCTATCTTACATTCTAATTCTTACATTCTAATTTACATTCTGATACTGATTGATCTGTCCATTTCAGAGAGACTTTTATACATACAATAGGAGAGGGGGTGATTAAGGAAATAACACTTGTTTAACCCTGATAAGTAGGAAGCAAAACAATAGCTTCCTGGGTTATAAACCCTATTTAATAACTAATACTTTTTGGATCAATGCTATGTGTTAACTGTACGACCAGCCGAGCTATAATTTATAGGAAGCGATCAGAAATTGCACCTTTCAAAAACATCCATTTTTACAGGCATTAAGATTCTACTAGGCTGTTACAAAAGTCCTTATGCATGAACACAACCCTCAATTCCAACTCTCATAATTATCCTATAAGAATGTTTTTGTTCCTACTATTTATGTCAATGTTAAATTTGACTAGTCCTTTAATTCCCTTAATAAAGGAATTAAAGGATTCCTTTTAATTTTTAAAACGCGTGTGCAATGTCAGAAGAAAAAACCGTGATTCCCAGTCTTTTGAGACATTACTGGAGAAAAGGTTTAAGCGCAAAGACAGCCGCCGAAGAAATTTGTGCCATAGAAGGAGAGTGAATTATCCATCGAAATACTGCCGCACAACCCAGAACAGGTTGCCCATCGGTCGTCGATGATGACGTTCTTCTTGAATGTATGAACCAGGACCCATATGCAAATACTCGTGATTTATCAGCCATAGTATGGACTCAAAACTTTACTGTGAACAGCTAGACAGAGTTCATGCAGTTTTGAGTGCAAAGTACCTCGCTTTGGTCAACAGGAACCAAGCCATTTTGCAACATGACAATGCCCCTGCACATCGTTCTCGTTTGACTAAGGAAAAATTATCAGAACTGCAAGGAGTAAACGTTTTGTCTCATCCTGCTTATAGCTCAAATATTGCACCGTCAGATTATGGTTTGTTTAGATCAATGGCTCATTTTTTAAAAGGTCGGATCTTTGATAATTACGAGGACATAAAAATTGGATGTGAATAGTTCTTTGCCTCAAAACCAAAGGAGTGGTACCGACATCAAATCCAATTACTGGCAGAAAGGTTGGTGAATGTACTTGAAAACAATGGACTTTACTTTGAAGAGTAGTATTCAATAATTTTTAAAATATGTAATCTGAAATAAAGCAATACTAATGCACAAGGACTTTTGGAACAACCTAGTGTTTCGGTGTTTCACGACACGGAACCATATTGCTATAATTAGAATTAAACCAATTAGCAGTTTTTTGCACTAAAAATCAAATAATTTCTTTTTGTTTTCCATTACCTTCATATATTGAGTGCCCCTACCCACCGGTGCTCAGTGTGGCCGATTTTGATTCTAGTTGGACAAGAGTCCAAAAATGAAGTTTGAGATTATAATGAGAAACATGTTTATACCATTAGCTAGGATGTTAATAAGCGAGAAAATACGTGAATAATCCGAGGGCAATGTCAATACAGCACTTAGCTAAACAACTGACTAATGTCTTTTCAATTCTTTCAATGTTACGAGATAAGTTAATTCGTTCAGTATCTTAGCAGTAAGGATTTAATAGTTTTTTGGGTTTTTTTTTTTTTTTTTTTTTAAATTTCACGATGGAATGCAACAAAAAAGGTAAATACTAATACTGTTTTGTTTTTTTCAAATTGTAGGTTATTTTTGACACTCAGAATCTAAGTTAATCAACAACGTTCAACTATACTGTAAACTGTTCCACGTTTTAGTCTATAACATTTTACTTACACTTCCACTTTTTACTTACACTTAAACGTTCGACCTAAATTTTGATTCTTAGTGTCTAGCTGCATGTAAAACTAACAAATATGTAAAAATTCATCACCCGTTCTTGCCCGTTTAAAACAGCAATAAGATTGTGTTTTAGGTGGAAAACTTAACGATTCCCTTGAAGAAAAAATGTCCTTTATTTAGCTTAAAAAATAAAAATTTAGTCTGGGGACAGTCCTGAAATGTTTTGAGAGAACAATTAAATTCTCCTGGAATAAGTATTTAGGACTCAGTCAAAATGATTTTTTTTTTTGTTCTGGCTAAAATAAAAATGTAATATACGCGTACTGAAAAGATTATCACGCATTTTCCGGGAATGGGTCGTCCTGCTAAAAATTTAGGAGATTTGGCAAATCCGATTCAAATTTGGGATTCATTTTTTAGTGATGAAATTGCTATATGTGCCAATAAAAAATATTAGATCGCAAAAGCATCTTATAAAAGACAAAATAAGTCTGAATTTACTCCTTTGGATAAAAGTGAACTAAAAGCTCTAATTGGACTTTTATTATTTTCTTCAATTTACAAGTCTGAGATTGAGAGGGTAATACCAGCAGTTATAAACAAAATGATACTGCTGAGGAAAAATAAATAATAATAACATATAAGTCATGTAAAAAGTGCCTAGCTAATAGATAAAAAGCAGATAAAAAGTCCCACAGCCAATTTGCCTAGATGAGCAATCTAGACAAATTGGCTGTGGGCACTTTTTACATGAATTATATGTTATTATTTTTTCGAGCAGATGATGGTATGTTCAAAGTGCTAAACTTGAAACCGGATGTCAATGTTTAATATCCAGCCAGCATTAGTGTAAGATTTATTATTGTATTTTCGTTATTTATTATTATATATATATATATATATATATATATATATATATATATATATATATATATATATATATATATAGATTGTGTACTTCTAATATTTCATTATGAGATGAGTATCAGGATGTTTGAGCCCAACGATTTAATTCATTGTTACTTTGTGGTGGTGCTAAAGGTGGAGGGAACTAGACGCCTACGGTAGCACTTAAGCGGGGGTCCAGCCGTCTCTGGTTCATTTATTATAAACTACAGAGCGGCAGCCGAGGGCATGCATTCAACGCCCCACCGTCCACTACAACTTAGCCTACAAATCCTCTATTGCATAGTTAACATCCCGACCGGCAATCTAAGGGCAACTGCATTCTTATTAACATTTATTAACACTTATTTATTAACATTTTCCTCAGCATTATATAAATACTGAACTAAACGAAAATTATATATGTTTTACATAAAATCTAACCGAACTACTTGAATTAGAAAAAATTATACATTTTTAGAATCGTATCAAAATATGAAAAATAAATAAAAATTAGCTATTATTCTTTTACATACTACCCAATGAAAATTACAGGATTTAATAGACTAGATGTTAAGCGATGTCCACTCTGGTCGATTTTCGATATGTTTTCGTTTTCGACATATACTCTCATACCTTGAAAATTAGAGTTCTTATTATAAATTATTTCATTATTATTCCTACCTATTTCGTTCGTCACATTATTTTTTTAAACAAATATTTCCGAAACTATCCCAAAACAATATAGTGTTTATTTTTTTTTTTTATTTCAGATGATATTTCAGCCTTTATAGGTCATTTTTAAATATAAAAAATATAGGTTTGCTTATAGTGATATTTTCATAAGAGAATAAATATATTTGGCATTACTTTCTAATTTTTATTTATCGAATTTATAAGTTAATGAGATAAAAAAAACTAAAAAAACAAAACACAATATGTTTTCTCGTTAAAAAAAATGGTGACTAACAATATATTTATTGTTACCTTGTCATTTTTACCCTCAGTATATGTTAAACTGTTTTAGAGTAATGTGCTATATCTATTGGGTCAGTCGTTTTATAGCTGCTGATGTGATATTTGCTATCTTTGATCAGAATTTATGAGAGCTTATGTTTTTCAGTCCTGGTGCGTCGGCTAGTTAGTCATTTGCTGCTATTACACAAGGTTATTTTTTTTTCTAATTATATACAAATTATAGGTTTTGTTTCTTTTTTTATCTCATTAACTAATAAATTCGACTGATTAAAATTAGAAATTAATGGTAAATATATTAATTCTCTAATGAAAATAACGCTATAAGCAAACTTTTATTTTTATATCTAAAAATTGCCTATTTATGGCTGAAATATCATCTCAAGTAAAAAAACAAAACAATATATTGTTATGGGATAGTTTCAAAATACTATTATGAATTAATAGTAAAAAAAAAAAAAATGTGACGAATGAAATAGGTAGTGATAATAATGAAATAAAGAAATAATTTATAAAAATAACTCAAATTTTCAAGGTGTGGTTAGGTAGCAATGTCGAAAACTGAAAGCACATCGAAAATTGACGAGTGTCGACATTGGTTAATCTTGTCTTAAAAAACCAACACTTTTCAATTTTGGTTCAAGCATGAATAAATATAGATGCACCTAGAAATAAATAATAAATATTCTTTATCTAATGTGATAGATAAATGGTTGAAGAAGTTAAGACATAAGCAATATTTATATTAGGTTTTACAGATAAAAGTATTAAATTCTTCCAATAATAGGTAGCACGGATATTAAAGGAATTTTCCAAGGAATTAGGAGGTGTACGAATTGATAATTTGGCATCTTTTATTTGACGAGTGAACAAAGGAAAGCTAGGAAATCAGATCAAGGTTAGGATGTAGTTAAGTTTTGGGGTCCTTAAGGTTTGGAAAAGAAAGCTATAAAGGATGGGATGTCGACGTAAAGTAGGATAGACAACTAAATCTCGCTTTACACGGTCAATAATTTTGAAGCAATATTATTTAACGTGGTGTATATATCGCATTTGTCAAGATTATTGCTACCCCATAACATACCCCTCGGACGGTCAATGTATTGACGGAATTTGATAATTACTCATATTATTGGGCTTTAAGGGCTTTGATATTGGGATAAATCCAATTATCAGGCCGGCGCCTGACTGCGGGAAATGCAGGATTCGACTCCGATAACTACCGGACCGTGCGAAAACGTCTTAACTCGGCTTACCAACAAAAGATATGAGAACGGCTGGATTTCCCGAAAATGAATCTAATGAAACGATCTTTTCATTTATAAATTAACTTTAGCTGACCAGATGGTTCAATAGGCATGTATAGTCAGTATGATGAAAATAAGTGAGAGGGATTCAAATGCATAGAGCCACGGAATTATAGGAACCCTTTTAAAGTTAGGGATCTATTTTCGGGTGTTGATAAAAGGTAATTCTGAAATCACATTGTAAAGGTAAATCTGAGGTTTTTTAAAAAAGTGTAAAAGTGGAAAGAAATATTATGAGGTAAAATGAGCAATGCTAGAAAAGTTACAGTGTTGGAGCAAACAAAAATTCTGTTTTCTTTGAGTAGTATGCCATTACGATTGTATAATATCTCCCCATATGTATTAAAACATAAAACTCTTTGAAAGCCTGTTTTTTTTTCAAGATTCTTACAAAGATTTAAATACCTGATCCAAAAATGAAGTCTATCAGTGCTCCTAAAAATTACCCTGCAGACCCTTTCGAACTGCAGCATTTCCTCCTACCCTATCCGAAATACCGGAACAAGTGAGTCTGAAATTTTTCTTTTAAATCAAAATATGACAATCGTCAAATGTATGGCTCATGCATGAACAGTTGATGTTAAGTCATTTATTTTACTTATTAATTTTTTTGTTTTAAGTCCAAAGTTAAAGCTTTTGAAATTTTATGTTTTTTATAAATTTGATTAACTGAAATTTAAATATTTTCGCCCATCAATAAGCGAAAACCGGTTAAAAACAAAAATAAAGATTACTAAACATCACAGTTAAGCGTATTAATAACTTTATCGTGCTCATTTATTATAAACTATTAATAATGTTAGTGACCGAAATTTTTTCATGAATACAAATCATTTATTTATTGAAGCATATGATTATAAAGAGATTTTTAAAGTTTTGTAATTATATACTTTACAATTTTATGGTAAATTACCACCAAATTGACCCCCTGAGACATTCATACGGACTAGTCTTTGTTTTGAGTACTGCCTTTTGGTACTTTAGATATCCCTTTTGTAAACTGAGGTAGAGTCCAAAACTTTAAAATCTACAGTTTTACTTTCTCATGATATACAGTGATATGTTCTAAAGAGGGGCAGGCAAAATCCTGCGATTTAATCCAGAGATTGTTATGCGTTCCGTATTATCACTAATTATGTGAACGGGAATAGACATAACTTAGTCTAATCGTATGCAATACTTACTAAAATATGTTAAAAACAAATTCTGAAAGTCGAACTAACAGAATTGGTCAAACATGCATAGAAATACTTTTATAAAATAAAAAGATCAAATCTTCAACTAGATACAGTAACAATTCATTTTCAAGATTTTTAGAAATTATATTTCTCTTGTAAAATCGTTGTTCTGTTATACGTACAATCATTGATTCACTTTCAAAATAAAAACCTCCAGCATTCATTTTTTTTTTAGATGATAATACCACGGAGCAATATCTCCAAATCCTTCCTAAGAAAAGCGGAGTTGAATACAGAGCTAGGGGGGATTTTACAAAAACGATCATTGAGCAAGATATTAAACGACTTCTCGCTAGTTGGCTTCTTGTCCTCTTTTAATAACTTTTGAAAGATAAGAGGGATCTGTACTTATAATAAGCATTCACAACGCGGAATAAACATAAAAAAGAAATTTTAGGCAAAAAGAAAATATAAGATAAATAAAAAGAACATCTCAAATGTAAAGAATGCGGTATATAAATAGAGGTGTTTAATACTCGATTGACACATCTTAAAATCCGCAGCTTTTGGAATTTTGTGGTGAAACTTGGTGGGGCACAACTATTTTGCCTGAAGTCTCCTATGAGCTCATATCCAACCTCCTAACTTCCACCAGTACTTCTCCAGCGCACAAGACTCTGGATTTCTGACTGTAATGAGGTATATTTTATGGCGGATTCTCATAGGAAATTCTCATAGGAATTCTAAAGCGATGTTATATCGGCGAAAATATCGAACTGACGATTCATAAAGACGCTAATATGTTCTTAGCAAATGTTCTTATTTTTATCATTTTTCCAATGATATGGGAGACTTGAAAATGGACGAACCAGTTCGAAATTTAGAGCAGAAATAATTGACTAAATAAAAGATATTGAAGAAGAATGTGATGCAATTTTTCCAGAAAATGAATAACAATTTGTTAACAATATTTAAACAATTTAATATTGCTATGTTTGAAATTAAAATTAAATATATATATATATATATATATATATATATATATATATATATATATATATATATATATATATATATATATAAATAAATACAGCTGTTTTCACGTTTTACCAATATACTTGAATAGTAATAGTTTCAAAGTACAACTCCGTTTTATATTGGCTAAATGAGTCGTTTATTCAATATTTCAAATAAATATGGGTTATCCAAAATCTACTGTAAGGTTTTCTTATTCTATCATACATGAAAAGCTATTCAGAGGACCGAAAAATACGAAATATGTTTTTCTTAAATATTTTACGTTTCTAACTTAATCGAGTATAATTACTGAATAATTGACAATTAGAAGAAATAATATATGATAGGGAATGTATTAAACAACTATATATATATATATATATATATATATATATATATATATATATATATATATATATATATATATTATTAGAAAATTATTCGACGATACAGTATGTCATGCAATTTCATTAAAAGGAGCTCCGAAATTAAAACAATGCTTCAATTATAAATCAATAAATTAATAAGAAGTTGCTGTTTTCACTCATATTCAATTATTTTCACAACCAAGAACTGACATGACGGATGTTGCAATGGGATAGCACAAACCTTTAGGTATATTTTTTTCAGCATTCAACCTTTGAAATCGACCAAGAAAAAATAATTTTAATACCCTCTAAGAAATTTGAGGATTTACGTTCGAATAAAAATAAATCTGTCCGTCCGCCGCACATAAGGGTATTTCTTCGATCTAACTGGCTAATATACGGTTTTCCCAAATACAGTACAGGTGGGGAAAACGCAGCTAAAAATGAAGTGGAAGACCTAAGATATGTCTATAAAATGTTATCCTGAATGGCCAAATATCATTTTATTGATTTCCGGACAGAAAATACTTTTAAGTAGAGATCTCATTGAAATTCTGGATAACAATAATTTGCCCATTTTAGACAATAAATTGTAATTTATCCTGCTTGTAGAGGAAAGCGCTCGAAATATTTTGGGATTTTGTTATAAAAAGAAAAAAGATGGTTATTACCAACACAAAAGGTGTGTCTTACCATCTAATGTTAATTTAACAAACAAAAACCGTGAAGGTGTGTAAAAAAATTAAGAAATAAAAATAAGGGGTTCTTATTTGAAAAAATTGGTGACGATTGCGCAAATTTGCACATGTATCTGCATATCGCATTAAGGATTGCATATTCATAGCATCTATGTACAATAGAAATACGAATCAATAAGAAACGAAATTTCGAACAATGAAAGCGAAGATATAGTTTTGGTTGGATAGATTGACTAAATACCCTTCTGTGCGCCGCACAGTCGTTGAAAATCACTTTTTTCGGAGGAAAAAAAACCTATCAAGTCCGATCTGTGAGTCACAGAAAAATAATTTTAATACCATCTTAATTACAATGAAATTTTCATTAAGATATGCCCTTTCAAAAGTGTTTACCACTTATGTAGTAGGTGAAATTTAGAGATTTCTACCCTGGAAAGAAAAAACTGACATTGTTACTCTCATTTAAAAGCTACCTGAATAAAAGTTATTTTGTGGGGAGAAGGAGGATTGGCAGTTTATTTTGGATTAAATACCAGAAACTCCACCGTATTCAGGTTCTAAAAACGATGGAATTTCGATTTTGACTCAAAATAAATGAAAGCTAAAAACCATTTTTTTCTGCAAATAATTATTTCTTAAGGCTCCGTTTTTAAAATATGGACGGGTCATGAAAAACACGTATGCGCATGCGTAAGCTAAATTTAGTAGATGGAAATTGGACAAAATTGATACTAGACCATTTGTTACATTAGTCTCTAACATTCCTCCAACTTTGAACTGAATCAGAAGAGCTATTTTTGGAATATGGATGTATCAATGAAAATACTCTTGCGCATGCGTAAATGAAGGTAGTGAATGGTATTAGGCGAAATTAAAACAGGATCGAATCTACACTAATCTTTAACTTTCCTCCAACTTTGGGCCAAATCGGACGAGCCATTATTAAAGTATAGGTGTATCAAATAAAATACATTTTCGCATGCGTATACGAAAGTAGTGGAATTTAATAAGACATCAACCTGCACAATTCTTAAAAATTTCATCAAAATCGGATGAACGATAGTAGGTGTTACGCCCGTCATATGTTACATTCAAATGACAGCCTCAGCTGTGAGGAAGCAATAAACAAATAATAAGGAGTAATTCCTTTGTTATTATCTGTTATTTTGTGGTTAATATACCTAATTTATTATCCAAAAAGTTTGTTTTCTTTCTAAATTTAGGAGTAATTCCATTTTCAAAATCAAATTGTACCCACAGACGCAATCGGACGCAGCTGCATTTTTAAAAATATTTTATTAGTAGTCGTGTTTTAAGAAAAAAGGTCGGCTGCTTTCGGAAGATATATACTAACAAAAACTTTTTTATAGCTTTTTTTTGTTACTTGTTCGGGAAATTATTATTGGTTTAAAATAAACAGAGAATGGTGTTTTTTTTCCAGTGATTATATTGTCTGATATAGCTGTTGTTGATTACAAAGGAAAATCGCACCAAGAAAAAAATATATGAGTGGCTATAATAATAATAATGTCAACAATTTTTTTCTTAAAAATCAAACATTATTATTAGAGTCTGGGGGGAAAGGAGATTCCCAAGGCGATGATAGCCCATTACACCCGAATCTTCTCTTCTTTTCTCTCGTTGCTTTTCCTGTGTGACTTGCCGTATAGCAACTTCGAACTGAAGAAGAGTCCAGACCACTTTGCGATATAACAAAGTGGGGTAAAATATTTTTTAGAGAGAAACAAAGCTGATATTCGTTTTTCGCAGCCCGAAAAACCCCCCTAGATACAAATTTTAATAACAATCGAAAAATAAAAATTGTTTACTCAAAATTTTCACCTTATCTCAGGCCTTCGATTTTTGTTCGAAAATCACATAAATTGCGATAACTTCTACACGACTCCACCGATTCACACGAAACTTGAGAGAAGTTTAAGACTTTATAAACTACACAAAATAGCACAAACCCGACCTCCGTAAATAATTTAGAACCGAAGATATCAAATTAAACGTTTGAGAAGTTTTATTTTTATTTTAGGATACCTTTTCTCCGCTGCAAAGGCATAAATGCTATAAGTGATTGATACGGGTTGGAGATCAGAAATTCAGCTTTCCAGTGGCTGTAGTAAAGTTGAATTTAGATAAAATTCCTAGGAATGAATGCTTATGTGAATGCCGGGTATCGGCAGAAATAAAAAGTCGTCAAGAAAAACCAAGACCAAAAATTTTTATTTTTTTATTTGTATGACAATTCATATTTAAGGGTTTTATAAGACGATAAAAACTAATCTGACTTGCTATTTCAAAAAAAAAGTTTTATTAAGACAGTCTACTTTACTGGAAGCGTCTTTTAGTTTTTGTGATTATTTGTGCATTTAAATTCATTTAATACAATGGGCAATATTTTTTCTTATTTTACAAAAAAAAAAAAAAAGCAAATCGATTGGTATACAAGAACTTTAAAATCAATGCAGAGCAAAGGCAGAAAACAATAATATAAATAATTGTTTAAATTACATAAAATAATTTTTTTCTTGGCTCCTTTCTTTTCGGCTAGTTTTTTGTGCGTTTGAACTAATTTAATACAATTGGCAATGTTTTATTCTTATTTTACACAAAAAACTAATCGATTGGTATTTTATTTATTTATTGTATTATATATTTATAATTATAATCTATTTACTTATTTTTAGTTTTATCAGCTACATTATTCTTTTTATTTCAAAAGTTTTCAAAGCCTATTTATATTGGTTAATTTGTTCTTTAGCATTGATAATTTAAGCTTTTTTCTTTAAATTGTGTTGTATAATTATTGGTTATATTGTAAGTACGATTTCTAATACCATCAATATTCTGACCAATCTATATGAAAATATCTTTTCTAAATCTGCTGTTAGATTAATAGTATCTTCAAATTTATGTTTATAATTAAAACTAAAATTTTCGCCTTAGCATAATACATTTAGTGCCTATTCTGGTTGAAATATTGATAATAGTTAAATTTTCTATTCTGCCAGTATTTTTTTGTAACTAATTATATTTGTTTAAAATTGTATTCATATTTTTTATATCTTGTGTAATATTTAATGGTTGTTTAATATTATTGACTCTACTGGAAGGTATATCATCGTATTTTCTATTTATTTCTATAGTTGTTATATTTAAGGTTGGTTTGTTAATTCTGGGTATTTTATATTTGTTCAATTTATGCTATATGCTGGTTTTCTTTTTTGAGTAATTAGCTTGTATTATTTCATTAATATTATTTATGCGTTCTTTATAAAAGTCTTTGTTATTATCTGTTATTTTGAGGTTAATATACCTAATTTATTATCCGAAAAGTTTGTTTTCTTTCTAAATTTAAAATATTATTAATTATAGAAACATAATATAAAACCTTACGGAGACTCAGTATAAGAGCGGTAAAATCATGCAGGGAAAGCAACGAGAGAAAAGAAGGGAGGATTCGGTTGTAATCGGCTATCTTCGCCTTAGGAATCTCCTTACTTTAGTAACATACTACTAAGGTTTGATAATTGTAAAAATTAAAATATTTCCGATTAAATAGCTAAAATATTTTAGGTAACTATTCTATTTATCAATATTGAAAACAAAATGATTTTTCCAATATCTTGAAAAAATAGGTTTTTTCGCCTTTCAACCACTGTGCGCCGTCCGCGGCTTCTCTCCGAGACTTAAGTCTACCTTACACGGTCAATATCGAATTCCATATATTCGAGAGTTATATTGTAATAATAATATTAGCACGTGTAATATATATATATATATATATATATATATATATATATATATATATATATATATATATATATATATATATATATATATATACCGCATTAAATTAAATTGACCGTGTATGGCGGGCTTTATGGAACCGATTTTTTTGAGATTTGGCACCAAAGTCACAGGTCATCCCAGGATGATTCTCGCCACTGGGTATTATCATCCGCCCTTTCATTTTAAAATAGTGGAAAATGTTGTGTCCATCAGTGATGGTATATAGTATTAAAAAACAAAGAACATTTCAAATGCCAAATATGAGTTTATAGTGACCATTAAATTAATTAAACGTTTTTTTTCATTTTCCAGGTTAAATTACTGGCATTTATTTATATAAAATTGAAATAGTTACTTAATGTTAAAGAAAAAAATTCCCTCATATTCAATGTATTACTATAAAACATTATTTTCTAAAAACTTTGGAATTTATTAAATTGTGGCTAAGTACAGGCATTTAATTAATAGCTGAAGCAAGATTTTAAAACAGTGTTTAATGGAGTTATGATTTTATTCCATTATTATTTTGTGGATAGACAAAACATTTGACCGTTCACTGCGAAATGTTATAATGAAAATATAACTTTTAGATTGAAAAAATATTTGTATAACGATGTGTGTCCATATATGTTTACAAAGCGTCCCGCAAGTGGCCGGAAATATTTAAAGAGGTGATAGTAAACTTATAAAGTGCAACAAGAAGTTTATAATAAGTAAAATTATGTTTCTATATATTATATACATATGTTATCCGTATACTAACATTAGTATAATATTTAAAAAGAAAAACCCAAGCATTTGATTAGCTAAATTTATAGAAACTGTTCTAACACAATTGTAATTAATCCCGTGATCTATAGATAAAATGTGTCCATTTTAGTATACAAAACGGCCTATAAATACGTCACAAATATAAGCTTATAAATTATATTTGATCTTACAAAATTTTAATTTTAGTTATTTAATATACAGCTGATTTAAGCCATTTTAACAATAATGAAAATATTTTGATGAATTGCAGCGTTCTATTGCATCTTAATCTCTTATATTTTCTAGATCTGAATTACATCCAGTAGCGATACCAGTCCATTCGGTAAATAAATACCCATAAATTATATGATCCTTAATTCCAGTCATTTCTTTTATCTTTTGATTTTTTTTTTAAACTCCCGCGGCAAATGGAATTTCCGATCTTCAAGCGTCAGCCAAATTCCAATAGACCACTTTTGTGGCGCTGGAACATCGGATTTACATCCACCCTTTATACGCGTATAGTTTAAAACAGAAAAAAAAATATCGCCATACTATTTTGCTAATAGTTTTTATTTTAGTTTATTTATTTTTTCTGTCATCTATTTTTTTATAGAACCGAATCGTTCAAGGTTCGATAAAATTAATTTCTTTGAATGTAGTATATATTTTTTTTTTAACTTCATTCTTTCTATAGGCATAAAACGGTTTTCTTCAATTTTATTTTTACGATCTCTAGAGAATCTGTATTTTTTATTTCGATTTTTTACAGATTGCAGAAATCCGCTTCATCTTGAAGCTATGATTCTCATCTTTAAATTACAACCTAATAAATCATTTAGTTAATTCTATTTAATGTTAAAATATGAATTAATAACACTGGAGAACAAATAAAACTTTTTTTGCAGCATAGGTATTGGAGTGAATTTGGATGGATTAAATGTACTAACTAGATAACTAACTAGATACACATCGTATAGCTAGTTTGTTCAAATTAACTCTAGTTTCTTTTCTTTTTTTAATAAAAAAAAAAGTTTTCATTATAAACAGATCTATCAAAAATTAAAAATGTTTTCAGTTATCTAGTCTCTTGCTGTGTTTATTCGGGTATAACAATCCTTAAAACGCCTTGATTATTTATTTTGTTCATGTTATTATAAGTTTCGGTAGAAAGAAAGAATTTTAATAAATAAATAACAAATTTTGAGATTTCTAACTTATATTTTTTTTAAAAATATATAGCTTGCTACGCATTTCGAAACACAACCAAATTCCAATAGACCACTTTTGTGGCGCTGGAACATCAGATAAATAAATAATAACAGTATTTTTGTTAAAATAATTCTCTCCCCCCTTCCAAAAACTTCAGTAAAACGTCTATTTTTCTTTGAATATAACAGAATGTATTGCCTTTATTTAAAAAACTGGAGTCTATTCGGCAAATATGATATTTTTCTCATATTTAGAAGACTGGAATCATTCGGATTTTGACTCTGAAACCCTATGCTGCAAAATCAGTTTTCCTGTGTAATCACCAATGCCAAAGTGTACCTGATTTTTGCTGATTAGTCATGAAAAGAATCATACTTTCATACCTTAAGGAATAAATTGGGCATTAATTCATGAAAATTCATTCCTTATATTTTCAAATCCGCTGTTTATAGTGTGTTTATTAATGCTCTATTAGAATTTCTTGCGGATAGTCCTCCAGAGCGACACAGATCCTACCTCGGGACTGCAATGATCTGAACCTCGAACAATTGGGTCTGTCCGTATGTCGAACTCTTGGATATATTAAAATATGACAAGGTAGAAAAGAAGAGGGTTAGGCTTGGAGAAATATTAGTGGGTCGATATGTAAGCCCATAACGATCCAGCTCTAGCCGCCCTCTGGTTGAGTCTCCTTAGCAACTGCTAGCACCTACTACTCTAATTAGTACTAACATTACTATGCGAGCCGCCGGCGGAACTGCCAACAGCCGTCTTCTGCTCTTCCGTCGCCATTGCAACTACTCCTTCCGCGTAACACCTACCTTCTCTTCTTCGCGTTCCCTTCCTCTTTCCACTTCCCTCTCCTCTCAAATCATATAAAATATAAAAGCTATTGTTTATCGGATAATGTTATCCAATGTTAAGTTTGAATTTCAATGCCGCATTCTTGGGTATGATAAAACTTCAGTTATTTTTCGATTTTACAGATAAACAACCTGTTCTTTGTTGAGAGCTTTAAGGGACTAACTGAGATGTAAATTATATTCATCTAAACATTTTCAGACTGAAGATAATTTTTTTTGAGAATTTATTGAAATTTAAAACTTCTAACGTCTACTTGGAATTCTGGACTTGTCTAACTGCTTTCAATCAAATCCAGTGCTAAAAAAAAAGAAGTTAAAAATGATCTAAGTTTGTTATGCATGAATTGAAAAGAACATGCAATGTAGCATTGTATCATCTTAAAAACTTTCTTCTTTTTTTTTTTTTTTTAAATTCATAATTGAAAATATGAATTTACAATAAATTTTTACTTTAAAATTTTACATTATAGCTCTTTTAATCAGAAGAAAACAGACATGTTGAATCATATCTTGTGTTTATGAATTCGCACATGTACCTATCCATTCGTGTCTAACGGATATTTTAATGTTTTTTTTATTTGTTTATCTAAAGTCTGAACTTTTATACTTTTATACCTGATCGGTAACTGAGTGCTATGATCTGTAATATAGGGTAAATAGCTATTGTGATATATAAGCGGTATGTAAAGCCCTAGGCTACCTGTTGGCTGAGAATGGTGCTCGGTGAGAGGGTGCCTCGCTACTGGCTCCTGGCCGAGTCCCAGGGCACATGCCCCGCCCGCCCCCACCAGCTCTTGATGAATTAGTACGCTACCCCTAGGGCCAATCCGCTTTTGATAAATAAATAAATATACGGGTATATATGTATATCTCAAAACTCAATAAAAGTAATCAATACGTCAATAAAATTGTAAAACACTTCCGTTGTCATAAAAGTTCCACTCGCATAGTATTAAAAAAATCGGATGGTATTAACAGAAAATGTATTATATCGATGCAAACTCAACCATATACATTTTGAGGCACTATTATAATAATCATGATCATTTAAAATAAAAATAGTATTACGATCATTTAAAAATTTAATATTTGTCAGTATAACATAAAGAATTTAATGAAGGTATAGCATTGATTTCCACATACGTATGGCATATTGGTGCAACATATTTTTTCTTGCTTTTATTGTTTTCCATCATCTGTTTTTAACAGTTTTGATCTCAAATGAAGAAATTTTAATTTATTGTATACACACACACTTCCGCTCATGTAGGTATGGACACCTCTAAAAATTCAGTACACAGTAATAAATATAATTTGTTGTATAATGTTATATTGAACCCTTTACTAGCCCATTAGACACTATTATTGTTTTGAAGTAAAATAATTAAGTCACTTTTATAGCTTTTTACCACAAGGATTAGTTGGGCCAAAAACGGACAATAAATAAATCGTAATCCATTTACGCCCTGTAATGCCACTATACTTTGTTTTATATATTTGTTTACTTTAAAGAAACTTCTGAGATCTCAGTTTATTATCAGACCTCGTGTTACTTACTTGTTTCATTTTGAATTTTTACATTCAATGGCTTGTTGTAAGATTCTCTCTACCGAAACTTGTTCAACCATTCTCACATTACATCGAAAAAGACTATCAGTCCGTTACATCAGAAAAAAATTAATAATTTTTACTTGGATGGTATATTTTAAGTAAAAACGCTACAGTGTTCACACTACTTTTTTTTTTTTCCCCAAACCCCTGGATACTTATATTTACAGTTCTTTACATTTAATTTGATCTTTTTCCTTTTGCTGAAGCTGGCTTCATTTTAAGGAATTTTTGTGGTATTGGTATTTTCTTTGTTATTTCTTATTTCATTCTTATTTTAGTAAAAGTGTTGGGGCACACTTTTATTTTTCTGTTTGTTCAGACTTCCGTGAGCGGTGGTGTATATATATTGTAGCGGATTGGTTGCGCTGGACACCGATAGATGGAACCATTCACGCGTTCAAACTGCTTCAGCCACTGGGACACTTTCTTTGTATTTATTTTATGTTTTCATTGTATTTTAGTTAAATTCTTATAGTTGCGTTCATTTATTTTTGTTACATTTATTTATGGTAATTTGATTATTATTTATACCCAGCGGCTAACATTCAAGTAATCTCCAGCTGTTAAAAATGTTGTATTATTATTATTATTTTTTTTGATAGCACATATGTTCTGTAGAAGATAACCTTTTTGTTATCTTTATAAAAGAATTTATTCTATACCTCTTTTGGGCTTATTTAGCAAACTTATTAAGTAGAATCAAAAGAACACGCTAAAGTGGTGACCCCGATGTGATACAGGAGAGTTGCGAGTATCGTTTTTGCTCTTATCTGTAGGCATATTCTTATAAATGGCATCAAATCTTCTCAAGTTTGAAGACGAAGCGATTACAACCCCCTCATTAGTTCCGCAACTGGTAGAAATGACTTCAGCAGCTAACATCAGGGCACAGCTGCTGCTATTTTATAAGGGAGATGTTGGCGATTTTTTTTTTAGACAGCTTTTGCGCTATACTGTATAAAGAGTACCTTAAAAAAGTTTCAATACACAATATCTTAGTTAGATCACGAAGCCATGCGTTAGGTTATGGATCTGGTAAGAACCCCTCCGGCAGAAGATGCTTACAGGATTCTCAAAGAGAGAATAATGCACAGTTTTGGAGAATCCGATAGCAGGCGGATTCACCGACTTTTGGATGAACAGCAGCTCGGCGACCGTCGGCCCTCACGTTTCCTCAGAGGTCTCCAGTAGTTTAATGGTATACTCGTTACACGGGACCTGCTTAATTCTATTTGGTTATGCGGACTCCCTGATAAGATGTAAGTAGACCTGGCACCAAACGATCAGCAGGAATTAGAGAAATTTAGTGAGGTAGCCAACCGAATGGCCGAAATTAGCGAGACTCAAGTCTGCGAAAAGGCCGCTATACAGCTGCCCCGTTCCAATGACTACGAAGCCCGGTTGCTCTCTACTCCGGAGAAATTAACGGAGAGGGTGACTGCATCAGAAGCCCGTGGATCGGGATCGGGGACATCTCAGCGGCTTCGATTAAGGAACCAGGCAGGAAGTCTTTGCACGATAGATTCGGCAAAAGATCCGTGAAGTGCGCAGTGCCTTGCAATTGAAATGGTAGACCAAAGACACGGGAAACTAGAACTAGCGGTAGCTGAGGCGGAACCTACCGCTAGACTTGTTAACTGCCGACTTTTCGTTTATGACCGTTAGTCCCGTACTCGTTATTTGGGAGGCATAGGACCTGCGGTATCGGTGATTCCAGTGAAGAAGTCTTTAAATATAGAGCCTTGCAAATTCCTTCTATATGCAGCCAATGGGACTCCTATTTCCACATGTGATAATCACCTAATTGAGGTGGACTTGGGCCTGCGACGTAAGCTAACCTGGCGTTTTAGCCTAGTAGAAGTTGGATAGCCGATCATTGTTGCGGAACTGCTTTTCAGCCATTTGCTTATTGTGGATCTGGCGGGACACCAATTGGTGGATAAAATTATAGGGTTTTCGACTAAGGGTAAGCTTACGGATATACTAGAACCTGCAATATATTCGGTCCCCGAAGGCAAATGATACACCGAGCTTCTTTAAAAGTATTCTAGTATTGCTAACCCCACCGGCTTCGTTAAGGAGCCGCTACATTCTGTCGTATATCATGTCGAGACTCGTGGAGCCCCGGTAACAGCAAAGGTGCGACGGTTGCATCCTGAGAGGTACGCAGCGGCTAAACGAGAGTTTAAACAGATGTTGCAAGAGGGCATCATTCAATTAACAAAGTCGATGAATGCAAGTCTTAAAAATAACTTTATTAAACAGAAGTACAGGTTACATGATATAAATAATGATATAGAGTACGGCCATATTGGTGACACGGTGCACATCGGGTCCGTTAATTGTGTTCATTTTAATTGTTTAAAAGCGGAATTTACGAGCTAATGTAGTGTACACACGAGTGTCAACATATCATATCACTCTGTGGTTATTGTAATTTGCATTGGATATTAAACAAATAATTCAGTTGAGGTCAGTTATCAAGCAGTCACTAGCTCTACAGCGCATGCTTATCATATAGTATTAACTCCCTCCCTGTTACCGCGGTGATAGCTTATAGCTGCTGTCAACAAAAACAAATGGCTATTGCGAGTCAAGAAATATATTAAAGCAAGCCCTAAAATTATATAATATAAATTGTTGTATAAGGACATTTCGATTTAGTTTAACTCTATTTATACATAGTTTCGTTAATATTTATAAAAATGCCTGAAGAAATAACATTAAAAGATCTCATGAGCCTCCTGAAGGATACAAATGAGCAAGTAAAAAAAGGTAATGAAAAAATGCGTACTCTAAAAGAATCAGTTGAGAAATTTAAAGTTGAAATAAATGAAATTAGATCGAAGCTTGAAAACTTGGAGCAATCTCATAATTTATTAAAAAATACATTTCAAAACGAAATTCTAAAAAGTAGTGAGCCTATAGATTAAAAAAAAAATATACCAATAGAGAAAAGAATTTAATATTATTTAACTTTACCAGCCTACCTACTGAATATACTGAATGAAACGCTTATTCTACTGGAAGAAGCGATAGTTAACACAATAAATGATGAACTAAAAATTGATATTAAGATCTCAGAAATAGATTTGATTATAAGATTAGGTTCTCCTAATAAGAACAATAGACCAGTATTAATAAAATTTTTAGCATTGAGAAGAAAAAAACAGGTCTATTATTTAAGTTGGAAAAATAAATCGAAATGAAAATTTTCATGAGGCGTTAATAATGGTTATGATTTGGAAACAAATGCAGTATTAAGGAAAAGTTCTTTAGAAAGTTTCCCTGAAGAGATAGGAGAAACCTCCGCAGATAAGGAGGAAATCTTGTCAAATATCAAATTAAAATTTGAAAAGAAGAGA
Organism: Rhaphigaster nebulosa; assembly: GCA_948150685.1. NCBI lineage: Eukaryota > Metazoa > Arthropoda > Insecta > Hemiptera > Pentatomidae > Rhaphigaster > Rhaphigaster nebulosa. The sequence goes on along the minus strand of OX411307.1, from coordinate 71,831,342 downwards.
ACTAAAAATTTAAATTCAGGAAGCCGCAGACCGGAAAGGTATTTCCAAAATAAAAATAATTCAGAAGCAGTAGGTTCGACCAAAGTTGGCAATACAAATGAAACAATAAATTCAAATCAATCAAAAATCTCAGGACAGACAACAATTTAAAAATCTAGCTCTAACACCCTCAACGTTAGCACTTTAAACGTGAGAACGTTGGTAGGAGAGGACAGGCTAACGGAATTTGAATCGGCTGTAAATAAAATAAAATGGGATATTATTGGTTTATGTGAAGTAAGAAGGAAGGGCCCAAAAATAATAGAACTTAAATCAGGTTATATATTTATGTACACATCATCCTTAAATGGCCAGTATGGGACAGGATTTTTAATTTAAAAAAAAATTAAAAACAACGTTGTAAAATTTGAAGAGACTAACTTTAGAATTGCCACCTTAATTCTATCTCTAGGAAAAAGTAAAACTATAACTTTGCTTCAGGTTTATGCTCCCACTGCAGACTCCCCAGAACAAGATAAAGACAATTTCTATAGACAATTAGAAGAAATTCTTAACAACACCAGCAGGAAAAACAACTATGTAGTGATAATGGGAGATCTCAATGGGCGTGTTGGTGAGAGAATTGTTGGAGAAGCAGTGTTGGAAAATTGTAGTTTTGGACGAAGAAATGAAGGAGGAAATAGAATAGTGAATTTTGCTCTTTCACAGAACCTAAAAATAGGAAACACCTTTTTCGTTAAGAAACAGAAACATAAATGGACATGGCAGTCACCTAGAGATCAGAAATTTGAAATTGATTATTTACTCATTAACCATATAAAATATCTTAAAACTGTACATGTTATTCAAAATCTCGATTACCATACTGACCATAGAATGATCAGAGGTGTCATTGAAATAAATAAATTCAAGAAAGATCGACCCTTCAAAGTAATAAAAAATAATTGGAAAATCGTAAGCCAAACAGACAAAAGCTAAGCTAGAGAACCAGAAACGGTGGGTAACCAACATCCACGAGCCCAGATGATGTACGACCATCTTACAAAAGCTTTAGAAGATGCATATGTACAAAGTTACTATTATGCAAAAGACGAGAATTAAAAGGAAAGACACCAGCTTCTTCAAAGGATAAAGTCGAATTAACAGAGCTGAATAAACTCATTAGGAGGAAGATCAAATCCGACCTGAACCAACAAAGGGAGAACACAATTAAGAATATACTGGATACAACCAGATCAACCAAAAAAATATTATCTGAATTATCTTCAGGCAAACAATGGTCTTATTCTATTCAGGATAATAAAAATCGACTAGTAATGAACACAGAAGATATATTAGGTGTGGCAACTGATTACTTTACAGAACTTTATCAACATAAAAATAAACATCATTCTTTGATCTTTCAGTCCGAAGAAAAAGTCCCTGAAATACTATTATCAGAAGTAGAAAGTGCCATCAATGTTCTCAAGAAAAATAAAGCGGATGGACCTAACAATATAAGAAATGAGACCCTCCTAGCAGGCGGTTCAGTAGTATGCGAAGAATTACTTAAATTTTTCAATTCCATTCTGGAGGAAGAAACAGTCCCGAAACAGCAAAAATAGTTCTTATGCATAAAAAAGGCAATAAAAACAACATAAAAAATTACAGACCAATCTCGATCTGTCCAGCCATTGCAAAAGTTTTTACTAGCATTGTCACTAGACGAATAACCCCTTATATAACGACTTCAATGTCAAGCGAACAAGCAGGCTTTAGGAAAGGCTTCTCAATTGCTGATAACCTACAGGTGGTGAATCAGCTTGTCGAAAAGGCTAAAGAGTATAATTTCCCTGTCTACTTTTGTTTCATTGATTTCCGGAAAGCATTCGACAGCGTCTACCACAGTAGTATTCTGAAGGCGCTGGATGACATGGGAATTGAACACAAGTACATCATAATTATCAAAGAGCTCTACAAGGATAACATAGCTTTCATTGAAACTGAAAAGAAAGGCCCGAAATTTAAAATAGACAAGGGAGTTAGACAAGGAGATCCACTTTCACCCATACTCTTTACATAATTACTGGAAAGAATATTTCAAAAGGCAGACATCGACAATTTAGGGCTAAGCATAAATGGATCTAAATTAAACAACCTAAAGTATGCTGATGACGTTATTCTGATTTCTGATAAAGCTGATGAAATAATCACGATGTTGAGGAAATTGGAAACATGCTGCATAGAGGTAGGTCTGGCCCCTAACTACGACAAGACAGTTATGATGACGAACAGTGAAAAAACTGAAATCAGTTGGAGCAATACAATATTAAATTATGTAGAAGAGTACATTTATTTAGGTCAACTCATTTTTTTCTCTGAAAGGACGTAAAAAGAGATCCAGAGGAGAACCACTTTAGGATGGAAAAAATATTGGACCCTCAAGCCTATTATGAAAGGAAACTTTGAAATTATAAACAAAAAGATTATTTTTGAAAGTTGCATAATGCCCTGTGTTAGCTATGGTTGTCAAACATGGTCTCTGACAAAGCAATTAGAAAAATAAATTATAAAAATTCTATTGAAAGGAGTGTGATAAACATTAAGAAAAAGGACCGCATCAAAATCATGGACATAAAGAGACGAACAGGCTTCAAAAACATAAATCTTCTTGTAAAAGAAATTAAATGGAGATGGGCTGGCCATCTGGCTGGAATTACGGACGAGAGATGGTCCTTAACGACAACGGAATGGACTCCTTATGACTTGAAAAGAAAACGTGGAAGGCAAAGAAGGCGTTGGAGTAACTACATAAGAGCCATTGCAGGGCCAAACTGGATGAGGACAGCCAGAGACAACGAAGCCTGGAAGGAACTGCGGAAAGAAACAGCGTATCCCACTTGTTATTCCCAGTAGGAATTGGTCTCCAGGGAAGTTAGACCATCACTCCCTAAGGGGAAGGTCCACATAAATTAACAGAAAAAAGAAATGTTCATAATATTGTAAATATTGTAAATAGCATCTGAAGTAAAAGTAATATAATCAGTAAAATTCTGTTACTTTTTGTAATAAAAGGCTTTATTCATTCATCCATTCATTCACAGGTTACATGATATAAATAATGAGCTACTGAGTGTTAACTACAGATAGATTAACTTCTAAATTCTAGAGCTAGCATGTATATTCATAAGAAAAGTGGAAGGGGTTAAGGTGAATGCACCTGCACAAGCTGAGTCCATGCTCGATGTGATACATATTTTGTTCAACCTTCTGTATTAAAGAATCGTAACGTTCTCTGTCTTCTGAGTCCATCGAGCCCCCCCCCCCCTCCCAACCAACGGAGCCTAGAGCGGATAGTATTAATTATTCCCCTTTTTGAACGTTTTGGTTTATTTAAATTATTTATTTTTAGGAGTAGTTGTTCATAACGTTGTAACAAGACTGAATGTAATATTTTATAATCTGAATCATTTTTTAAACCTCTAATACTAATTTCTAAGCCCCTAATTTCCTGATCAAGCAATGTTAAATTTCTATAATCTAAGAATGAATAATATTCACTTATATAATAGGTCTTGTTTACTTGGAGAGTCATTATTCCTGGTCCCCCGGAGAGTCTCTGTATTTGCAGTCCATAGCATACGCTTGGAAATGTTTGCAGGAGTGATATGAGCAGAATTATGTTAAGCACAGGCATCTGGAACAATAGACAAGCATCTTTCACGTTCTAAGTTTTTCATGATTTTATCAAATTCTGATTGTAATTTAGCCGATTCTGTCCTAGTTAATTTTTTATGTTTATTCATTTTTTTAGGAAATTTAATATTTTTTGGGTGAATTTTCTTCTTAGTTCCATTTTCATATAATAGTTTTCGATCTTTTATTTTAGCCAAGTCAAATCGCTTTCCTGTTTTGTTAGCCAGTCTTTTTGTTTTGATTACTACAGACCCGGAATCGATAACACTAACGTCATCTCGGTCAATATTTGCTCGTTCTATGTATTTTTTCTTGTTAGCCTTAATATTTTGTCTAGTTGCACTATGTAAGCGGAAAGACGTTTAATAAGACAGACCTCGTCCCCCAGATGATCTCATCTGGGCTAATTTTCAATTTGTTTATTGCTGAGTTGTTGTAAATAATAACAGCAAGACGAATTTTCTCGTATTCTGGTTTATCTTTATGCGAAATATTTAAGGTTCTTAATATCTCTAAAAATGTAGAGCTTGCACGGTTAAGTGCAGCTAAAGAATTTTAATTATAAGGCGTAGTCTCATGGTTTTTTATATTTATGTAATTTATTAAATCTTTAAAAAGAAGGTTATCAAATTCTTTTCCATTATCTGTAATTAAAACTTGAGGTTTAGAGAAAATTTCTAAATATAGAGTTAAGGCCTCCATTGCGTTTACTGAATTGTTTGATTCGTAACTTTTTATGAATAATTTTTTTGAAAAGGTTTCTAGGATTAGGAATAAGTATTTATTTGACATGTGGAGTGTATCCATCATAATAACTTGAAATGGTTTTTCCGGTGTAGGAGTTATTTCAAATTTTGGTTTACTAGGATATCTGTAATATTTTGCCTGACTACAAACGGGGCATTTATGCATCCAGTTTTTTAATTCAGAACTAAAGTAAGGCCAATAATATTTATCTTTTATGGCCTCGAAAGTTTCCTCAAAACCTCGGTGATAAACTTTATTATTATGATACTCAGAAATGATTTCTACTTGATCCTTTTTTTCAGCAATATCTAATACCTTCTTATGATATTTCTTTATTCTATTTGTGTAGAATTTGTCTCTGAAAATTTTACTAATCTTGATAAAAGTTTTATCGTATATGGCGTTTTCCGATTCTAGATCTTTATCACTTGCACAATAAATCCCATAAGTTAGGTTTGGCTTGATAATAGTATGTAATTCATTTTCTAATTCATCCAAATTTTCTAGTCCGTTAAAGTATATGGTATGCCTTATTTTCCCTGGAAAGGGATTTTCAATTTTTGTTTTATCAAAATCTTTAGTGAAAATTATTTGGTATTTTTCAAAATTAATAGGTTTTTTTCTTGTCTTCAATCAGAATGATACGATTATCTGACGATCGCGATGAGTGAACAGTTAATAATCCTCTAATGTTAATAATTCTTGATTTTCGTTTGGGAACCGTGACAAATGATGGGCTACTTTGTTAGCTTTTCCCTCTACGTGTTTTATGTCGAATTCAAAGTCTTCCAACACAATTTTCCATCGGATTAAACGGGCATTCTGAGTTTTACATGTTTTCAAATATTCTAATGGTTTGTGGTCAGCATAAATAAAAAAAAATTGTCCGAATAAATATGGCTTGAAATGATTGCATGACCATATAATGGCTAGACATTCTTTCTCTGTAGTTGAATATTTTTGTTCGGCTCTATTTAAATTTCTTGATGCAAAACAAACTGGTAATTCTTTTTCATTCTTTTTCAGTGCAAGAACAGCACCAATTGCATAATTTGAAGCATCTGTAGTCAAATAAAAATCTCATCGAAATTCGGAACTTGTAAAAAAGGATTACTGCAAACAAGTGCTTTTAGATTCTAAAACGATCTTTTATAGGATTCAGGATTTATTGTTACTCCCTCACTCAAGGCTTTTGTCATAGGGGACCCTATTTTCGCGTAATTGGGGATCATTTTTCTGTAAAAACCGGTTAAACCTAGAAAACTTTTAACTCCTTTTTCTGTTCTGGGTAATTTAGAATTCATTACGGCACTAATTTTAGCTGGGTTTGGTTCGATACCTCTTTATGAAAATAGATGGCCATAATATAAAAGTTCGCGTTTAAAAAATTCTGTTTTATCCAATTGAATCTTTAATGTGTGTTTTTCTAATTTCTGTAGAACAGTCTCTATATGCTTTAAATGTTCTAACGGGCTTTCTGAAAAAATTACAATATCATCCACATAAACTAATGTGCTAGGAGTATCAGCAGAAATTATATCCATAGCGCATTGAAAGGTTGCGGAGTCTCCCTGAATTCCGAATGGCATACGCAAACATTCAAAGTGTCCTTGATCTGTTGAAAAGGCTGTCTTAGGTATAGAATTTTTTCTACTTTGATTTGGTGAAATCCTGAACATAAGTCTATGGCTGTAAATATAGTTGCTTTTCCCGATTTTCCTAATAAATCTTCTATATTCGGTAACGGATATTTGTCAGGGATTGTTTGTTGATTAAGTTTTCTATAGCCAATGACCATGCGGATTTTCTTTTTACCAGAAGCGCCAATTTTCTGGGGGACTACCATACTGGAGAATTATATGGAGAGTTGCTCGGTTGAATTGTTTTGTTTTCTAAGAGTTTATTTATTTCTTCTTTTATATTGTCTTTAAATTGGTGAGGATATCTATAATTTTTTGAATAAATAGGATCTTCATTTTTGGTTCTTATTTTGTGTTCTAACAGGTCGGTTGCAGAGAGTTGGTCTTTGTCAGTTTTAAATATTGAAGGATATTTTCGTAATATATAAATTAAAGTTTCTTTGTCTTTATGGCTAATATAGTCAGTCCTGAATAACTTTGGGATATCATCTATTATGTTGGTAGTTTCCGGAACCGTTTCTTCTACCTCTCCTCCTAATAGATCTCGATAATTTATTTCAAAGGTTTGTTTTTTATTGGCGAAAACAGAGATTTCTTTCTCGTAGATTCCTTCAGAAATTTATGAATATGAATATGAATTTTATTAGATATACTCCATCTTTCGGAATGGGTACTGTGTTTAAGCCTTGTTCTAAATCGAATCGTATATTGCCTATATCTTCCCATAATTGAAACGGTATAATATTATATTTAGTTTTGATTGTTTTTTCCTAAAATCTATATTTGCTTCCATATTATTCATCAGTTCGTTTCCTAATAAGATATTATAATTCGGACTGAATTTATAGATATAAAATTTCATTAGGTATTGGTATTTTAAAAAAATATTTTTACACGATGTATACAGAACCTCAGTTCCTTTTTCCTCGCCAGTTGCTGTTTTAATTATGAATTCTTCTTTTTCACGAGGAATATGGTCAGAAATGATTTCTGGATTGATGTAGTTTTTTTAGAAACCGTATCAATTAACCATTTGCGATTCTCATGATCTTTAACAAAAGGAAGTTCATTGAAATTATTGGTTTGAATTTCTATTATGTTGAGTTTTTTGAATTTTCGCGCGACTCTAAAAAATATGAATGTTTTATTTCTTTTAATTGCCTTTCTAGGTCACGAATTTTAATATTGCGTGGATTCTCAATGGAATTTTGAGATTAATATTCAATTTCATACATCGGTTGCCTACTTTGTTGAGAGTTTACAGACCGCATAGAAAAAAATATTTTGTTCCCTCTGGGACCATTCACGATTATATTGTTGGATATTTTCTAGCGAATAAGTTACTTGAGGTTGTCTATAATTTTGATTATAGTTAGAATTAAAATTTTGATTATAATTATTATGGTGCCTTTTAAAATTTTTTTCTTTATCTTGACTAAATTTATTTATATAAGTGATAATTATAATTTTCATTACCTTGTCCTCCTGCCTTATTCATTGAGCCTTTAGATATTAAATCGTCAAATAATAAATGATTCTCATTTTGAATTAAATTACGCAAATCGCCTAGAGTTCTAAGTTGGTCATTCTTTGTCATGAGATAAGTTCTGATATGAAGTGGCATATTTGTAAAAAAGTGAAAAAGTAAGTTTGATTCTAAATTTTCTATGAGAAATTTTTTATTGAATGTTTTATCTAGTCTGTGTCTAGAAATTATTAAAGTACTATTTTTGTCTAGTCTGTGCAGGAAGTCAAGAGGATGCTCCCGATGTTTTATGTTAGTGTTGAATAATTCATTAGTTAACTGCTCAATTGATCTTGAATCTCTAAAAGTTTTTCTAGATAACTTCAAAATTGGTTAATTGTTTCAAATTCACAAGTTGTGTTTATATGATCTGCCTCATCAGTGAGACGAGCTAAGACTTTAGTTAATAACATGTTTTCATTTAAATCTTTAAAGAAATTATTTTCTGTACAAACTATATTTTTTACCTGACGTACCGCAGTAACAAATTTTAATAGATTTTGTGGTTTGCCATCAAAATTAGGATTATGATCATAATCACAGCTTTTAATTTGGAATGAAGTCGTGTTTGGTGATAATGTTAGGTCAGCTATTTGCTGTTCTACTACTTTAATAGCCGTTTCTGACATAAAAATAAAAACAAAAATTTCTTAAAATTAATAAAGTTAAATTTTAAGGCTTACAGTTATCGGCTTCTTCTTCCGGGTACCTGATGTCAGTGAATCCAGGAGAGATGTAGACAAATACCTGAGATGTCATTACTTGACAGGTCAGTGGGTCTGTCCAAAGTGTAGAACTTGAAGCTAGGGTACCTTAGATAAGTGCAAATAAAACCCGAGAGCAGTGGAGAATTTGCAAGTTCTTCAAAGTTCTTCTGAAACAGCGAGCAGAGCTACAGATGAGATGTAGGTGGATACTGTCCTGTTCGAGCGCCAATTAACAAAGTCGATAAATGCAAGTCTATGCAATAACTTTATTAAACAGAAGTACAGGTTACATAATATAGATAATGAGCTACTGAGTGTTAACTACAGATAGACTAACTTCTAAATTCTAGAGCTAACATATATATTCATAAGAAAAGTGGAAGGGGTTAAGGTTAATGCATCTGCACAAGCTGAGTTAGTACACATTGGCCAGAAAGCAATGCCATAGCTTCCTGGGGCTATAAACCTCTTTCATAAACATAACTTTCTGGGTCAGGAACCTTATTTGTTAACTATTCGACTGTCTAATATCCAGTGGGTGGTCCCCTGCATGTTGTCCCTAAGAAGGATGGAAAGTTAAGTTAAGTTGACAAGTGAATGCGAAGACGGTATCCGCGGTATCAAATATTCTTTTACTTCAACGTTAACCTGCACGGGAAGCTGATATTTAGTAAATTAGACTTGAAGAGGGTAAATTTCCAGATAACAATCGCCGAATAAGACATTCCGAAGACGGCCCCATTTGGTCTCTTTGAGTATGTGCGTATGTGCTTTGGGCTCCGAAATGCTCCTCAGACTTTCCAGAGGTTCATGGAAACAGTCTTACGAGGCCTTGACTTCGTCTACGCCTACCTGGACATCTTCATCATATCCACGAACGAGGAGGAACACAAGAAACATATGGACCAGGTCTTTCGTCGTCTTCAGCAGCATGGCCTAATTATTTACCTCTTCAAGTGTGTTTTTAGGTAGAAGAGTTGGAGTTCTTAGGGCATAGAGTGATGCAGCATGATTTCGCGGTGCTGCCGGAAAAGGTTATGGCCATAATCTCATACTCGCGCTCTTCTACAGTTTCATATGAAAGTCGCTTCCTGGAAATGGAAAATTTTTACAGGCGTTGTATCCCTCACGCTGTTGCTGTACAGGCGCCTTTGAATGTATTTTTATTTGGTGCAAAGAGGAACGACAAGACATCAATTTCATGGATTGAGGACGCTGTCAACACATTTGAGGGATGTAAAGAAGCACTCCAGAACGCAGCCGTTCACTCATCCAGGAGACGATCTGGACCTAGTCGCGACGCGTCAAGCACAGCTATGGGAGCGGTACTTCAGCAATGGCAGGATGGCGTCTGACACCCTCTTGGGTTCTTTTCAAGGATTTTTACCAAAGCATAACGGAATTACGCAACCTATGACTGCGAGCGTTTTGCTATCCACCAGACGATCCTACATTTCCCCTCTCAGGTTGAGGGTCGTAATTTCACTATATGGACCGACCATAAGCCACTTCTATTCGCATTTCAGCAGAAGCCAGAATCTAAATGCTGAATCTAAATATGATATTAAAAAAGCTGTATCACCCACAATTCCTTCACATTTTATAATTAAATTTATTAAATTAAGCGATTTTTAAAGAATTGAACAGCTTTAATATTTAAAATAAATAACTGAAAAAATAGGTCTATTGGTATGGATGAAGTTGGTAGCACTGCTGAAACACAATTTCTGGCCAAAAAAGGTTAATTCTTTTTTCTGTTAACAGCTGATGTTTTGTTTACTGTCAACCTAACCTCACTTTTACGTTTCCTGTACATGTGCTCAGTACAATGTCTAATCGCGGTTGTAAAAACTCTGCTGACAGTTTTTGTTATATTTGAGGTGATTTTGTTATTAAAAAACACCAAAGAAACATTAGACTTTGTCAAAAAGGTTTATCTATCATACTTTGGAACTAAACTTGGTGATCAGGATAAATCTTGGGCCCCGCATAAGGTATGTTATGTATGTGTCGATGATCTAAGAAAATGGTCAAAAAATGAGAAAAAAAAACTTTAAATTTGCTGTTCCTATGATATGGAGGGAGCCAAGAAACCATTCCGATGATTGCCACTTTTGCAGTGTCGATATTACTGGTCATAACTAAAAAACAAGAAGGTAATAAGCTACCCTAACCTTCCGTCCGCCATCCGACCAATAGGGCACGGTGTAGATTTGCCGGTCCCTGAACCACCAGATGATTTAAATTCTATTCCAAAGGAAGTATTTTCTGATGTACAATCGGAGTTAGATGAACAAGATGATGAAGAATTCCAATGTTTTACAGAAAATATAGAGCCTAAACTGTTTACTCTTGGTTAACGACTTGGTTAGAGATCTTGGCTTAACGAAAGAAAAAGCTGAATTGCTTGGCTCTAGACTAAAAAAAAAGAACTTTTTGGCGGTTGGAACCAGCATTTATGTGTACAGGAAGAGAGAGCAAAAATTTTCCAAGTTTTTTGAACAAGGTGATTTAGTGTAGTGCTCAGGCATTCCCGATGTGATGAATGAGTTTGGTATTGAATACAAAAATGAAGACTGGAGGTTCTTTATTGATTCATCGAAAACTAGTTTAAAGGCTGTTTTATTACACAATGGTAACATGTACGCATCTATTGCAGTTGGTCATTCTGTACATATGTAAGAAAACTATGAAAAACTAGAAACAGCGTTAAATCAAATAATTTGTCAATCCCTAATTAGATTGATCCTTCTATACCATCATGCGGATGTCAACTGATTAAATCGAATAGGCTATTCTGCTCATGGTTGGATGATATGTGGTGATTTAAAAATAATATGCATGCTCCTTGGTCAGCAAGGTGGTTTTACCAAATTTCCATGTTTCTTGAATGAATGGGACAGTAGAGCTAGGGATCAATATTGGTACAGAAAGAACTGGCCTGTGAGGAAGTCTTTAAAACCTGGTGAGAAGAAAATTCTACGCAAAAACCTCGTAGATCCAAAAAACGTGCTTCTATCACCTCTACATATAAAGTTTGGTAGGCTTCATGAAACAATTTGTAAAGACTTTGCCTAAATATGGACCGTGTTTCAAGTATCTCTGCCAAAAGTTTCCAACCCTTTCAGAAGCTAAACTAAAAGAAGGCGTCTTTATCGGACCTGACATTAGAAAAATGATGTTTGATGTTAACTTTGAATCCACAATGACCTTAAATGAGAAAGAAGCATGGGTATCATTCAAGAAAGTCGTTATAAAGTTCTTGGGAAATGAAAAAGACCCAGAGTATGTTTCTATTATAGCTAACATGTTACAGAAGTTTAAAAAGTTAGGATTTTTGATGAGCCTGAAAGTTCACTTTTTGAACAGCCACCTTGATTACTTCCCGGACAATTTGGGAGATGTTAGTGAGGAGCAAGGTGAGCGTTTTCACCAGGACGTTAAAGTGATGGAAAAACGCAACCAGGGCCGCTGGAACATCAACATGATGGGGGACTACTGTTGGTCACTTCACCGAGAAGTTCAACAAGCGATTCATCGTAGAAAAGCTACACAAGAAGCTTCAAAGAAAAAAGACAAAGAAAGTATAGACCAATTCCTGTTGACAAGTGAAAGCTGTATTAGCATATTATATCACTGTTTTAAGTAGCCACTGTAAATACAAACCATGCTTATGATGTAACATAGTGTTTCATTAATTCCCCCATATACCATATAGGGGTTTAGATAGGGGTTTATACTATATAATACAAAGCATATTGCTGGAAACTTTAGGTGATACAAAAAAACTAAGGCCAGATTTAGATTCAGCACATAAAAATCTATAAAGATCAACTATTAAATTTAAAAAAGTTTTCAAAACTAATTTTTTTTTTGGCCTGTGTTATTCATTTGATAAGCATTATTATTAAACATAGATGTAGGAACATTGTCTTGGTTAATTATTAAATAATGGTAACCACAAATCAGGCCCTTGGTATCCAATTTAAAAGGTTAGGTTTAGAGGACAAAGGAAGTAATTCAAAATTGTTCATATGCTTACATAATTTTGGGATAATCATCCTCAATGATTGCCCAATGGCATCCCTATATACAGACTAATATATTATCAGCTAAATATAAATCAACTTAATTTAGATAAAGCATAGCAAGTAGAAGCGCAATCTAACGACGACACAATCGCAGATTTGTGCATTCCACGGCTCCAATTGCAATGTTCTCGTTATTCCCCTCTGTTGTGGTTTGGTACCTCCGTTTCCCTATCTTGGATTCTCCTTGTTTTTTCTCGACCACCCATAAGGGACTATTAAATGGGGAATTGCGACGTCTGATAATGCCTTGTTTAAGAAGATCCTCTAACTGCTCGCTAATGATATCCCTCATAGCCTGGGGGTACCGCCTATCTTTGACATAAACTGGGGTCTCCGTTTTGAGGTTGATCCGATGTACGGTTTTCCCTGTAGTTGGCAAAACTTCCTCGTCTCTGTAAAACAGCTCTTCGTTGTGTTCTACCAACTGTACTATTGCCTGTTTTGTGCATTCCACGGCCCCAATTGCAATGTTCTCGTTATTCCCCTCTGTTGTGGTTTGGTACCTCCGTTTCCCTATCTTGGATTCTCCTTGTTTTTTCTCGACCACCCATAAGGGACTATTAAATGGGGAATTGCGACGTCTGATAATGCCTTGTTTAAGAAGATCCTCTAACTGCTCGCTAATGATATCCCTCATAGCCTGGGGGTACCGCCTATCTTTGACATAAACTGGGGTCTCCGTTTTGAGGTTGATCCGATGTACGGTTTTCCCTGTAGTTGGCAAAACTTCCTCGTCTCTGTAAAACAGCTCTTCGTTGTGTTCTACCAACTGTACTATTGCCTGTTTTGTGCATTCCACGGCCCCAATTGCAATGTTCCCGTTATTCCCCTCTGTTGTGGTTTGGTACCTCCGTTTCCCTATCTTGGAACACCAAGTTTTGTAGTTAACCCTCATCTTTAGACCTGCTCGCTGTAATCCTATAATTAAGTCATATTCCGGCATTAACTTTTCAATGATATGTATTTTGATAAGGGAATCGCGCTCCGTTAACTCGTTTAGATTTAAAAACGTTTCCCCCAAAGTTTGGCCTCTACCGCTTACTCTGGATACCACGCATTTACATCGTTTCCGATCGACCCAAATACCTAGTTTCTCCGCCCCGCTTTTACTGATTAAGGAATTCGTATTTCCCGTGTCAATTAAAAATTGTATCCCTGATTCCCTTAACCTCGCCACGGGCAACCTATTCCACCGTCTCGTTTTTACGCTATTGTTTATTCTCAAATCGTTCGGTTGGTTGCCCCACCAGTTACCGTGCCCTCAATCTGCAAGGGGACGTCCCGCCACTACTTCCGCTCCGGAAGGTCCTCCCCTCCAGGGATTCCCGCTACTTACCTCATGTCTCCTCTTAGCCGGGCTACTGCGCTCAGAATGGATACTCTCCGGAAGATTCCTCGCTGGTGTAGCACCTGCCGCCTCTCCTTCCGGCCCGCCTGCTGCTCCAGCCCTTGGTTGTTCAGCCCTTGGTTGTTGGAGGTTGTTCACCTCCATCGGTTCCGGTTGTTGTTGATCTCTTCTATTTGTTCGGGGATTGCGCCTGGGACATTCCCGTGCCACATGACCTCGTCTGCCGCACTCGTAGCACCTTGTTAAATTGCACTGGGCTGCTATGTGACCGGTTCGATTACATTCATAGCAGCGTCTCTCTGATTTCCGCCTCCTCTCGTCCGGGGTCTTACTTGGCCGTTTTTCGAAACTTCTGTTGTTGTTAGTCTGTCTCCTCCGTGCTGACCGCACCTCCATCCACTCCGTTTCCGGCTTCTCGAAGCGGGTTTCGTTTCGTTCCCTGGCATCTATGAGATCATGTGCGCACTCTATGAAGTCTCTATCCCTTGGAAGTGAGCCTGGGCGGTCCACATAGTGAATTAGTTGCACCTTTATCACTCCTTTTAAAAATTCAATTTTCTGGGCCCCCTCCGCTTGGCCAAAGGTTTCAACCATTTTCTCCATCAATCTATTATATTGGACTAGGAGTTTTTCAGCGAATTCTCCTTCTCACTGGCCTTGAGTGCGCCGCTCCTTAAATAAGTAGAATACGTCCTCTTCTGGGGTCCATCTTCCACCACCATATAAGTTTTAACGTGTCCCACGTGTGTGTCAGGTCGCCTTGGATGGCGTTTAAAACTCTCCTCGAGATACGTAACTTACTCTTGAGATACTACTAGAGATACGTAACTTACACACACACATATATATATATATATATATATATATATATATATATATATATATATATATATATATATATATATAAACTGTTGACGGTTATCACGATTCTATTTAAAATGTTTATATTATTATATATCAAAAATATAAATGTTTCGTTGTTATAAGAGATAAGATTACTGTAGTAAATTTAATACTACTATGGACAACGAGAGTGAAAATTTGAAAAAACGAGATGCTTTAGAAAGGTATGATTTCATAACATTGAACAATAACAAAACTATAATAAACTTGTAAACAATCATTTGAAACCAGTAAACGTTTATTTAACCATAGTATAAATTTAATCATTTTCGCGAATTGTTACTTGAGTTATAACAATCTATAAATAGCTAGAAAGTTATTTTAATATAGTTTAAGACTCCTCGTAGAAATTATTATCCATTGTTTTATAATAATTGACAAATATTGAGGAAATTTAACAAATAACGCTTTAAGAAATAAATTGTTTGACCTTCAAGAAGAACAGATCTTCTTTCATTCCAAGAAAAAAAGAATTCTCTATCTCATTTTTAAACTGACAAATTATATTTTAGACAAACGAGTCCATATAATCTCTTATGTTTTACAGATACGGTTTTTCAACTCCGATATATTTTAATGATTAATGTCTCTCAAATAGCAGTTAACAATGAACCAGTTTAAGTTCCGTCAATCAAGGTATCATAATCACATTAGTGCAGACTACAGATAGTACATTCCACTGCAGCAGTTTTAATCTGAAGTAACCAAATGGAAATCGTACATCACTCGTAAACAAATCAACTTGTACCTACCTACTTTATTAAATAAGCTCATATTTTTTTTTTTTTAAATTATTTACTAATTCATAATAATATATAATAAATAAACCGATATTATTTAACAAGATATTAATTATGTTATGATTTTCATTTAATTAATAATAGTCAAGCAAATCTCTAATTGAATCATACAAATGTTCTTATTTATTGTTTTTCAATGCATCAATCTGATCCAAAGTACATTATTTTCAATAATTTTACTTTATCTTAAATGTATTTAGTTGATTTTAATTAAAATCATATGATTTCCGTTTGTGATATATTTTAGACTTATGTTACTAATGAGTTAGAACAGCATATTACGTACGCGAAAAGAAGATAGATCAATAAATTTATTATAGTTTATTGCTACAGAATACGATTTTGTATCATCAAATGTTATTCTTATAATAAAAAAAAAAAGTGGCCTTAATCTATCGCCATGAAACACACCAAGCTACACGCATCGCACTACTGTCGCGCAAAACTATATCACTATGCGCCGTGTTCTCTGGTATTGTTGGAGACCTTATAAAGAAACTGTCAACTATTTAACTATTGTTAGTATTATTGTTTATTCAATGATTACTTATTGTATTTCTACTTATTATGAAAATTTTGGAAAGATTTATTTGTACTTTTTAATTTTAATAATTAATCATTTCAAAATAATTTATAAAGTTGTACGTATTAAGATGATTTCATTGAAACGTAACTTAGCATATCTTCAGGGTCTATTCTTCATCAGATCTTAAGGTAAAAATGCAGATATTGATGAGATTCTCATTAATTCATTCTTTCCATCATAATTTCTCGGAACTTACTGTTAGTGATATGAAAAAATATTTATAAAGAACCAGCTAATCATAATTGAGTCATTGCATTTCAAAAACAGCAAAGTCCATTTTACAATTTTTTTTTTTAAACAGTTTTTGGTACTATTATGTGGTTTAAGGATTTCTTCCAAAAGCAGTTAAAAATGGTCCTACAAAAGTACGGAGCTCATCATACCGGATGCGTAATGTTACAGTGTTTACAATTTGGCCATATTAATTTTCACCATTCTGAAACATTGTATTATCTTACATGTATAATGTTATAATATGAATAACTTTTGTATTGCAAACACAAATCACTGTGTTGAAACTGATCATTAAAAAAAGTTTTCTGTCCTTTATTAAATACAAAAAAAAATTGTTATTGTTTGATTTATTTATGTGTATTTACCAACCTTCCTCGAAATATATTGAAAAAATTAATCACAATAAATACATTTGGTCTTCCGAAACCATCCAACTCCAAAATGTGTTTAGCTGCCAGATGCACGTAAATTTATTTATTTTTTCTTTAAATTATTTTACTACTACTTATGAACAGGTATCTAAGTGGCAGTGACAAATTAAACAAAATAAGATAACATCAGCTGTGCATTGATATCGCCGATCCATGACCTTTATCGGGCAGTTATGAAAAATTTACAAAATGGACTTGACTGGTTTTGAAATACAACGCTACAATGCCGGTATTTTTTAGGAGTTCATAACGCTGGCACAATTATGGATAATTAAATAAAAAAATATCTGGATTTGAGTTACACTTTTCATACCAATAGAGGCGTAAATAAAAGAATGAAAAACATACAAACATTTTATTAAACCTCGTCTTAGCAATGAGCTGACTAATTTTTTTAACAAAATTTAATCGAAAAAGTTGAAGAAAATTTCCCGATATTGACAAGATCAAAATGTATATTTTAAATTTAAAAATAAAGGAAATTTATTATTCTGCTATGAATATCATACCGAATTGAAGTTATTAGATATTTTGAATTAGTTTATTTTAATGTTTAATTATTTATTAAATGCTTCTTTATTTTATTAATTTAGTGTTTATTTATTTGTATTTTTTATTTGTGTATGTATTAATTGATTTTAGTTTATTTACTTAACTAGAAATTAGTTTAATATATTTTTATTTTTGAAGTTAACGGAGCATTGCATTATATGTTTAAATTTTCTCTACTATAGAGCATTATTCCACTGTATGACTGTCCGTTCCACAAATTCATTAAACCATTTCGATATTGATGGATCGGAGCTGTCAATGAATCTCATATTTTTTTCTTCTATTCTCTGTGTCCCTGTCAGAACTTAGTTGATGTATTGTTGCCAATGAAATATAGTCAGGGATAATCTTTTATAAATATCACCGAGTGGTTACCGAATTTTCTTAAAAATCATAAGCTATCATTAAATCAGAGAAGGGATACTCATTATACATTTGCGTAATGCAAAGCATTATATTAAAAAGGAATAAAACCAACAATTAACCATTAAACTTTTTGATGTCTGAGAACAGATGTCTGTCAAAAAAGCCAGATAACTTACAAAAAGGATTAGTTGGGAACAATAAAAAACAAAATGGAATCCAAAAGTGCTTGTAGGGCGCTATATGCTGTATAAAACGTGTTTCGAGAGCCAACGAACATTGTAAAGAAACAAAATGTAGTCAAAAATAAATTATTTTTTTTAAAGTAAAGCATGTTCGAGAAGTAAAGTCAAGTGCAGTGTTTAACCAAGCGAAGCTATAAAAGACAGAGAGAAATTGTATTCAAAGTTATGAACTTTTGTAAGAAGGCTTTAATACCATTGTAATAACTATGCTATCCAATATTTGTGTATTTTCAGCAAGGATAAGCAAGAGCATTTTTTTTTCTCGGTAATCGGTAATGATATGGACACTATTAGACCGAAACGTAGCCATATTTGGTAAATAAAGCGTATCTTCGGCTTACTATCAAAACCTCTTGAGTCCGAGTTTTCTACTTTAGGGATTTTGATTTAACCTTTGATATCTCCAGGTAAAACGACTTATGTCTATGCCACAGATAATAACTGAGATAGCTGCTGAGGTTTTGAGAGTAAGCTAAAGGTTTTAATAGTAAGACAAAAAAATGTATTCTTCTTCTTCAGCCAACGCCAGTCCTTGCTGTTCACCCCTTCAGTTTCCTGTTCAGCCATCCGACGCCGTGCCATCCAATGGCGCCCTCTCAGGTATCAGCCAGCAGAGCTTTTTAGCAAAATAGGTGATCTGAAGTCTGCAGGGGACATAGGGGAGATATTGGGGAGTCTGCTATGCCGATCTTTTGTAGATGGCTTTCTTTATGCAGGACCATACTACGTTACATACATCAGGAAAAGTGGTGAGCTCATTGTCCTTCCTTGGTAAGCCCTTAGACTTCCTTATTCCCATGATGTCGCAATGACCAGGCACCCATTCTCAACGGATTTCAGTGACCGCTTGAAGAACGACTCTGTTTAGACGTCAGTGCCTTTTCCACAAGTCCAAAAACGTCCTTTAAAAAAGTGTTTTCTCTCATTCCTTGTTTCTAAGGCCCTTGTTCCCCTAATGTACAAAACCGTGGAGAGACGGCCCACTCCTCGACTGAAAAAAAAGATGAAAAGAAAAAGGATGCTGTCTACGGTTCTCTTGAAATAACATATAATAAACTTCCCAAATATGATGCAAAAATAATTTTCGGCGACTTCAATGCTAACATTGGGAAAGAAAAAAACTTTTATCTCAACCATAGGAGGGCACAGCTAGCAAGATGAGTGTAGTGTCAATGACATTAGATTAGTCGATTTCGCGATAACCTAAAACTTGAGAATAAGAAGCACATATTTCTTCCAGAAAGCAATCCATAAAGAAACATTGTTATCTCTAGATGAAAAAACCAGGAAACAAATTAACCATGCACTTGTTGACAGGAGACATGTTAGTAATGTCTATAACGTACGCAGCTTTAGAGATGCAGATTGTGACTCAGACCGTTTTCTAGTAAAGATTAAATATAAACAGAAAATAGCGACACGAAGATATGGTAAAATAAATCTCTAAATCTTGAGAAATTAAAGGAGTCGGCAGTTGCTAATCTTTCTGAAGAAATAGTGTGTAAAGAATTCCATGACCACACCTCAGAAGATAATACAATGGAAGGGAAGTGGAAGAAAATTAAGATGACACTAAGAAATGTTACAGAAATTGTTATTGGACCGAGGCCATGCAGAAGTAGTAATGGCTGGTATGATGAAGAGAGTGAGAATGTGCAGCGAGAAAGAAACGCAGCAAGAATGGAGATGCTCAATCGGAGAACGAGGAGAACTGCAGAGGGGAATGAAAAAAAAATAGCTAGAACGTTGTGTCGAAAGAAAAATGGATGCTGGGAAGTAAGGAGGCTGGATGAAATTCAAGAGAATTTCTCGGTCAAAAAAACAAGAAAGTTTTATGAGGGGATTAGACACCTCAAATCAGGATTTAAGTCCCGACTAGAATTTTATCAAGATAAGGATGAAAATCTTATCGGACAGCTCTTCTTGATATATGGGCTGACCATTTTCAGGAGGTCCTCAATCCTCGAGTAAATGAGGATCATGAACCATCAGGAAGATATTTTCAATCCCATTCGCAAGACTATGCAGACAAGGAACGTCCACCTGAAAAGGAATAGATTCCCGAGATAATACAATCCCTCCACAGTAACAATGCACCAAGCATCGATCAGATACAAGGAGAGTTACTCAAGTTTTGCGGTGATGCTGTGGCTGATGAGATGTCCAGTCTAATTTATGATATCTGGATGGCTGAACAAATGCCTCAGAAATGGAGTACCGTACTGCTGTGTCCAACGTATAAAAAGATGACAGACTAGCATGTAAAAGATATAGAGGTATAGCTCTACTTAGTGTCGATTATAAAGTATTATCAGTGGTGATCAACAAAAGGATGCTCACATTTCGCATTTTCCATAGATTGCTGGACCAAATTAGTTTTGTATTCTAGTGGTCTTTGTCCAGTCTCTTCTCTTATTATTTGGCTCTTTCTTCGGTTGAACCTTGTTTATCAAGAAATTTTCTTTGCAATATCATCTTTAAGGGATCGAAGTAGCTCAGTGGTAAGGCACTGTGTTACAATGCTCCCGGTCCCAGGTTCGAGACCGATTGTAATATATAATTATTTATTCTGTTAACAGCCGTGGATCGACCCCATGGGATCGGGATACCCTCCTGGGGCTCACCCAGCCTCTATAAATTGGGTACCCTTAATTGGGGGAAAACCTGACGGTTGAGCATGATCTCGGCCAAATCACCTCCTTGCACAACAGTTGGGTTAGAAATAGTACGGTCCTTACCAAGTACTGAACCCAAGACCCTTCATGGGTTGTAGTGGTACAGGTAAAAAATGTAAATGTGATCTTTATGTTGCACTATACTATACTGCTGCTATAAGACTGAATAGGATATATTTTTTTAAATTTAAATGAAACCACCAATCACAGTGCCAAAGATATTTAACCTACTCATTCGTAGTTTTTATCGACTAAAATGTTTAGAAAGTAAAATTGCTAAAGTTCAGAAGCCTAGCCTCAAAGAAAAATGTATTTGAATTCAAAATACTCTTTTCTCGCTGTTTATCATACTGCACAGATACTTAAATTCTTCACAGCTCTTGAAGCACCAATTTCCTATTTTCATTTCTTCTCCTGTCATCTAGGCCAGATAGGTCAGTAGGCCGGTCTTGATGTCCGTATATATATGCGCTTGTCTGCATTGATTTCAGGCCCAGATCTTTAGCTTCCCAGAGAAATTCTTCTAGGGCTCCTGCAAGTGTTGGTACAGCCCTTGCTGTGATGAGAATATGCTAAACGCTGCGTCGTAAGGTTTTAAATTGTACCTCTGACCTTTGTTTTTTCGCCCTTATGGCTGCTTCTAAAACAAGGTTGAAAAACACTGTATATAGTGGATCCCCTTGTCTAAGGCATTTTTCCATTTTGAATTTTCGTGAGAGCCTCCCATTCGTAAGTACCTTAGTCTACACTGATTGAAAATAAAAACAATTATACAAATTAAAGCCCATTAAACTTGAATTAGTAGTAAGTGTTTTGCAAACCGGTCGGGAAAAAAAAAAAGATTGGTAACACATACCATAATAATAAAATGTAAGTAAAAAATGCATTGCTGTATCTACAGAATCGATTGATAGCATACCGTTGCGGTCACTAAGGAATTTAATTTGGGCCAAGGAGGTAAGGTCAGATTGTTTAGTAATCGATTAAGACACCAGTGATTGTCTGTAGGCATTTAAAATGTCCCCAGTGTGCTGATAAACCTGATCCAACTTCTATTGTTCTTACATCAGGCAGGGCTTCACTGTTTTGTTACAACTTGTTGGACGAAATAAGTAGCGTGACAATATCTGCTGTGTTGTCTAAAGTTTGGATTCACTTTCAGAGAACTTAATTAAACATTTTGTTTTAAAGGAAAAAAGAAGGCTTGCATTTAGTTTTGTGTTGTCATAAATTCTAGAGTCAAAAGTTTATTTGTTTGCTTAATCTCTTAAATGAAAGTAATCGAATCTCATAATTAATGATATTTTTTTCAGATTGATACCCATTCAACGTTAAATTTATTTATTAATAAGGAACAGTAGAGTGATATTCAATAATTTTGTTTGCTTATATGGTTATAATAGATTTAGAAAAAATAAAGCGCTGTGCGCGCATCACACAACTTTCACTTACCATCCAACAATAATTATCCATTTTTAAAAATAATTTTAAAGAACTCACATAAACCCTACTTAAAATATTCTCAGCAATATGAACTTCTTCATGTCTTCCCTCAGAAAAGTACAATAAAATAGTTTAAAAAACTCTATATTAGTAAGAAAACTCTATACACTACATATATTTAAAAATAATATTAAAATTTTTTATTCAGTTTCCATGGGAATATTTAAATATCATAAAAGTAGAAATTATCGACTACAACAATCACTTAGGTTTATGAATTTTTCGTCACTCTTCATTATCTTCTACTACTTCATTTGTTAAATATTATTTTTTCTAAAATCTTTAGCTTTCCTAGGTAATATATCTATATTACTACTCTTATTTCTGAAAATTTGTTTTCAACCTGGAAAAATATTTTTCCTTATTTTCTCAAATTCCTTCATAGTTTATATTTATCTATTTTTTATTACTACCAACAATGGGAGACGTTTAATTATTTCAAATAAATAAAATTAAAAGTACTTTAGAGGAAGTCATTTTGAAAATTCGGCATTTAAGCCCTGTCAGACTATATCCATGAGGATAAGACCCAGCTGATATTAAAGAGCATTTCGTTGTACGTTGGTAAACTAGATTGGTCAAAGTCGTTAGAGCCTTTTTCGAGAAAATTGTAAAAACGTGTCAAATCGATGATATAAAGTGGCAGTTCCGGTCAATCCATTTTGGGGGAAAAGTTGCTGTTATATCACAGACTTATGCATACCCTATAGGTAATTTCAGTTTCGTACAACTTTTCGTTTTGGAGCTAAACCTAACACACACACGCACGCAGACACGCACACACCTACACAGATACCAACACGCACACAGACACACTGACACACACACGCACACAGACACAGACACACACACACACACACACACACACACACACACACACACACATACAAATCAATTTGCGAGACTTGCTTATTGTGGACCTTAAAACGTGTATTTCTTTTAAAAATTCCGATTCAAAACTTTTCACGTTCGCAATACTTTTCCTTAGGATATATTTCATACATAGGTAAGTGAAAGTAATATAATCTCATAACACAAAACAATACAAAACTGTACTAAACTTGTAAACAATAATTTCTAAACAATAAACCGTTCCACCAATATTTCCGGATACTCCCCCATTCGCAAGGTGTTTTTTTTTCTCTGTAGTCCTATTGTCTAGATCTATCAATATTGATTTCGTCTGTTAATAAATATAAATAATTAAACAAGAAAAACAGTATTTTATTATTACGTAAGGTATTTTTATTTTTTTATTTGGGGTTTAACGTCCTTACCAACTCCAATTAGGCAGACAGGGTATATATATATATATATATATATATATATATTGTTTTATCTTTATAATCATCACTATCGCGTGTCCCTGGTTTAAGTTAAGAATACCCTGTTGTATAGAGTACCAACAAACACTAGCAGATTTAGGGAGTTGAAAATTAGATTATTTTAGCCTTGGTCAATTTTTGTTGCTATGAATGATCTGAGCCAAATAATTAAGCAATTACAATATGTTCTTTCTTTAAATCATAACACAAAATTTCTCCCTATGAACTTTATTGTCCCAGTAATTACCGTTATATAAGAAAAAATATATATCTTCAAAACTGAATTTTTAATGATTCAAGTTCACTGCTTCAGATGGTATAAAAAACTCAGTTTTGATCAGCAACCTTTAAAATTTTCCGGGGGAGGATCCTACAGTTGATATGAGGTATCTCTAACACCAGACTGGCTCTGAAAAGACCAGTACCTACTGTTACCAAGAAACGATAGTCCGTGGAATGTGAACAAAGACTAATTATTGTTTTTTTCCTACCTCCACGTGGATTATATATGAACTCTGGACAAAAGGTTATTGTTTCAAAACTTTTCGAATTCGAAGTGTCAAACCCATGTAGCAATTAACAACTTATTTCTGATCGTCTCATTTTTTCTTTAAATTAGTTGTTGAATTAGAAGCCGGAGAATAATTTAAATACTCAAATCAAATAATCAAATAATAATAAATAAATAAATAAAAATCAAATAATCAAATCATTTAAATAAAAATAACATGTTAAGATATCTTATAAGCATAGAAAAGTAGTGAAATAGAATAGAAAGTTTTTTTATTCTGGAACTAAGTCCCTTCAGAATTATAGATGTACAAGCAAAGAAAAAAGATATCAGGACAAAATACCTATTAGAATAAACAAATAAAAAATCATCATACAAAAACAAAGAAGAAATTTTTTATGTAAAACAACATAAGTTACTTTAAAAAAAAGAGTGAGAATAAAAAGACAAAAACATTAAATTCAACCACTAAGCAAAAACTTAATCATTAAAAATAATTATTTACATCTGTTTATGAAATCAATATTGATATAAATATACATGATAATATGGTAAAAAAGAAAGATGGTAGAAAAAATGTATATTTAAAAAGGTTGATAAGAAATATACAACATAAAGAAGATATTCTAATTTAGTAAAAATAAAATAGTAAATGGCTCACTTTAAAAAAAAATCTTGTAATGAATAAAACAAAAAAAATACAGAACTTTATGAAAAGTGAAATTAAATAAATTTTCATTACTCAAATAAAACGTAAGTGATGAAACTAAAGTCTTACAGCAAAACATGTTTAGCCAGTGTCTGACTGGATTGAGAAGAGGAATTGGAACAGTAAATAGTGTAATTATGTGTTTTTTTCAAAATCCAAACATATCATAGATATCCATTCATAGATATCCATTCATAACCAATCATAGATGCTGAGGCTTAGTAGTCCTATGAGTTAAAATCTCTTCTTAAATTTTATAAAAAACCTCCTTCTTCCTCAGATCTCTTTATTGTTTGGGATCATAAATTTCTTTGGAACATTCTAATGAGGAGAGAAAGAAATTGGGATATATTTAATTTATCGGTAAATTTAATGGATGATAAGTGTTTTGGCTTTGTATTCATTCAGCTTACTATAATTTATTACTTAACCAAAATTTAATAAGTCTGCTAGGTTTTCGTTGCACCTGGTTTTCGAGGTGCTCGTGATTTTCTATTTACTTGTATTTTAATTATGAAAGCATATTATGAAACTTTATGAATATAAAAAAAACATAGTGTTATATTGAAGTGAAAGTATTGAAATATAATAGTGTAATGGTAAAATTATAGTCCTTTAAACTATATGAGTTAAATGCTAGTTATGGTGAAATGATTTTTCATGACTTGGAACATGACTTAACCCTTTTCTTTCAAGGTCATAGAATGACATAAGTATTAATTGTTTCGACCTCTACATGACTAGAGTACTTTATGCATAACTTTTGCATAAAGTATCCCCAAATGCCGTATTGCCAAAGTCGGACTTCATATTATTCTCTCATTGGCATCTTCTTCAATAAACCTTACGTCTCCCACTAACAATAGTAACAATTTATTTATCTCATCCTATCTACTTATTTTTAATTTAAGATATCCGGCTTGAATGTTGCTCACATATCCTCCACTTCGATTCTTGTTTCCCCGATTACCATATTTCAAAAGGTTTTCTTTTTAAATCATCTTCGAAAACAATTTATCTTTAATATTATAATGTGACGAAATAAATACTAATAAAAATACAAATAAAAATGCAACTTAAGATGAGTGTATCTATTAAGGATACTTTAATTCGTAAATCAATGAAAATCGTTAAACGCTAACATTCTTGGTGCAATAACGAACCAAAATTTCGGACGTTACCACCAATAGGATTTGGCTAATAACAGAAGTTTGGTTTGACTTAATTTTATAATATAATTATTAGAATTAATGGAAGAAAAATAATCATTTTGTGTTAAAGATGAAGTGAAAAAGAGTCATAGTTGGTTAAAAGCCAGAAGAAAAAAAATAATAACATTCAATGTTTCAACGCACTTTTCATCTAGTTCTTCTTGAACTGAACCAATGAAAGGAGACCAATAAACAGAATATGATTTTTTATTTATTCGGTTTAGTACAATCATTATTGTATCCCGATCCCCAGAATTGTCGTTTGCTATTTTTCCCGGTCCGACCAAACTTCTTCTCGTAGACCTCTAGCTGCCATTCCTTCATTGGCACCAGCCAGCCATGTTTTCCTTGGCCGCCCCCTCGTTTTCCTTGACTCTGGCTGATATAAGAAAATCTTCTTTGGCCATCTCTCTTCTCCCATTCTCATCAAATGGCTAAACCATTGAAGTCTCCTGGTTTCAATATTATACAATATATTCTGTTCCTGACCTATTATAATCCTAATAGTGTTATTTGATGTGTGCTGTAGTCTTGAAATACCGCAACTTCTTCTCAGGAAGTCCATCTCTTGTGCCAGCAATTTTTGGGCCTCATGATGTTTTATGGTCCACTTTTCGGCACAGTACAGTACGGTACCTAGAATAAAGGAATGGCAATTTTTTTTTTTTTTTGTATCAAATTTAACACTTTGATTCCAAAATACGGATGTTTAGGATCCCAACCATCTTTTTGCCTCGAGAAATTTTCCTAGTTATATCTTTATCCAGAGATCCTACTTCATTTATCCACACACCTAAATATTTGACTGCTGCGTGGAAGATTCCAATTCCCAACAGTTAATGATGTGCTCAATGAGTTAAAAGGCATGTATTCGGTTTCATGCAAGTTTATTTCTAAGCCCCATTTAGAGTACTCCTCAATAAGTTTTCTTAGCATATATTGCAGATCGTCTTCATCTGAGGCAATTACTAGTTGATCGTCTGCAAATTGCAAGGTAAACAAATTGTTCTTCCCGATCTTTATACCTATGTACCTATATTTCTCCTTCCATTTCTTGAGAGCTTGTTCAATAAAAAGGTTAAATAGCGTAGGTGATAGGCAGCATCCCTGCTTTAAGCCTTTGTTGATGGGGAATGCTGAGGATAAACGATTTCCAATCTTTATTCTCGCATTAGCACCTATATAGAGGTTCTGTATCCCTTGCATGAGACCCTCACTAACACCAGCCAAGGTCATTGCTTCCCAGAGCTTATTCAAAGGTATTGTATCATAAGCTTTTTGGAGGTCAATAAAGGCTAAATGCACCTCTTGGTTATGGGCTATCGGCTTTTCCAACAGTGAATACGTGGTGTGTACACGTGAGCCCGTCCTGAAATCTGCCTGTACTCCAATTTATTTTTCAAGACACGGCCGTATAGTCGGTTCAGGCTACTTGTTACTGCAATGCCCCGATAATTTGAAGGATCCTTTTTTACCTCCTTTCTTGTGTATTGGGGTAATGTGCCCTGTCAACAATTTTTCCGGTACTTCTTGTTTCATACATGAAATAAAAAGATTGGACACGTTTCCCTTTAATTCGATTGGTCCCGCAGAATAATTTATTATTATCTTTATCGAGACAGTCTTCATAATGTTACTCTCAAATCACAGTAATTATGTTTGACTAGTAAACTTATAATAGCTAAATTAATAATATTTTTTTATTGCGATAAATATTGAAACTAAAACTCTGGCATTTATTCTCAAATAAATGTACGCCATTGAAAGTATTTCAAGCCCAGAAAGAAAAAAAAACCGTTTTGTTGTACTCTTCTTCCAAGTGAACGATATTATATTTTATGTTTTTTTTTTTTTTGTTTTTTATACGGCATAATTTATATGGCATGTTATATGCAGAAAAATAGCAAATATTATATCTCCACCTTCTGGACTTGTTAGCTGCAGAAAGTTTCTATAATTTCAAGATGGACGAAGGAATCATCTAAATTGCACCCTCCCCCTCCCCCGCCCATCGACTTGCAAGTAATGGGGCGTGAAGAAGACCAGCGGTACTTGAAGCTACTAGTTAAAGTAATTAAAGCACTTGGCTGAAAAAGGCCTGGCTAATTTGGCCCTAACCGATTAAGTAATGAAGAGTGTGCTTTAATAGAATGAAAAGCTGGCGCTGAGCCTAAGAGACAGTGTCATAATAGTAACCCCAGGGGCATAAATTCCTCTTATTAATTGCCTGGACGATTTTGATCCTTTTATTCCATGATTGGCTAATTCTTTTAGCAAATCATCTGAGGAATCACCCTTCATTTAACATATTTTTTCCTCCATCAATTAGTTTTTTTTTCCTCATCATTTTTTATATCTGTTCATACTTTCATACAATTAGTCCAGTCAAACGGTAGTTCTTGTAGCAAAAAATCCAGCATTCAGTTATCGTTTCCTATTTTTTTAGGGTGCTGAATCCAAATCGGGATATATCTAATAGAATTTCTTAGTTCCCTTTATGATATTTTGAATAACAGCGAAATTTTTGCTCTTTTTTCACTTGTAAATTCAAAATAATGTGTTATTTTGAAAAATCATCCGTATTTTTTTTAAAGTAAACTAAATTTACCACATTTTGATCTTAATCGTAGCTCTGTAGGTTCAATATGTCTCGAAATAAAGCACTTCAAAAATAGGTACTTTTTTCCAAAAAGTGAAATTTTAAGCATTAGGTTAAATATTGAGCCAAATATTGGGGAGAACACTGAACCTATGAGGCAATTTCTAAGGAATGGAGTTATAGGAAATCTATTTAGCTTCTATTCAAGCACAAAACGGCGTCTGTAAATCCAATGGTTGATCCAGTATTTGCAAACAAAAATAAAAAATGATAAAATTGGTTTTTGGCATGATTGACATCTTTCCAACCATTGGATCTACGGGCGACATTTTGTGCTAAAATTAAATTAAAGTTGTAGAAACTTCGTACATTAATTAGAGTTTATTCAGAAATTTAAAAATGGGATTTGATATATTTGTTTTCATCCAATGGACATTTCATTGATATACCCAAATACGAAAATAACGTAGTAGAAAAAATACAGATTGACAACTTAATGTCTGTAAAATTGATTGAAATTACCATATATCGATGCCAACATCAAATGTAATAATAATACGTAAAATGAATTACGACTATAATATTACGATTATCTTTTTATGGACCTTTTTTCAATCTATATCTATAAAAGCAAGTTACCATATATATAGTCAT
The DNA here is from genome assembly GCA_948150685.1 of Rhaphigaster nebulosa. Classification (NCBI taxonomy): domain Eukaryota; kingdom Metazoa; phylum Arthropoda; class Insecta; order Hemiptera; family Pentatomidae; genus Rhaphigaster; species Rhaphigaster nebulosa. Next base: position 71,802,308 of record OX411307.1, on the reverse strand, counting down.
CACTGTATCACAAAAACGACAATGCCAATGAAGCTGAAATTTTTAATGATGGCCCCCCCCCTTAAGCTCTAGATGTGCAGTAAGGCTTGATTTGAAAAAAAAAAAAATAGTTATCTAAGTGGTTGAAAAAAAAATTATTTCTAAAGCCTAAAATAAAATTAATTTTTCGAATACCTTGAAAACTACACATCTCCTGGAAAAATATAGATACTCATTTGAAAGATAATCAAATTCTACACAAAACAAAAACAAAATCATCTAAACCGGGCCAGTATTAGCAAAAATGCTAGATACATAAAAACAATATATAAAAGCATACTGGATGTCCATGTTTTCAGTGCAGGTTCCCATGGAAGCCCGTTCAATTTTTATTTGTTTTGTTTTTTAAATAATTCTAAAACTTAACCTACATTTCAAATATACACACAGATGCTCATTTAAAAGTAAAGTCATAAAATTATCAGTATACCACTCACTCACTGGATAATTTAGTAATCACTGTACCTCAAAAACGGCAATGCCTATCAAGCTCAAATTTTTAATGGTGGCCCACCCTTATGCTGCAGATATGCAATAAGGCGTGATTTGAAAAGCGATCGTGCACTTAGTAATTATTAAAAAATTATTTGTGAATCATAAAATAACTTATTTCTGAAATCTAAAATACATCCACGGATGGGAAAAATACCATTTATGTTATACTGTTTTATTACGACGGTATAAAACAGTTATGTTTAGGAGATAAAACGTCAGTATTAATTATAGACTGCTGTATCGTAGTCTTTTTTTCTAGTTTTTGGTTAATATTTACGCCAAGATAAAGGCAGAAAGGCTTAACGTTATAAGATTCAACCAGAGTAAGCTGCTAGTGGAAAATTATGTTCCTGTTAAACAGGTCGTGTGTAAGGGGGATGGTAGCGTTTCGGATATTGCAAAGATGTTTGTGTTGCCATCCTGTTTTACTGGTGTGTCCCGTTATTTGCATGAGAGAACTCAGGACGCGATGACATATGTTCGTTACTATGATCGTCCTGATTTGTATATCAAGTTTATAGGCGACCGAAATGTTCTGAAATTGGAGACGCCTTTAAATATGAACAAAAGCCTCATGGCAGGCACGATGTAATCGCTCGAGTGTTTCATTTGAAAGTTAAATAAGAATTATGCATATTTTGATTAAAGGTTCCATTTTCAGTCCAAGAAGGCGTTAAATGCTTACTGTGGACTGACAGATGCGGGGCTTGCCTCACGCACACACAATGTGAAACTCAATTATTATATGCTATCCTTATCATAAACTTATATAAATTAATACGAAATGGTAGGAATGAAATATTCGCGTGCGAAGCCGCGGGGAACAGCTAGTATTTTATAAACCTAAACTTAAATGCAATAAGCAACATATGAATAGCAATTATTCACCTTATACACTAAAAACGAATGTTACTATTGAAGAAAATGTTAAACTTACGATAGTGTCACTTTTCTATCTACGATATTTTATAAATGAAAAAGAATGTTAAAGAATATTAAGTTCTTCATGAGGACATGCAGAGGCACTTCTCAGGAAGTATCGACAATTGTATTAGAAAACCATAGCATATTTATAGAAAAAAATATAAGCATTGATGGCATACGCTTATTTTAAATTCTGATGGACTATAATATTGAGTCATTCGAGTTATTAAGATTTAAGAAAGAAGGACCTTTATTTTATAAAATATGCTATTGAATCCCGGATTTATATACATTTTTCAGACATTTTTCAAAGACAAGAATATTTGTTTTATTTCATTTGATAAACGATTCATTAATTCATCACATTTATTAACTTCCGCAATAAAGCGTAATATTTTCATTTTTACTTATATAGTGAGGGGAAGTGTTGAGATCGTGAAAAATTTTGAATCCGTGTTTTCAACGAAAACACACGTTTTACTTTAAACCTTTAAGTTCAAATAACTAAGTCTTGCAAAATGGTCTGTGTATGTGTGTGTGTGATGTGAGAGTGATTGCGCGCGTTTGTGGGTTGTGTGTGTGTTTTTTTTTTTTTTTTTTTTTACGGGGGTAGATGGAAATCTTCAAAAGACGCGGACAGGCCGTACCTATCCGTTTGTGGGATTTTTACCCATTAAAACCACCTCCATACACGTGTATCCCACCCTCCACGGAACCACCGTTAGGTATTACTTCATGGAGAGGGAATGGCAGAGTGCCGCCTCATTGTATTAGGCTCGACGTTCCTTCTCTTCCTTCCTCAACTGCTTGATGATCAGTGCTGCTATACGTCTGCCATCCAGCACTCTTGAGAAAGCAGCACTAGGCTGACGATGTTATCGGCAGTCGGTTCCGATCCGCAGACCCTTCGAAATTCGTCCCTCACTTCCTGAAAGCGAGAACAGCAGAATAATACGTGTTCCACGCTCTCTTCTATTGCTGGGCACACTGGACATTCTGCTGTATTGTCCAGCTTAAATAGAACGAGCCTGTGTGTCCACTTCCCGTTCGTTGCCATATCCCAGCGTCGTTGCCATGTGTCGACTGTTTCCTTTCTTTCTTCGGCACTGGTAATGCCTTGGACTCTGTCATACGAGCGCCTCCTATCTTCGGCGATCAGCTCTATTGGTGGCATCCAGGCCACCACACACGCAGTATGAAATGCGCTGATCACTCTTTAGGTACTCCGGCGATATACGGACACCATCGGGATACCCTATGTCCTACTCAAACAAATCCCCAGAAAAGCCCATATGTTTCTCCTCAATATTTACTACTCATGCTCACGCCTGAGATACCACCCCACTGAGTGGAAACATGCTAAAGTTGTTCCACTTCTCAAACCCAAAAAACGAGGAACGGTACCGGAAGAATACCGGCCCATCAGTCTCCTCAACCACGTCTCAAAAAATATATGAGAAACTAATCCTCATACATGTCCGAAAACACTGCGACACACATGACATCATCCCCCCGGATTCGGGGGATATACAAACCGGGTTCTCTCGCTGCGTTAGCTGCTATCATCACGTAGCAAAACTACAGTATGATACAGCTAAAAACCTTAACAAAAATCTTGCAACCGCAATGATCTCATTAGATTGCACACAGGCATTTGATTCTGTATCCCACTCCACCTTAATTGATCAACTCCGGCTTCACCAATTCCCGGACCAACTGGTCGACATTATTGGCTCCTACATCAGTGACCGGACATTTTCTGTCCGTGTCAAATCTGAGATCTCCACCCCACGCCCAGTTACCTGTGGTGTTCCTCAGGGCTCGGTCCTTGCGCCAGCCCATATAGTAGGGCAAAAGATTGACGATGTTCAAATCGCTGAATATGCTGATGATATTGCTATATACACAGCAAGCATGAATGTAGATCACGCCATGCGCAATGCCCAAACAGTAGCCCAAAAAATCACAGATCAACTCAAAATCATTAATATCCACATAAACACACAAAAAACAGATGCCATCACATTTTCATACAAGAAAACACTCAAACAACAACCAAAACTGAATGAGCAAACCATTCAGAATAAAAGTCAGCTCACATACCTCGGTATGAAATTGGAATCACATTTATCAATCACTGCTCACACAAAACACAGGATACATATAGTCAAAGCCACAACGCACCAACTCAATCACTCTACTCACCAGGGCTGTCACTCAGACTCAAGATCCTCATTTACAAAGCCATCCTCAGGTCTACACTGCTTCACGGTGCCCCCCTCCTGCATCACCTATACCCCTCAGCCCTGAAGTAGCTCCAAACATTCCAAAACAGCGTCCTACAAAAAATCACCAAACGAACGTTACTCGAAAGACGGAACATGATACATATTCACAACGAACTACAACTCGACACTGTTCAACAGCACATCACAAGAAGACACATAAAGTTTTTCGACAACCTCCCTGCCTCATTTAACCCACTTTTCCGCGCCATCACCCCATCCTCCCTTCCTGCCAGATGGCAGGGCCGAAAGGGACCACTCACCCCGGTCAACACCATCCTTTAATCCGCTTCTAAAGCTCCCCCATCCCTTATATCCTCTCCTATCGCTCCGTCCTACCAACTCCCAGGTCCCACCACAACCCCGCTCTCTCATATACTTTCTTGTGTATATAACCCTGTAAATATTGTAAAAATTAGTATTATTAATCATGTACATAGTTTTTTTAGTAGTAGGCTTTTAATTTAACATACAACTAGAAGAGGACCCTCACCTCCAAATAATGAGAAAATTCCCTGACTGGGAAATATCATTTCAAATGTATATAGTCATCAGACCTTCAAGTACCAACAGGTAGAAAAAGGTAAAGTACAATAAGTTCTACAATTTATCTAATTATTTGTTTTATTAATGTTGTTTTTTGTTTGAGGGATTGGAAAAAAAAAAAAAAAAAACGGACACCATCGGTCTCCTGCAAGCCAATGTATCCAAGGCACCTTTCCATATCGCTGCAGCGTAGAGCAGGATGGATATGACCACGCTCGTTATCAACAACCTACGGCTGTGCCAGGGTCCTCTTACATTTGGCTTCAGTCGAGCCAGCGCTGTTGTCACTCTTGCCGCCTTATCGCTCACCCGCTGGGTATGTTTCATCCATGAACCTTAGCCGTATGCCAGCCAATTGACTAAACAGTGAAATGCTCTGGTTGGCCTTCAGGGTTACTTCTTCTTCTAATTTTATTAACCACAATGCTTCATCGACAAATCCAACCCCTAGCAAGCGATTCGATTGTTTGGCTGGGAATTTACTACCAGGCTCTTCACTTTCTTTTCTGATAAGAAGCGTACCCGGACACAATCCTTTAAACTCAGTCGAGGGGCTGATTTTTCCTTTCTGCTTCATATGTGCGTATCAAGCTGTACTTCTGTCCACGTGTGAAAGACCCCCTCACTTCTTATCTGTGTCTTTTCTTTATGGCCATCCTCGCTTTAATTGGCCGAAGATCATTCCACCGCAAAAGACTAATAGGTCTTAGTATCATTAAAACTTTGATGAGAACGCCACCAGCTCATGTCTCGCTCACAACTTTACTATTCATACCCATTTTCTGCAAGTCGCTCGTCCACTCCCCACCAACGATTATGTAGACATGCTTGGTGGCGTTTCCGAAATGCTTTTGGGGAAGGGACATCAAAAAATCTGCCTTAGTTTTCACCGTTTTCTTCTTCTCTTGTGGTTGGGCCTATTTAACTTCTGCTTTCTCTATGGCCCCCCCAAGCTTCAGCTATTTTCTACGACTTTCCACTTTCTGGATTTTTTGTTCTGGTAAAGCGGTCTTAGTTTGAGTCGTACAAATAATTTCCAACACTTACCTAATTCCAGAAGGTTAGGCCTTTGGTGGTGGTGGGACTTGATTTAGTGTTGAATCAGCATCAGCAAGTCCCTCTCGGATACTAGAGATAATTACATCAATTTCCTGAGTCTCCTTATCCACATGCCTCACTATGTGCGGAATATCCTGCATCCTGGGCCTGAACTCTATTGCCTTACTCTGCCTCTCCTCCACTGGATTTCAATTGATGCAGCTGGGATCGATGCTGGGAAGTCCTGCTTTGCCCCACACTAGGGGAAGAAGCTTACTTTGGGATTCATGTACTCGATAGTTGTCGTGTGTTATGCGTGCTTTGGTAGAACTCGGTGGGCTGACCTGCAGTTAGAAAGTAAACGAATATTATCTGCATCTATCAACAAGCCTCAAACCAGTGCTGTATCTAGACACAAAAACTCCACATTCCTGCTTGATGATAGACAGAGCTCCATGTAAGTACGTATCTGAATCCGGGCAATAAAACGCCGTTCCCCTCCTATGGAAAACCTTTCGATGGAGCCTTCTTTATAAATGTTTATATGGTCTCTGTAACTACTGTGGATCAACTCCAAGGAAACAGGTTTCAAGAGGATTTTTTTCCAACGAAACTTATAAAATTTATCACACGAAAATAAAATCCCACTCAGATAGTTTATAATAAGGATATATCAAAAAATGACAAAATATTTCTAAAAAAATAAAATACGTGAATTTCTAAAACATACAAACATCACTTGTTAATATGTATGTGTGATTCTTAGTACACAGTTCCAATAAATGTAGTACTGATTACTGTATTTACTTATTTAACTCAACATTTTGTTATCAGCAGATAAGATATATTTACATTTACATTACATTATTATATTTCAATATTTACTTCATTTCATGTGTTACATGTAATTGCCTCATACACAAGATTTTTTAATGTTTCATAAAATTATTTGACATCGCGCTGGTCCTCCGAACTATTCATTTTATTATATTATTTGTTAATTTTCTTTACCTATGGATAAATATTTCACATGTAACAATACCTATATAACGGGGTACTGTATTTTCTTTAAGTCTCATTTATCTGATATATTCCTCTCTCAATTCGTGATTGCTATGAAATAATCAAATTAAAAAAATACCTTTTAGAATAATAGCAATGTACTAAATACGGTATAAAATACAATGTACAAAATGAGACAAAAAAAAATGCACAGAAAATAATATATTTATCAACGAGTTTCCCACTGAGCCCATCGTACACCATGTAGTCGTAATCAAAGTGAATGAAATGAGAGATGAAAAAAGGATTTTAGTAGTGTTTTGAAGAAGGGTATGAAATTGCTGGTGGAGGATAGAAAAACAACGCCGGGAACTTTGGGATATATGGGGCTTCCAGGTTGATTGATCTAGGGTTGATAATGAGATCTTTGAGTTTAACACTGGTTGTTGATCCTGAGGATTAGAAAACTCGCCAGCACTGTACTTCAGAGCACCTGAGGCCTTCAATCCCAAAACCAGCTAAATTCATTTTCCAATTTAAAAGAAAAAATATAATTCTAAACAGTTTTTGTGTTAGATTAACATGTGATGAAAAGATTTCTTCTAAAAGTACTTAAATGATATAGAAAATGGTTCTATAGAAATATGAAGCGCTCTGCCAGGGCCCTATTTCATAATAAAGTACAAGTGGAAAGTTTCGTGATGAGAGGTTATAAGTTACTTATCGTCATTAGATAATAATAATTTTATTATTTTACTATTTTTTTTTTAATTTACTATTTTTTAATATAACTAATTTATATGTTATCGTGTTTCAACATTATAACAATGTTTTAACAACATATAACAACTATATAAACTATTGTACTTTACTTCATATACATCCCCTGTTTCATAATTAAATACAAAATAACAAGTACAAGTTAGCCTATGACTTACATGGTGAAATGTTGAAACATGATAACATTTAAAATAGTTATTTAAAAAAACAGTGAATTAAAAAAAAATAATAAAATTATTATTATATAATGACGATAGGTAACCTGTAATATCAAAAAACGAACATTTCCAGTTGTACTTTTCCCATTTGTACTTTTGTACTTTATTATGAAACAGGGTTCAGAACGGATGCAAGCAAATCTTCCCGGCTGCGTGACGTTATCAATTTTTATGTGCTCCGAATTCTCCCAAAAAAGTTTCTCTTCTCCACTACTACTCTGGCACAAACTGTAAGAAGAATCACTGCTTGCACTTTCTTCAGCACGAAAGATTATAAATCGAGATGAAATACTGTACGTGATCGGTTCTTGGTTTTAAATACAGAAATACAGAAACGGCCAAATGGTTCCCATACATGATTTTAGAAAAAATCTGATGGATTTACGACGCCATCGTTGAGAAACTAAGCCATAGTAATTATAGATAAGCATTTTACTTGCAGCTGAATTTTATTTAGGTATTAGGATTATAAAAATTTCTTAGGTAATTTAAGTTTTGGTGGGCTCTGACAGGACGGTTGTCTAATCTACAGCATTAGATATTGAGAGGGATGTGCATAATAACACGTACTCAAAAACAATGGGTTTTCAACCAGAGGTGATTTAGAAATAAAGTAATTTATGATATCAATACATGAAATTTTCAACTTCATATAAAACATTATGAAAGGTTTTCATATGCTTTTAAAGTAAGAATGTTTTGTTACATATTTAATTTTTTGTCATTTGAATGTAAGTGTTATTGGAAAAATGAATGGAAATCACATTAAAGTATAAAATAAATTTAAAAAGTTTTTAAAAAAATACATCAAGTTCAAAAACCTTTCTTCAAATGCCTTCTCTCAAACTATAAACCATTCATGGACTGATCCCAATGGAACGATTGAACAGAATCAGGAATTGGTTTTTAAGGTAATCGGGTTCTTAATATAATTCTTAGTGAACAGAATTATATTATATACCAGTGTCAAATATTGCAAATTTTAACTTGGTTTGCGATTTTTACGATATTTCGATTTTCCAGGCACTATAAAAAACAAAAAACCCATTTATGTCACGAGAGTTACGCAGTAAAAAACTTATTCTTATTTCTGCGTTATTACCTAGTACGACTAGTTACCGTTGTGTGGTGGACCTCCAATAATCACAGTATAGTTTTTTTATTTAAAATATTTAGTTAACATTTTCGAAATTCACTCCGGACCGAATGTAACTCGAGCGAACTTTTCACAAGAAATTTTTTACAAACTTCTTATTTGTAAACATTTTTAAGCGTTAAAAATCTTAAAATGCACTCTGCTTTGAGACGAACTGAATGCTGATTCAGGGGCCGAAAAAAAATGAAAACCGAACATTGAAAAATTTCGTGCTTCTAGAAACCTGAGAACAGCCAAAGTGACAGTTTGTTTGAGATTGACGCCCATCGTGTCATGCAATTATTTTCAATAACATTCAAAAGAACACAATTTATTTTAAAATAAAAAAAAATTATTCAACAATAGTTTGCGAGGATTAGCTGCGATTTTTTTTATTTTTCCACGTTGGAATGGAGGGGGGATTCACATATGTATCTTTTAAAATCATTTGGCTTTCATCAGTCATATCAAAAACTTAAAATAATAAGTACATGTTTTTCGATTTGGTAATATGAAGATGTACACATAAGCTATACGGTTATTTACTGTGAACTTGTGTCAAAAATATATTTTCATTTAACAGAGTGGTTCACCTTTGCTACATATTTTTGTGATGAGAGAAGACTGCAGTGCAGATGTCGGTAGTTGTTGCTAATTTACTGCTTACTTCAACTGTTCTCGTTGAAGTGAAACAAATTTATAATACTGAACACTGGTTTTGCTTCTGTTCTAGTAGCGAATTCCGCTTTAATTTATAGCATTGTCCACTGGTTTCTGGATAGCTCGTATATCTGAATCGAGGTCTACTTATTTGTCAATAAAAAAAAAATGTAATGCATTGGCAAATGTAATTAAACATAACAGTATAAGATGCGATTTTCAGCCATCTGTTAACCATTGCTGGTAAAAATACCCTTTGTAACTTCTAAAAATTCTCTCTAATAATTCATAAACCCTTTGAATTTGAATTGTTTATCAAAATTTACTATGCCATAATATTGTTGACAATGTTTAGACAGATGCCTTAGATAAATTTAAGATAATTATTTTGTATTAATTCCAATTATTTGTATTATCTCATTTAATTTTCAAGTTAATAGATAAACATACTTTATTTATTTAGTTTTATGTCCCTCTATTTCTATTTGTTATCTTTTAAGGAAAGTATTAACGACCTCCACCGACGATTGACAGTTCAAGGATCCTTGGGTACTGATTTAATCCAAATAGCTATCTTGTGGCTGCCATTCATTTCTAAAAAGTGCAAGAGAGCCAAAATTAATTTCAAGGGACCGTCTGAAAATGCTACTTCTGCTGCTAGCCACCGCCCGCCTTTGGCAGTTGAGCCATTTGGCGACGCGCTAACCAATAAAAGAGTGTTTCTCAAAACTCCGGGCTCTCTTTCCGTGGGTTGTCGTCTAGGGCTAAGCAATCCTTCAGATGTTCAACATCCATTGTACCGCAACAACATAGTGGAACCTCCGGAGATGACAGAACATTGATACAGTGGGGGTGGCTAGCGAGGTAGTCATGCACAGTTTTTAGACGGAAGGCGGTGACTGCTCGTGGGAGGTTGGTGTTGATCAGACCTTCAGTGACCAAAGTATCCCATTTATTACCAGCAGCCGCATCGAAGAGGAGCTGTTCGTTCCAGCTGCTGACTGCTGCGCTAATTAGTGCCTTGGACTTTTTCAGAGACATGGTATAAGTATTACAAAATCATTATTTGTGATCCATAAATAGTAAATTTCAGAGTTATCCAATGTTTTAAATGTAATAATTAAGTTTTATAACGATTTCAAGTTTCTATTGAACTCGAATATGTAATGAAAACACTATTCCTCTACGGAGTTATATTAGAAGTATATTATCAGATTTTTTTTATTCAAAACGGACGTAACCTTTGGTTTTAGCCCTCAGAAAAAGCCATATATTCAAATTTTCGGGCGAATCTAAAAATAAAATTCTTTGAGTAAAAATTTCGCCCTTCAAATTTTTTTACAGAATTAAAAAAATGGCAATAAATCAGGAACCCTTTGAACGATTCCAACCAAGTTTAGGTCGTCTGTAAAAAATCTTAAACTACACGGTTTGCTTTAACTTCTTACGTGTTTTAGAACCAACGTTATCCGCAAAAAAACTCAATTTTGTTTTTAATTTGTAATCACATTTTGTTACACAGACCTTCTAGATAATTCAATAGCTGTTTATATTTATGGAAAGAAGAAACTTCTCTCTTTCCAAGGAGTTTATGAAAACCGAAATCGGAAAAACTGAAGACGAGATGCAGAGCTTCAAATCGAAACGTAATTTCGCGGCTTACAAATTTTGAACCCCCTCGAAACTGAAAAAAAAAAAAAAAATGATTTTTCGATAATATTTTCAACATAAAGGTTTTCCGGTGCGCTGAATCAAAATCTGCCATAATTTTTGGTGTAAAAAAATCTATTAGGCTAGTTTACCCAGTAATCTAAACATTTTTTTTCAATCTATTTTACCAAAAAGCAATCATTTTTTAAAGTTTGTATTTTTCATTTAAGATACACTGAAAAACAAATGTTTTAGTAAAAGAACAACGTCGATAACATTTCTCAAACTCGAGATAAAAAATAAAGCAGTTTCAGCATGTTTTATTTTTTTTTCTCGAATCCTTGGCCCCATTGGAACGAACGCCGACACACGTGCCCAATATTTTTGGATGTAGAATCACCACACAAAATTTGGTTGAAATCGGTGACCCATTGACTATGCCCTCTCCTTGTAAGTACAAGAATAAATCAACATGTAAAGAACTGTAAAAATATCAAAAACATCAATGTAACTGCCCTAGCCAAACGTAGCATAGCAAATAAACATAATTTTGATTTAAAAAACACAAACATTTTAAATAGAGAAAAAAATACAGAAAATAGTATATATATATATATATATATATATATATATATATATATATATATATATATATATATATATATATATATTATTGAATTTTTAGTTGCTGGACACTGAGAATGTAGTTATAGCCACGAAACGTTGGTCCTGATATGAGAATGATTAATAAAATTGTAAAGAAGATATATAAGTTCACGTTTACCTTGATAAGATAAAATTGGAATTTTTCTCAATTAAACTAAACTGTTGATTACTAAATGTAATTAAAATCTTAAATATAGTTAATAATTTAACATTTTTCTCTGTTATTTATAACTAATGAGAAGGACACCAATCGTATTTTAATCATCATTAAGTTTATTTATTCAAACAAGATTATCTTCTTGTTTTAATTATGTTGATTGATTGAATTCGTTCCTTATGTTCCATATGTGTATATATATAGTAGGCAATATTTAGTCTCTGTGGAGCTTTTGATGTATGACCATCAAGACTAGTACGGACCACCAGAGTTCTGTATCGTATCTTTGCTTAGCAGTTTGTCTTTTGTTTACATCACTAGTGATCCTTTCCAATATTAATTATCTTATTTAAAAATAGTAACTTAAATTAAACATGGTGCATAAGTAAATATAAGTCTTATCGAAACATGAAATAACCAACAATTACAGTTGATAAACAAGGTACCAATAAATATTTATCAACTAAAAATTCCAAAATGTACTGGGACAAAGCCCATGAGTAAACCTTGATCCCGACTCAAGAAAATGAAGTCTTTAATATGGAATGTCCGGTAAAAATTTATTTCTTATTTAAACCGCAAGGAAAGCGATGGAGATCCAATCCAAGCCGGACTCCATGACTCCATCAATCCTTGGCGAAATGACAAACGCCCCGGGCTATCTTTCCAATCAATCTGGCCACAGCGAGCGAGGACGCCATCTCAGTGATTTCATAAAGCCCCAGTTCCCAGCTCCAGGAAGCATCATCCTAATCCTCCGCGCTTCAGATATCTAGGTCAACGTTTTATTACGCTTCCTTGTTTAGACGACTTCACGAATGGAAGTATGGGCATTTTTCTCACAAAATTACAGCAATGGATAATTTGCCAATTTTGAGAAATTTATATTTTGTAACTAAATGTAATCAAATTTTACGACCTCGAAGTTGTAATAAAATCACCTGTCCTACTGTTATTTCTTTTACTGGTTATTCGGCTATTATTATAATCCTAGACCGCACAATTTATTGGCATCGATTAAAGTATAGAGTTGGAAAGGTTAGAATGTTTTTTTCAACCTATGTAATATAAAAGTTGAGCATTGACTAATGCAACGACAAATCAATATTTGGGTAATATATTAAATTTACATTTCTATGCTCTATATATCAAGTGAGCTAGCACGAATAGCTCCCAGCTGGCCGACAGATTAGGGTGCACCGTTTCGACCAGTATTATTAGGAGCACGTCAGTCAACAACAACAATACCAGGCCACTTTGTCCCGATAAAGTTTATTATATAGAAGGATCATTACCTTTTCCAATTGTCTCTCACGACTGTTCCTCCAATGGAAGGAATGATTTGATGAAACGCTTTCTAGGAAATCGTTGAGTCATCAAGCTTGCAGCTGTAATTATTAAAATTCCAATCAAACATTCCTTCACCCTATGTCTTATACCCGCAAACTAAAATTTTACATGCTCCTATGACATTAACAAATTTACTAACAGTTATCTTAATACCCCTTAAATTGCATATTTGGCCAGCTGCATTTCTTGCAAGCCCGCAACCTTATTCCTAATCGATTTCCGATAATCCAAGTCGTCTGAAAACGATTGGACCTGGAATAAAAACTTGGAGATAAGCGTCTATCAAGAGACATCAATAACCGAAAGGAATGTCCTTGCATTATAAAAGTTTCTGAAAGTTAGGCGTACATAATTCGTAATTATCGGGCGATGCGACACTGCAATCAATTTAGAAGTTAGTTTCGGAATCTATTAAGTTCATGTCGAAAGTTATAAAGTAAAAGTAATTTACCGGTCGGATTGAGACTAAAGACTAAGTTGATATTGTTTTCAAGGACCACTATTTATTACTCACTTATAAATCCAAGGATAAAATAGTGTTATACTATAAGTTGTATTATTGAATATCAAGCAAATAAAATCAATTCAGAATTATAACTAATACGTGCCAGACCGTGTCCGTAGGAGTATACACATTGCCTCTGTGGTATAAAGACCACTTTTTATCATTAGGAATAAATTGACTCAGAATTAAGTAAATCTTGGTGGAAAAAAATCTGTTGAGACTGCTCTTGGTACTGTAAGAGCGGTTGAAATCGACTTCATTGATTGCCTACACCAGCAGTCTTCAAACTACGGCCCGCGGACCAAATCAGACCAGCGAGCGCCAAGTTGCTATATGGTGATGGGCCACTAAATCAAATTAATTCACGGTTGCGTATTCAGAAATGATTTTCGTACAATAGTGGGTGCAATTTAAGTGTGATTTACAATGATGGTTATTTTATTCGCATGAATATGGTTTGAATCGGGTTTGCAGATAATTAATAGGAGTGCACTACTAGAATAATTTCTATCTTCAGTAGGTTGGGGTATAAGGGTTTCAAGTAACTAGTTCAAAATCCTTCCTAGCGAATCCTTCCAATGATTCTTTCCTGAGAGTGTGTGCCAAGACTCAAGGCACAAAATAATAATTAGATGTTTTTATTTAAGGACCGATTAAGAAACACAACAAGTGAGTTACATAATGAATAACTACTGCTGGATGTACCAAAAATATGTTCATTTTTTAATTTAAAAAAATCAATTGCAAATTACTGCATGTGAACTAAAGCAATATGCTTCTGAGCCATTTTTAGATGAGATTCGAGCTTTTCATGGGGAATTGAACCAGGGTCTCCTTTTAAAATAAAAATCCATTCTTCCAAGGACGTATTATTTAGTTTTACTATTTCTCCATGACCGCATCTTCTCTTCCCGACAAACCCCGGGTGAACTCATTAATAATACCTATATCAGTTGGAGTCACTCAAGGTTCTATCCTGACCCCACTCCTGCTCTTAATGTACACATATGGCTTACCGACAGACGATTACATTCTGGGATACTAACTGCGGCGTATGCCAACGACACTGCTGTTATTACAAGAAACATAGACTTTATACATACAAGCATTCCGACATTACAATACAGCATACATAATTGGTGTAAGGAATAGAAATCAAAGCTTAACCATGAAGAGTCATGAAATGTTACATTCACACTAAGAACGAAACCTGCCCTCCAATTTACATAGACGATCACCCGATACCAAAAGCAATTACAGTAATCTACTTGGGGCTTATTTTTGACAAATATGGGACTCACACGTCAAGAAAAAACGTAAATCACTAAATTTCCGGCTTACAAGGGGGGAACACAGTCAATCTTTCAACAATCTTAGCCACATTTTTTTGGTGATTCTTCATACAAAAATTTCGTTCCAATGATCCTTAGGGGCCGAGAAAAAGTAAATAAAAGATTTAAAAATGACGGTTGTTCCATAGTTTTTTACTCCTTTTATTCTGCACCTACAAAAAACATATACACATGGGTTTTTTTTTTTTACGCAAAATAAGTAAAAAATACGCTCGAGAGGTTTTAATGACCTTAGGCTACTGAAAAATCTAAAGAATATGTAATTGCTTTAAGTAAATTTGTCGACGTGTCCATATAATTTGTCGTGAAGCAATTTGTAATTCATAAGAATGTAATCCTTATCCGACATCCGACAAATCGTCGGAATACGTAAGTTAGATGAAGGGTATCGTTTGAAACATAGGGTGGTGAATTAGTTATCAGTCTTAAAAACTACGATTAAAACGTTTGTATTTGTGTCTTTTTAGCACCTCCATAAATTTTGCAATCATAAGTCAATACAGGTTTTAGGAAATAAGTATATACATTAAATTTCTGTCTAAGAGATAATTTAGAACGTCTGTGTACCTTCGCAATTACATGGACGCATAAAAAAATGTATTTAAATTATGGCAGCAAATGGAATCCCTGATGTATCTCGGTGAAGACTGAAGAGGAGTTCGATGAGGTACCTCGTAGCTGACTATATAATTCTGCTGAATTTCATGAGGATGCACTATTGGGTGCTGTAACCCTCACGCCTACACACATCATGTCATGTTTAACGTAAAATAGTTCATTTGTGGATTGTAATAATTTTTACTAGTGCAAATAAAACTGTTGAGATAAAAAAAAAAAGTTGTAAAAAGTTACTAAATTAGGTACTTTTATAGGAAATAAAGAAAAAAAATCGATGTTTTTATGGCGATGATTCGATAAAATTGAAGTTTGACTTTCGATGTTTTTAAGCATCGACGTTTCGATATTTTTTTTTTGCTAACACTAATCATGGCCAGCGGTGGAGGTGTCAATTGCAGCATATGAAATGATTGATACTGAAATTGATTTCAAAAGTCACCTCAAATCGACGAAAAGTTAAATAACAGGGGAGTGCCCCATGGATCAAAAGACAGATCTTTCGAACTTCATGACTCCCGTTTATCATAGAAGGGAGTGAGAGGGGATATTAGGACTTTCGAGTAGGCTAGGGAAGTACATGACGGAAACAAGCGAATAGCCTATGGGTTACATATTGACCGCCCGAAAGATTCAGTACCATTTGCCGAACGAATTGTTATAAACTATCAACGTATTGGCAATAGAGCCCACAGGTTAGGATACATAAATATCATAATATCCGTTATCAGTAACAGGAACTAAAAAAAATGAAACATCAATGAGTTTTGTATGGCCTATAAATGGGTATATAGTCCAATTACTGACGGCAACATTTAAGAAAAAGGAAAAAAAATATATATATGTATATATATATATATATATATATATATATATATTTATATATTAGGTAGCAATTATTTCTTTACCCCCATTCCGAAATCTTTTTTCATTATTTTTTTTTTTCATTTTTATTTATTTTTTTTCACTTCGTATATAGCGTATGAATGGAAACTTAGAGCCTTAATACTTATTTCCCTTGAGTGCGGCAGATTGTATTGTATCTTTATTCAATAAAGTCCTTTACTTGTAATGAGACTTTCGAAATCAGGTCGAAAATACACCCACAACCACACCTCGTACAATTGTGGCATGAATACGGTAGATATTATTTTACCCGCAAAGGTGTTTCTGTTGAAATGGAACACAAAAGAGGAAGAAGCTAGTTGAGATATATGTCGGGGGATGCGACCCTTTTTAATGTCATATTTTCCTTCATGAAAAGGCCTGATCTCGAGGAGGCTCATGTCTCCCCTTATAATACATTCCCAGCTATTTATTATTTTTAATTCCTTTATCTAGACATACTCGTGCATCATGCTAACGCTATAACGGCTTACTTCTGCGATACCAAAAGTAAATACTAAGTACGTTGGTTCCACCATTATGTAGAAGTATGTAACCCAAGACCGTCTATAACTAGAATAGCGCTGGGAAACATAACAAAAACCACTATCGCACAGGATAGTAGAGGAGTATTACTTCCTTTTCGTTTGGAGGAAGATTCCGGCGTTCGCTCGCATCCATCTGTTTTCGGGCGTAATCGGGTCGGATACTAAACTTTTGTTGTCTAATAAATAAGCCATATCATTTCAAATACTGGTCCGATTTAAATATTTTTAAGTATTTTTTTTAGAGAATTTAATTACCTTTCATATGATTGTTTACATATTTTGCCGAAAATGCTGACTTTTTGAATTATGTAAAAATAAAATTTTGTTTTTATTATAACTTACATTGTCTAGGTGGTGGACTCCATATATCGATAGCGAAAGGACTTTAAGGAGAAGTCTTTAAGCAAGTTTCATCAAAATCGTTTGAGCCGCTTTCAAGAACCCATTTAATTATGCATTGATATAAATCGATGATATGAAGTGGCGCTTCCGGTAAGTCGATTTTGGCGAAAATATTACTGTAACATCCCAGGCATATACCTATCTACCTTATATACGTAGTTTCAGGCTAGACTGTTCACATACACGCACAACATATTGTGAGACTGTTATTTGGATCCCAGTGAAAGTAAAAAAGGGAGAAAACACCAATACTTATGATATGGCTAGGCTAAAAGCTTCAAATCTGACCAAGAACCCTGAAGTGGTAAAGGCTAAAAAAACAAAGGAACAGTTTTTTATGCACGAGAGAGTTACCAGAAAACGCAAATAATTAATTTCAGGTTAAATAGAGGACATTAAGCTAAGCCTTTTGGGAAAAGCGGAAAAGTATACTCCCTCACAATTAGGAGAGGTGAGGAAAATTAATTAATTAAAAATTAGCTGAACCTCATTAATTAGTGTTTATATGATAAGGGATGAAATAATGCAAATTAGAACCTGTTGTTCTAAACTCCATTCTTGAATTTTGTTCTCAAAACGTCATCTAAAACGACTTATCTTCTCTTATACCAGGGCGAGATTTTTTTCTTTCTCCTTTGCTGTTTCTTAAATTAATATTTTACTAAAATTGCAGTCATACCACAAGTTTCAGTAGCTTTTTATATTGTAAAACTTACAGGCATCCCAATTGATCTCAAATATTAAAATATACAACTGAACATGCATTGCTATAGAATAAAGCTGAAACAATAATTCTTCTTTGTTCAGTACCATTTGTATTTAATTCATTCTAACAGAAAATTCTTGTTTAGAATAGAAGGTTAAAAAAAAAAAACGCTGAAAATCAAACACAAAAAATATTATGCAAAAATATGTTTATTTAGTAATCATTAAAATGTGAACAGCCAACTTTCCCAATATCTATTAAATAAACTTCATATAAATTTAAATTACATACTTATGTAGGCACATTTGTAAATGCATGTCATCTGCGCTAGTATTGATACAACTGCTGATTCAGGTAAAAGAAAGTAAGTGGTAAGGTCTTGAACAATTCCCACAGGACATTTATGACTAAATCCATTAACCGCTGTAATATTTCAATATCATAACACCGTTAGAATTTAAATAGTTTGATATAACAATCATATATAATTTATTTAACAAAATATTCCAATTAATTCACGTATATCTCACGCAACTAAGTCAGGCATATCTGTTCACGTCAAATTTTATTTTGAGAAATAAAAATTACTTTAAATGAAGTCAATAACCGATTAACTGTCATTTCCAGTGGTAGATTTATGAATATCAACAACAAATACTGTTGCTGTTAAAAAAAAATAAACGCTCCTTATATATGTTATTAATTTAAAAAGATTTGTTCTTTCAAAAATAAAGCTAATATTGATTTATTTTATAAAAGATCAAATTAATTGGTAAAATAATCTAATGTCTCTATAAATTATAGTTTATTTCAAAATGTTACTCCATAAAATAATTTTTCAGTGCAATAATTTTTACCTAAATTTAAGATATTCGTCATAGTGAGCCTTTGATTGTGTAAGTTTAAACGAATGATAATAGACTCAGGAAGGTATTTTTTTAAAGTACTTAAAGATCCTTTTAAATTTAGAAAATGGGAACCTTTGTAATGCGTTACACCAATCAGGTAGATGCCAGGCGTCTAAACACAGATGAAAGACTTTAATACGAGTGGCTTGTGAGGACACATTTGTCACCGGGTGTAATTCACTTGATTAAAGCCACTTTTTTCTGGTTTGTTTCAAACTTTGACAAAAGACCACCTTCCTTTCCTAATACTTCTCTAACTTTTTTCTGCAACAATTTCAGGCTACATTCGGCGTTAAGACCGCCACCATCGCCATCTGAAAAAATAACAGTTCATATACTTATTGTTTTTTCAATTATGCAAATATTTGGGAAAGCTTTTAAAGGAAAATTTTCAATGTAAAAATGCTTTTGGGAACTCTCTTAAAGAAGAAGCATGGATAGATGATGTGGAAAATGTTTAAAACCTAAAAAAAAAAAAAAAAAAAAAAAGCACGGTATTCACCCAATTTTTTTGGATTTGAACTTTACACTTACCTGTTGCGAATGTTGGCTCTTGACAAATTTTTTTTTTCTATTCGAACACAAAATTGTATTGACAAAATCCCAATTTCTTAACTCAGAAGGTATTGGTATTGGTTTTAAATCTCAGTAACTCTTTGAGTAAAATAATTTACCACAATTTCTACAGTTTGAAGTAGGTTCTCAAATCTCAACTTTTTGGATTCTTAAATTTTCGGGAAGGGGAAGGTGACCATGGCGACGACGCCCCTTATGTTTGTTTCAAATAATTATCAATGAAACCATTAGTTTAACGCTCTTCCAACGAAGACGATTAAAGTTATATAATAAAATAATACATACTCTGAACTTTATATAGCTATTCGTATTATATTTCAAATATATCAAAGACAAATATGGTTCATCCATGTTTCATAAAAAATATCATTGGAAGAAAATATGAAAAGTAAGAAAAACAAATTGGATAGCCAAGTATGAAAGATAAACATAAAAATAAAATAAGATAAAATAAAAGCTTTCATCCAAAAAATCAAACATGAACTCCGAAACCACTTTAAATCGGCGGCCGATACACAGACCCGCTCGAAATCAAAATAATTAATATAAATAAATAAATTGATGACGGCAAAACATGAAATGATTTATGAAGAACTTTACATAGATAATTTCAAGATTATTTATTTCAAATCCTTTATAAAACCCTAATAATTAAATTGACTTTTTGTTATACTTTCTGAGAAATCTCTTAAAACTGAATGTTCCTCATTTTTATTTTAAAATTTCTGAGGGTCCAAAGAGGACATGTGATTCCCATTGATTACTATTTCGTACGCTATTAAATTTATAGACCCTGACATTATAGAAAATGCCGTGCTACGGGTTCAATTGTTGAGCATCTGTGAGGGCCGAAACGTTCTATCTTATTATTCCATGATTTATTTTATATTTTTCAAACTCTTTTCTAAAACATGAAGCTAGGAAAAAAATTGATGATCTAACTGAATAAAAAAAAATTTAGGCACTACGCTGTAACAGAGGAAAACATTGGAATTTAAATTAATCTTGTGAATGGAGGACAGGAGTGGATGATCAGGTGGACTTGGGTAGTACAGATGATTGAGATTAGCTTTGAGACTCCCAGTTGTCATTTAGCTTTTGGCTACAGAACTCACATCTGCCATCTGTCATTTATTAATAATCCCTGTAGTTAATTCCTCTGCCTTTTTCGGCAGACTGCTTGGCTTAAAAACAGGCTGCGAGAAAATTAAGTTGAATTTTACTTGGAGATCAATGGAGGTATGCTTTAGTATCTAGCTTCAATTAAAATCCAGATAGAACAGTAATTTTTTACTTATTTTGGAAAATTGCTATAATTTTTTATGATTTTATATTTATTGGAATCTAAGGATGAAACTGATTAGTGATGTAAATTAGTAACAATGTTGTTAAAGTTCTTGGAAGAGATAATAACGTTTCTTGGTAAAAATGGTTTCTATATCCTCTTAAAATTTATGGCTCATTGTGAATTATTTTTAAATAATTAAAACTATTATGGTATTACCTAAAATATTTCGCTAATTAATAATTTTATTAAAAAATTAAATAATTACTCTTTTTTTTATCTCTGAACTACTAATGAAAAAATTACAACGACAGTCAGTATACAGTATACAGTAAAAGAGAGACAGAAGAAGGCGTTCGGAGGAAGCAGGTGGACCCCGGAAGAAGACATCTTCCAGATGTTTCGCGAAGTAAAACAACTACGACTGTCGAGTGGGCAATATGCAGGGACGCTTCTAGTCCGGTACAATAGAATCACGGAGAAAATAAGAGAAACGTTGAGCGTGGAAGAAATAGAAGCCAGAATGGCCTTCTTGTCGACGATGCTTAAGGTACAATTAGCCAAGGAGACCGAAAAGAAAGAAGGCCTGCCTTGGGAGCGGACCTTCGTTGAATGCACGCAGGACATGGTGTATGTGAGCGCGAGAGATGAGGAAGCCCGGATGGAAGTCGAAGAGGCCGGGTGGAGTAGGATGAGCTATAGACGCCCCAGGACTACACAGACCATCTGGAAGAAGACAGAGTTTGGAGATAGCCAAAGAGAGAGGTCCGCACCGGAAGAAAGAAGATCAGGACAAGTAAGGCCAAGGAATTGCGGTAGGAAAGAAGGTGTATCACGGGTGTGGGAGAACAGGAAACTTAGTAGCGCAATTCCCACGCACCAGATGTTTTGAGTACGGGACGGAAGGGCACATCCCCAGGCAGTGTCCCAACAAGTACAGATCAAGGGAGACAGCCCAGCCGGAACCAATGGAGGTAAACACCCAAAGGGTTCGGAGAAGGAATGACTCACAGAGACTGAGCAGATCATCAGCTAATTCAACGGAAACATCAGGGAATTCGGAATCATAAGAGGAAGTAGACGATCTGGGCAATAAAAGCGGACGTAAGAGCGGTTGGAAGCGAGTACCGGAAATGGCAGAGTATTTAGCACCCCTTAATAACCTACTGAAAAAAGGCGAAAAATAATAGTTACGGCAGTAGTCGAAGACAACATCCGGAGATGCATGGAGAGGTTACAGAAGGAGTCAGTACTCGCGTTCCTCGATTTCACAAAGCTATTTACAATCACGACGGTTGCGATCGAGTACGAACTGGGGGCGGTATTATCCCAAGAAAGAGACGGAAGGAACGTCCCGTAGCATACGCCAGTAGACGCCTTAAGGAAACGGAAAGCAGATACAGCGCCCTCGAAAGAGACCTGTTGGGGATCGTGTGGACCATTGACCACTTCAGGTCCTACGTGTTCGGGAGATCATTGACCCTTGCAATAGGTTGGAAAGTTAAAAGGATCCTCCGCGAGGGTTACTTGGTGGAAAGAATTCCTAAGCCAGTACAACATGGACATCGTATACAAACCGGGCAAAGATAATGTGGTAGCGGATTTGCTATCCCGATCAATAACGGTAAATGCGGTAGAGGAGGACGAAGGGGAACCGTCCAGGGACATGAGGCAATTTCTGGTGGATAATAGAAGGGGAGAGAGAACACGACACGACAGATGAAAGACAGGAACTTTCAGAAGATGAGGGACCGAGCGACGAAAGACCGACGGAAATAGAAGAATTTGAGGAAATCGTGATAAATTGGAAAACCAGGACCTCCGGGTTGATGAAAATGGAATATATTAGGTACGAGAATAGTCGTATCACGATCATCTGGTGGCAGCCGGGAGCTAGGGACGACCAAATCCGTAGAGCTCTGAAGAATGCATCCAAACCTGGAAACACCCATCATCTACACCACCATTTGGGAAAAGATTAAACGAATATGGTGATCCGAGCGAATAGGGGTGGACGGAGCATTCATTCGGTGTAAATTGATGGTCCAAACACTTAAGGATGCTGATCAACAGTCTCTCATAGGTGAAGTTCACATACCATCAGGGCAAAACGAGCCAGCACGGGGTACACGAAATATTGCAAGCGTTGCGGAAAAGGTACTTTTGGTGGGGAGTGAAAAATACGATTGACGAAGCCATAGGGGGTTGCGAAGTCTGCCTTAGTACAAAATATGATAGACACCCAGCAAGGGGGAGACAAGAGGAGACACCCGCTGAGCGATCTCCAGATTGATACCTTCGCGTGGAGGGGATATAAGTGGGTCACCATGATTGATCATTTCAGTAAAACAGCCATGGCATACCAGATCTAGGAACGATCGTCAGAGGCAGTGTTAGGGACCTTAAATATGTGGTTCCAGTTCTATGGAGTTCCCGATCGAATCTCGTCCGATGGAGGTATGGAGTTCGATAACGCCAGCATGAGAGCGGAGATGAAGATTCTGGTCGTGGTGTCGCATCTCAACACCCTCGTTCATCCCAAGAGCAGTGGCAGTATTTAATGGTTACACAGCACACTGAGCGATCACCTGAGGGTGTACCGAGGGGTTTTATAATCTGGAGCATGGCATTATTTTACTTAATACCAAATCTCTTATTTAAACAAAAGCTCAATGTATATAAGGAGGATTACTAAGAGGAATAAGCAGTCTTGAATTTGTCTCTGTGCGTGTTCTTTCTTTGAACCTTTACTTTTTTTATGAGTTTTAACTCGCTGTCACGTAACTTATATATATATATATATATATATATATATATATATATATATATATATATATATATATATATATATATATATATATATATATATATAGAATAGAAAAAAAACTTTATTCTGGGACGAAGTCCCCTAAGAATAAATATGTTGTACAAACAAACAAATAACAACTCTGGCTTACACATTGAAATAAACAAATAAAAATCATAAATAATATAAAAATAATAAAATAAGAAAGAATTCTTGTGAGGTAATATAGACGAGTGCTAATAAAAAAGAACAAAGAGAGTGAGAAAGGAAACTTACATTCACCAGTTTAACAAAACTTTATCGTTAAAATAATTATTTACATCTCATAGAGAGAACGGCAATGAAGTAATGTTGGAACGATGCAGATCTATGTAAAGGTGTATAAAGGTCAGAAGGCCGGGATCTTGTATACTGGGAGTGGATAGAGGACTTGAATTGGAGGAGAGTGTAGACATAGAAATGGCACAGGCTGGTGATTACTTGGTAAAGGAATGTGCCTAGAAAATACTGTTTACGGAAGGAAGGGAGAGCCCTAGAGCCATCCTAACTAGGCGTAGTGATGTGAAACGTGGAAACGCCTCGGAGTACCTTCAACAAACCTTTCAGAGTATTCACAATTCTCTTCAGTCTATCCCCAAGACCTCCCGTGAGAACACCGTACACCACATTGCCGTGGCCAAAATGGGGAAATATGAGGGAGGATACTATAAGTCTACTTGTGGATTTGGGTAGGAGATGGCGGGAGCGATGGAACAGTTTAAGGGTAAAAATCGAACATCGGGAGATGTGGGCGATATGGTGGTTCCAGGAGAGGGAGATTGGTCAATGATTATGCCCAAGTTTTTAAAAGAGGATCAGAAAGTGATGGGTTGGTCGTTTAGGTATAGGATAGGAAAGTTGGTATTGGATCTGAGAAGAGGTTTGGAACCAATGACAATGGCCTGAGTCTTAGCAGCGTTTAACCTTAATCCATTTAAGTTTGCCCATGCGCTGATTCGATCTAGGTCTTCTTGAATCTTGGTATACGCCACCAATAGTTTAGAAGGAAAAAAGAATAAATAGAGTCGTCGGCAAAAAGGTGATGGGAACAATGAAGAATTGATTTGTGAAGGTCGTTAATATAGGAACTGAAAAGAAGAGGAGATATGCTGGAGCCCTCGACAATTCCTGAGGATAGACTAAGATAGGAAGATAAAGGTTGATTTTGAATGGTGACTGCTTGGGCACGTTGAGATAGAAAAGATTGAAACCAGCAGACAGAGTTGTTAGAGTAGTATAATTTTAGTTTGGAAAAAAGGATGGAATGGTTTATGGAGTCAAAGGCTTTGGAGAAGTCAAGGAGTACAAGGACAGTCAGTTTTTTATCATATATATATATATATATATATATATATATATATATATATATATATATATATATATATATATATAATTGTCATTTATGAAAATTATAAGTAATACTCGTATATTGGCGAAATAATGCTCTACTATACCAATTATATTAATAGATATTAACTGACCTATAAGAAGTTCGTATGGAGAAGGTTGCCTTCTCATTTCTTTGTACATCTCTGCGAATTCTGCTATTATTTCAATTCGTCTATCCTTTAATTTCCTCTCCTTCTCTGTTAGTTCTTCCATTAATTTTGTCTGATTCTTCAAATTTTCTTGCAAAACTGATAGATCTAGTTTTTGCTGTTTTATTTCCATTTTCTTCCTTTCCTCCTCCATAATCAAGTTTTTTTTACATTGTTCAGCGGCAGCTAATAGATTTTCGACCTATAATCAAAATCAAAGTTAATGTACAAAACTAGTCTAATGACAGGAGTAGAATAACATATCACCTATGTAAATAAGAAGTTTTATTTCATTGTGCAAATAAACTAAATAAAATAAGCACCAGTACGAGATATTAATGACAGAAGTAACTAACGCGAAATTATAATACGTTTAAACAGGTTCTTCGGAGATAAATGTTTATATTTGCATTTTAAGTTGGAGAGGAATGTGGTGAGGATTCCTTTCGAGACCTTTCATCGTTGGCCCTTCAAAGAAGACTAGATAACTAGACAAGCTAACTTCCAGGGTACTAAAGGGATCCAACCTCAATTACAACGGCCTTTACCTGGGCATCGCCAAAAAAAATTTGGAAATGAAGCGTTTTAACTCAAGCAAGTTTTTAGTATACATTAGGCTATAGCACTACTCTGTGGCTCTACAGACCGGTGTGATCATTAGCCTCCACAATGAGTCATTTCCTCGCCAGTTGCAGAAGCCCAGCAGGTACCGGACGTTTCTGGCTACAGCCTCCCACCTTAATCGCGGCCAACCTTTTCCTCTGGTCTCATATAGTCTCCGGTCCAGCAACTTCTTGGGATCTCCTCTGCTGGCATTCGCGCGATGTGGCCGACACAAGGTAGCCTGCCTAACTATATTAACCTCATCACATCTTCCCCTGCATAGAGCCCATAAGCCTCTGCATTAGTTCTCCTTCTTCAATTATTACCGTCCATGACAGGTCCAAATATGCGGCGAAGATTTTCCTCTCAAAAGTAAAAGGATTCTTCTTATTGGGCTATACAAAAACGTAAAATGATAATTTTTACATACATTTTTCAGGGCACTACTCTAGCTTCAACTATTCGAAATTCATCTTTTGCGTTTTTCTGACGGAAAAGATAGTTTTTTTTTTTTTTTATGATTTCAAACATTTCCACTATATGTAGTGGATTCTTTCGATAGATTTCGCAGAGCAATAATTTTTTATGACCACATGAGGTTTTTTTTTAAATCTAAGTAAAGTTGCCGTTTTTTATCACTAAAAAAAAGTTCAAATTTGTTCGTAAATTGAATTATATAACGTTAGTCGGTAACTGTTCTAGTTTACAATTATCCAAGAATTTCATCCGGCCGCTTCTGATTGTTCAATCTATAGAATAATTTTAAGAAAAAACGTGTACAAAATATATTTCGTTCGCTTTCTATGCGAGGTTTTATTGCTAATATATGGCTAGGAAATTATAAATTAGACAATATTACCATTGTCATTGCTATTACCATTCATATCTTATTTGACGGATGAGCCCCAGAAGACCGGGAATTAGGATTTGGGGAAATTTCTGGAATCTCATTCAAGATAAACAACTAGAGAAGCTTCGAACGAAGTCGTTTTGCACCTTCTTTTACTGACATCGGATCCCTAGATTTCCTCTATAAAATCAAGTATAGTTGAAGACCGGAAACCGAAAAAGACCATTTTATTTTAATAAATTAATAACCTATACATTACAGACGAATTTTAGTTTGATGTGGGAAATTGTGTCCGATAGGCCCCGGCTATAAACAAAAAATAAATAATAGAATTATAAAATACAGACGAATGTAGTTTAAATGGTAGAGTCTAACACCTAATTGACTGATGGTGGGGTATCCAAAAATAAAATTTGAACTATACAAATTTGTTTTTCAACGAAAAAAACTGGAACTGAAATGGTAAATTATAAGCTGATTAAATGAGTTTTGAGAATAAATTTAAAACGCTTAAACGGCACAAAATGTCATTTTGCCAAAAAAAGTTTCAAATTATTACGGAGGAAGGGCTCCAGAGCCCACCCTTCCAGTTAGGAGTTGATCTATAAGCCCACTTGCCGGACTTGCACCCCCACCACTACCAGTATTAGTCCCCTAAACAAGGGACCCCCCAATATCGTAATCGCCAAGGGCCCGGCAAGGCCTAGATCCGCCACTGCTTTTTCCTGATTATTCCCATTACTAACCATAACTAATTTTTCCTAATATTTATGGTTCATTGTTGGGAATTAACACCTATAAAAAGCGTAATGGTTCATACACATAAGTTGTTCCCTAGTAGTCTCTTGTAATTTAGCACCACATATGTTCCCTCAGTACTTTCATCATATTTTTTTTAGTATCGTTTCCAGTATAACGCATTGATAACTGCCTCTGTTAGTTTCTGGCTGGTAATCATCCTGAAAGCTCCTTGAATTAAGTTACATGAGTGAAAGAAGAACATATTTAAAATAAGACTGTAAAATTAAACCAGTCCCTTTTCTAAATAACAGTTAGTGCGTTGTGCTGCTGATCCTTAATTGTTTTCGCTTTAATGCTCGATTTTAACATATTTAAAAATATTATAGGAAAATTCATTTTCTTCTAATCTTATTATATATAGACATGAATGTGTTCAAGATGATTTATTTTATTTTTACTTAACGTAATGTTTGATTGTCTTGGTTGTTTACTTATTTTGCTATTATTTAATTTGTCTATTGTTATTGCTTCCTCACTACCGAAGGTAGGGAAGCCTTTTGTTCATGCAGAAATTGTAAAGAATTTATGTCCTCAGAAAATTTCATTCGCGTTTTACCTATTAGACATCAAAGAACAAATTTGGTCTCGTGTCTGTTTGTCTCTTTGTAGTCAAATCCACGTTCGGGCATAACACCTACTACCATTAATCCAATGTAGATGAAATTTTCAGAAATTGTGCGGGTTGTTACCTAGATGTCACCTATATCAATTTTATCAAATTCCAGCCACTACTTTCGCTTACGCATACGATAACGTATTTTTCTTGACACATCTATTTTTCAAAAACTGCTCGTCCGATTTCGCCCAAAATGGTAGAAAGTAGGTTTATAAGGACGTCAAATCCGATTTTTTTTATTAGAATTATCATCATAAAATCTTCTTTTTAAAACACTTAATTTTACTGCATAATACATCCCCGAGAAAAATCTGATAAAAATGTTATGAAGAAAATAAAAATTCATTCGCGCATACCTCAAAAAGCACGTATTTGTTGATGAATTATATACGTAATGATTTAAAAGGAAATTAAATTTCATACAAACCAAAAAAAAAAATCAACCAAATCGGACCTGTGTTAGCAGGGAAATAACGTTTTGAACTTCGCACATTTGTTATGGCGTTATCTGCACACGTTCCTAAAGAAACCGTTTCACCTTACTTTAGTTTTTTGATGGCTTGAAAACTCCTGGACATTCCAGAAGCTCATTTGAAAGGCAGTTTAATTGTCTTCAATGTTAAGTATATTATACAAAAAAAAATCTTAATCGAACTTGAGGAAGATATATTAAATACCTTTTTTTTTTGGCTTTCGCCCAAAGCGGTAAGGATGGTCGAGTGAATGGACACACAAAATATTTTAAATCGGTTTTTCGATCGCGCATGCGCATTTCGATTGACTGTTGTTGTTTTCATTTAGTTTTCTTCGATTTAGGGATCGTTTATTAGGCTATTGAAAGTTATGGTTCCATTTTTTGAATCGGATGTTTGATCGGGCATGTATATTTTCAACTATAATTTGTTTGTGCAATATTTTCTGAAAGGTGACGAGATAAACCATTAAAACATTAAATTTGTTTTTTCCTAATGTAGCCTCTATAAATAGTGAGGAAGCTGTACTAACCTTCTTGGCAGGCGTTTTTTTATTTGTAATGTGCATATTTTTATTTATTATTTTTTTAAATAATATTTTATTTCTACTTTATTTACTTATGTTTTTGAATGGATTCTTATAGCTCTAATACAAATTGCCCTTGATTGTGGTATCTTGCATTATTTTTCAATCAAAACTTTAAAAAAAAAAAAAAAATTCTAATCTACTAAAGTACTGGTATCCCAAATTATAGTAGTAAAGATAGAAAATCGATGCACAAACTTATTTTTCTGAAAAATATTGTAATAAATTATTATTATTAAATGAAAGTCAGTATAACCAATTACAATCCTGAAAAGCACCACTCACAACCATGCAGCTATGCTTATCAATATAATGTAATTTGATGTATTTTACTAAGCAATGAATACTAGTCTAGTTTAATTAAACTTTAGACAAAATTACCGTAATCCTGAGAGATGTCAGATGAGGAAGCTTCTCCGGGGCCCCAAACTTTCTAATACCTCAAAGTTTCCTTTGTATTATGTACTTCCAGCTTAGCCTCATTTGAATTGCAAAACCCTATCCTATTAATGTCAATTAATTTAGTCTAATGCCATTCTGTTTCGTCACAATATAGTCAACTCAGAGGATAGAAATGAAATCACCAAGGTCAACAAGGTCACAGTGAAACTGTTTAAAATTTCAGTATCAAAGATGAAGGTAAACTCCGAGTTCTGTAGTAGGGCTTGTAAAAGCAATGATCGCATATTGTAAGCACATTCTTCAAGATTTTTTTTTGTATGATTATTAATCCAAGTTGAGGCATTAACTTATTTTAAATCTTCTTTCCTGGAGAATGTCACAACTTGCCTTAATTAAAACATTGTCTAATTTCATAAATGTTCGTTTTCATGCAGTATACACAAAACACCTATACACTCGACCCCCGATTCAGATCCTTTTCGTGTAAAAGGCTAAGTAGGACTCCGGAATTCCCAAAGATTCCTTCGTAACCACACCACGGGGCATGCACGCTATCCTATTTTAAAAACAGGAATCGAGGAGAAAATATGCGATTTTCTAGGATCTAATTGCCAAAGATCTAATCTTTCTTTGAAACAGATCGAAGAAAAAGATATTTAAAAAGGCTGACTGTTAATGTCGTCGACCCGACCTCACAACAGCTTTTCATAACATTTACCTAGAGAGCGTATGGCAGAGTGTAATGTGATACAATATTTTTGAGTCACATCCTAACGAGATTTTTTTTAATGATTATACGCAACATTGCAAGTCTTGGCGGGTATTCGGGAAATAGTTTAGTTCAGTCATACTATAATTATTAAAGTTTTCTTATAATCAGACATCATTTTTGTATTTGTTTTGTTCATATATTTCAAAATGTGGACGGACACCTATAAAAGAATTTTTATTAGGAAGATACCGGAGGTTTGTTGCGGACCTCATGTATTGTTAATATTCTCAAATTCATATTATAACAAGTATATAGGATGTCTAATTTAAGACAGTTCAAATGCATTTTATGGAAAAACGGTTGGTCTGAGTGAAAAATACTAGATCAAAAATTATAGAGTGTAGCGTTTTCTTCCAAAAAATTCCCATTATTTGACACTTTGACACACATACAAATTGATGAAGGTTAAAAGAACATGTTACATGATTCTGGCGTATTTGTTTACCTTCTTTTTAATAAAAAATATGATGAAGCAGGTAGGGATAGTATTTTTCCTAATTTTTGCATTCATGCAAAATTAATTAATTAAAAATAATTAAATATATCAAAATGCGGTTTGCACCATTCGTTTTAATTTTGATTACCCTTTTATATGAAATGAATAAACATACGTGGCGTCAAATTGTCAAATAATGGGCATGTTCTGGAAGAAAACGTTACGATATTTTTTTTTCCTTTAGTACTTTTCTCTTAAACCAGCCATTTTCTCGTAGAATGCGTTTGGGCCGTCATAAAATGAGCACGCTTAATATATAGAACAAGATTTACAATGAAGTTTCTCTTTGGTAAATTAATACATTAAAACACAAAATTAGTCAAATATCCTTTCATATATTTAAAAAGTTTATCTTCATTTTGAAGAAATGGCATACAACACAAATCAAATATACAATCATCTTGGTTTTGGTACAAACAGATAATGATAAGGCTTACCTCACAGTTGACTTCGTTAACGTAGTTGAAGATGGCGAAGTTTTCGTCCTCTTGGACCAGATACTGATCGGCCATAGCGTTGGGGTCGGAGATGTCCGGGAAGTAGTCAAGTATCTTCTCCAAGACCTTTTCCAGCCTGCTCACCTCACCTTGCATCAATTGTCGTTTGCCTTCCTCCTCTTCGGCACGCGCTGCGTTCCCTCCTCGCTCTTGGCCTTTTTTGGTCATGAAGACAGCGCTCCTGATGTTGTCCTCCAGTTCCCTTTCCAGATCTCGCATTGCTTGTCCGTGTTTCTCCTGCAGGACTACTCTCTTCCTTCGGAGAAGTAACAGTTTCCCCTGTGCCTCCTCCCTGTCAAAATAAAATGTCAAAAGTAAAATCATAGCTTTTGGAAAATTATAAAAGCATAAAAATGAAATTATATGATATACTTACAAAAAATTCTCTTCAATAAAGCGTGAGATTTTTTACATTATTGAAATTTCTATGAATAAATAAAAAAACTGCATTGTCCTAAAATAATAACACATCAAAACTTAAATATGCTTCATTATTTCGGTGTTGGATCATCTATTGTAATCTTCCACAAAATCCATTCTCAAAACTGACAGTACATCGTTTCAATATTGGTCAAACATTTAGATCTCTCTGGCTTAAGTAAAATTAGAGTTCGAATCCAATCCATCCAATAATTCAACAGTGCGGTAAAGAAATTATTCAAGATTACAATGTTGGATTGTTATGATGGATAAATGTTATTTATAGTGAAAAATTAAAGTAATTAACAGGTTTATAAGATAAGAAGTAGGTCCATCATATCTTAAGTATCGAAACCCGTAGCTATCATCATTTGCTCTCTTTACCTCAGACCCTGGATATTAGAATGCTAAATTATTGATTTAAGAATGATAATTTTGTAAAATAGTGGCCATTGTTATCGTTTAAAACAGCTCGTTCGATATTATATGGATCGTTAGGGTGATTTGAAAAACCTAGCGAATGTCATAAAAACAGATAAGAGAGGATATTGGTCTAAAAATAGAGGCAGAAGACGGTAAAAAGCATCTCGCTTATCGCTATAGAAAGAATCCTGTAAACCTTACACTGGATTAATAAGCCCAAACACTGATAAATATTTCCTTTGATATAGAATATTTCACCTTATATTTACAATAGTTTTTGGCAAATGATGTTTTTGGCTTTGTATTTATTTATTGTATTGTAAGTTTTAGTGTATTTTTTAGCACTAATGTTTTTACTTTAGTATTTTAAATTTTATCATGCAATGTTATAGCATAATTTATTATTATTTTAAATGACTATATGTAAGTTGGTAATTACAGTTTTTATCTTTGTTTATAATAAATTTTTTAGCAAATAATGTTTTACATTTGTTACTTATGGTCTGTATTATTTTACATCCAGCCCCGTATTTATTAAGCGTCACATAATATAAATAATTATATTTGTTTATTACTTTTTAAGTGTATGCATGTTACAGCAGTTGATGATTATCGATTTTAGCTCTAGTATTATTGTTATTTCTAGCTTGTAAAATATATTAGTTGCTGATTCTTAGCCAAATTAATTTTTAATAATGTAAGTTTATTTTTAATAAATGTAATGATGATGATAATTGTGTAGTTAGAGATAAACTCTATTTTTATTGGGTTCTTTCCTAAAAATAAATACCAATAAATAAATAAATAAAATATTTCACATAACATTGGGTAATATTTTATAATTACTACCGCAAATATCATTGGAAGGTCTACATCTTGGAAGTAACGAATCTTGTCTCGGATATGAAAACTCCCAAAAGAAGGAATGGATGGCCGATGAAACCTGGAAAGAGATAGACAGGAGAAAGCAACTCAAGCAGGTTAACCAATGCAAGACCAACCAGCAGAAAGCCAATGTCCAACAGGAATATAATGTATCAAACAGGCTGGTAAAAAGAAATTTTCGGAAGGGTCAACGACAGTGGTTCAAAGACTATGCACAAAGAGCAGAGGAGACGGCGCGCATTGAGGACGCGAAGGAACTTTACAGTATTACAAGAACTCTGTCAAAGAAAGGTTTCCGAAAGACTCGACCAATTAAGAGCAAACGTCTCTGGTTTAGGCGAATCCCACGTCTGCTCTCGATGAGATTATTATGGTCCTCGGATATAAAGATTGAGAAAACTCCTGGAATCGATAGTATACCTGCTGAAATTTTGAAAGTCGAAGCTCGAGCACTAGCCCGAATTGTCGAACGTCTCTTCAGGAAGACATGGCAGAAGGAAAAGTGCCGAGTGTGTGAAAAAGCGGACTATGTAAAGTTTCCGAAGATAGGAGGCATCTCTGAATGCACGAACTGGCTTGGGATCACACTGTTTCCTGTTCTGAGCAAGGTGCTAAATCAGATTATCCTAAAAATAATTAAACAAGCTCTGGAGGCTCGGTTCAGAAATAGTGGATTTAGGCAGCAACATAGCTGCACGTTGAGATTCATCCTGTAGCAGAGTACCGAGTGGCAAAGCCACACGACCTTTATCGATTATGACCTTCGACTTATTGATCCAGGACATCATGTGGAGAATCCCCGAAAGGTATGCCATCTCAGCCTTGTTAGGAGCTCATATGATAGATACGAATGCCGAGTGATCCATGAGGGGATGCTGTCGAATCCAACTAAAATCGAGACTGGCGCAAATCAAGTATATGTGCTTTCTCCAACTCCCTTCTTCGCGGTTCTCGAAAGCATCATGAGTGCTACGCTTGGGGGATGAAGACGTGGAATCCAGTGAGGTCTGAGAGAGATGCTTGAGGATCTCGAATACGCCGACGGTCTTTGTCTTCTTGCACAGCAGTTCAGTGATCTGAAGGACAAGTTAGATGGTCTAAGAAAAATCGCAAACAGAGTTGGACTTCGGATCAACGTCGGTAAAACAATAGATATGCGAGTGGATGAGCAATGTCGGAGCCGAATGAGTGAATCATTCATCTGCTTGGAAAGTGTGGTTACTAAAGATGGGGGCACGATGGATGGTGTTAAAACCCGAATCAAAAAAGCTAATGGGGTCTTTGTTTAGCTGTATCCAATATGAAAGAACAAGAAGAATGAAAAAAAAAATAAGGCTGTTTAAAACAAACGCAAAGTCAGTCCTGTTCTACACCAGTGAAACCTGGAAGGTGACTGAAACCATCACTCGACCCCTTCATCAACCGTTGTTTGCGAAGAATCCTGAAGATCAGGTGGCCTGAGAAGATCTCTAACGAAGAGTTCTAGAGAACCACAGTGCAACTTCCTATCCATCTTGAAAAAAGGAAAAAGAAATGGAAGTGGATAGGACATAATTTAAGGAAACCTAATGGAGTCATCGAAAAAGATCCTCTGCAGTGGAATCTCCAGAAAGAAAGAAGAAAAGGAAGGCCAAGACATAAGTGGCGCAGATCAGCAGGAAAGGAAGAGCGGAATGGAACGCACTTGTCGATGACATATAGGAGCCAACTATATTCATTAAAATTGAATTGAACGCAAATATAATACAAATTTTGTCTCAACCCCTAAAATTAGGAATCATTAAAATAATCATGAAAGTTTACTCCTGCTAAATAATGAAAAACTTTATTTTTCTATTGGCATTTAAAATGTATACACACTCACATTATAATAATTTACTAATTCGACATTAGCCATGAATTCGTCTTTCAAGCAACTTAAAGGTGGCTAATTAATCGGATTAAGGATTGTTTATTAGGTTTCTAAGGAAGCTAATTCCGAATTTATTATAAGACATTTCATGTGCATTTCGATTTAATGTTATTGTTGAAGTTTTCTTCGATATAAGGATGGTTTACTAGGAATTCGATGGTTCGGATTCCACTTTTTAAATTGGATTTTTGATTTATTATTTTTTGTGTGTGTAATTTTGCAAAAAAATCGAAATAAGCACGTTTTTATAAAAATAAAAAAAAGGAAATAATTTTTTTTTTTACATATCTGTTGTTTCCTTTTGTTTTTCCTTATGTAATAAATATAAATTATGAAGAAGCTATGCTGACCTACAGGCAGGCGTAATTTTTTTGTTTTTTTAATAAAGCAGCATTGATCATCATTAATGGTTTTGCCAGCGTTCCACCCCCTTATTTCGATTTTTACAATTATAAAATAACTTTGTTTACGTCACGTACCAAAATATGCAAACAAGGAGAATACAGACCTGTGTTCAAAGGCAACAGTCCCCTGCTCCATGAGATCGTTTATGAAGGCTTTGCCAGCGCTGAGCCTTGACAGGATTTCGTCCAGTTGCCGCTTGAACCTCTCCCTCTCGCGAAGAAGGCTCTCCATCTCTTCTCGCATGTGCCGGTTTTTGGTCATCAGTTTGTTCAGTCCGACAGTTTCCTGAGTGGGATATCATGATATGATAATGACAATATAGATCGATAGTAAGTTTGAAATCATTGTTCTGGTTTTTTATATCCAAAACAACTCATGAACATAATTAATTCATGGGTGATTAAATCAGTTTCTGGTCGCCTCAAAGAGAAGGTAAAAAAAAAAAGAAATATTTTTTTGTAAGACTGTGACGAAAAAAATGCTGAAAGTGGCTAAATAAAAGAGGAAAGGCAAATCAAAGAGAAAGGTATAATGGTGGTAGATTATTATCTCGTAAATGAAAGTAAATTAATACATTAATGGTGAATTAACAATGAAATAGTAACATAACAATGCTTATATTTTAATGCTAGTTTAAATTATCTACAAATAGTGTTTCAGTAATTATTCCTAAAGCAGCAATCTCCTTGTGAACTTTATATGTATTCATTAAAACAACAAAAGCTCACCATGCTCAGCTGTGATTCAAAGTAAGACATTTTGGACATCATGTCTTTCAGTGCCTCTTGTTTCGCTTGCTTGTCGATACGTTTTAATCTCATGTGGTCAACACTTGATTCATGGGTTACTATCTGAGACGAAAGGTTTAATAACTGCGAACGAGATTTCTTCAGTTCGTCTTCAAGTAGTGCCTGATAAAAAGTACGTTAATGATATTGTGATTCGGTTGTTGCAATTTCAATATTTAAAATTAAAACAGTTGCTCTGTATGTATTATTAAAATGATTAATAACTCTGATCAATACATGATCATAACAACACAAATAATATCATAATGGCTATAAGAATAGACTGATAAAATGATTAAAATTAACTTATTAGATTGGCTAGTAAAGAAACCACAACTATATGGCATATTCAAAATTACCAATTTTATAAAGTTTAACTGTGGGAAGGTAATACCGCCCATAAAATCGTATATGAACAGAAGTGACCGCATTATAGGTCGAAGGTAAAACGCCGTAGTTCGGTGGTAGTGCTTCAAAGCCTAACGCTTAAATTTCAGAATCTTTCATAGAGAAAAGCTTTGCGAAGCGAGACAGGAGCCTGTTTTTGGACCTTTTATTACTGTTATTGGTACTGTCACTATTGTTACATCTATTGTTATCTTGTTTTTTCTTAGCCCTGATGATGGCCAAAAACGTAGGCCAAAACGTCGGCACACAATATAATTTTTTTTTCTTATTTGTGTGTTTATTCATTGACCGCACCCCCAACCAAGCTTCTCCGACATATATTTTCACGGTCAACCGTGCTCTCATCATTAGATTATATTAGTTTGATTAAGGTGGCATTACGATCATGGCAGTACCTTGACCACCTTAACGTCCTCCATACACTGATCTGTGACCATCACTGAGGCCCTCCACAATATTTTCCCAATTTGACGCAAATCGCCCTCCACGTTGCTCAGCCATACATTCTACTACTTTCTCATCTTCCTCCTGTTCGTTCATTCGGCATGTGGCAAAGAATACATTCTCTAAGCACAACTCAAACATTAATTTTTAATTGATTATTCCAACTATACCCAGTTCATTAAAGGGATGCTTCCTCAGGTCTGCATTTGTGCTTATTCTTTATTAGCCATTAGTGGTATGTTCTTACATCTTCTGAACGATCTTCATTTCCTACACCGTTTTTCATCATTCTTTCTTACTACACATTGGTCACTTGGCTTGCAGAAAACTTCAGTGGTTGATTCTGCACCTTAAAAGAGAAACTAAAAAATTCATATGTGCCATGGTCCCATTTCCCATAGAGAAGCAGGAAATTCAAGTTTTGAATTATTTTAGGTTTTTTTGTTGAATAGGAATCGATAGCTCTAAAACTATTCAAGGTAATTCAGTTCCAATTGCAACATCGTAAAGTAGACAAAATTCCCTTCAAGAAATATGGTTTGGCTTAACCATCGTGCGAGGGATTTCGGGGAGATCAATAGTGAAAGGTTTTATTTTATTTTAAAAATCGAACTTTACTCGTAAATGTATTTCACTGCCTACTACTAGGCTACAGATGTCCCAATTTTAGGAAAACTTCTCCTTTTATTAAGCTTTTATTTCGTACAAATGAAGTTTTGGTTTCTTTTGGGATTAGTCTAGAATTGGTAACTGATTTGCCAAAAAGTGTGGTGTAGAATTTAGGTTTACCCGACACAGAAGTGTTTTGAGAGTAAACTTATTAAATTCACGTTGGTCAATGACACGGAAATACAGAATAAATAGATTCTGAGTAAAATAAAATAAAATTTTACCGAAAAAATATCTGTTAATAAACCAAAACAATTCTAAAATTAAATATGAAATGAAACTGTCCCTGAACATAAATAAAATAAGCATCGACAAATTAAAAATGAATAATACTTAAATATTTAAGAGAGCTAAATTATTTTACTACCAGAACTAAAAAAATAAAAATACAGAATATAATAAAAATATCATGAGCAAGAGGATAATGCAACGGTAGACGCTCTTTTAATGATGGCACGAATATCAAATACAAGAAGGTTATGTGGCAATAGACAGGAAAAAATAAACACGTCTAAGCTGTAGAAGCCTGAAACAAGCGCATATAGGTAGAAATTGGACCAACTCCTAGCGGGAACAATAGGTATATCGAGGGACCAGCTCGTGAAGGGTCAGCTGGAAGATAATTAAAAGTGTGGCTAAGGAAAATCTAGGAACACCGGAAGGAATGAAAGGATCACCCTGGTTCGATGGTGAATTTGCTGTTGCCACTGACATGAAGACCAAAGCATGATTCAGAAAAAGCATAAGCGGCCGTCCTCTGAGGAATACAGGGTCAGACGACGAGAAGAAAAAACGACCCATAGAAGAAAGAAAATGCAGTGGGAGTTGCAGCTATTAGAAAAAATAGAGGAGTAAAGAAGCTTGAATGATGTAAGGAGGTTTTATCGCTTGGTATATCAGAGTAAAGGTTCATTCAAACCTCGTATTAAAGCTTGTAGGAGTGAGGACGGTTCCTTGATAACTGATAGGACAGAAGTACTATCCACATGGGCGAGGCACTGTGAATCATTGTTAAATGAAGATCCTGGGACTGAAGGAGTAACATACATCTACACTGGTGAGAGAATGAAGAAGATATTGACCCTCCCGAATTCGAGGAGGTCATGGAGGCAATTAATAAGCTTAAAAACAACATAGCCACAGGTGATGATAGAATCGCAGCGGAGCTTTTGAAACAGGGTGGTGAAAGACTCCACAAAGCCATATATAATATTATAATATCAATCTGGATTGGAGATGGAATACCCGAGGATTGGAGAAAAGCTATTATATATCCAAGTCACAAGAAGGGGGATATCTTGGAATGCGACAACTATCGTGGTATTATCTTCCTGCAATGTGCCTATAAAGTACTATCTAATGTCCTCTTTATGAAGCTCCTCCTATTCGCTAAGCGAGTAATTGGCAAATATCTGTCTGGATTTAGAAGGGGCAGATCGACGGTAGAACAAATATTCGGGCTCCGCACAATTCTGGAAAACGTTTTGGAATATAAAATGATCACCACCATCTTTTATAGATTTCCGAAGCGCATACGATAGCATTAAGAGGCTCAACTCTCTAAGAAGCCCAGCGTGACTTCAGAATCCCAGCAAAGCTCATACACCTAATTTAAATTACGATGAATGATGTTAGGTGTTATTTAACAGGATGGTCCAGATTCTCGCTTTTGCTGACGACATTGACATAATTGGACGTTCTCGGCAGGCGGTTACTGAATCCTTCTTGAAACTGGAGGCTGCAGCAAGAAATCTGGGTTTGATTGTCAATGAGGAAAAAACAAAATACATGGTAACCCAGGAGATCCCTCGGCAGGATCGTGATAGAGTAGATTTTGGCCCCTACAAGTTTGAGCAGGTTCAAGAATTCTCTTACCTAGGTTCGCAGATAACCAGCGATAACCGGATGGAGGTAGAGGTAAGGAAAAGGATTTTGATGGCTAACCGTTGTTACTATGGATTGAAACAGCACTTGGAAAGTCACTTAGTAACCCAGCGTACCAAGTTCATCCTGTATAAGACTCTCATCCGACCGGTTCTGACTTATGGATCCGAGACATGGACAACAACAAAGACTGTGGAACACGACCGTCTGGTATTGGAACGCAGGATATTAAGAGGAATTTGTGGTCCAGTACTTGTAGATGGAGAATGGAAACGGAGGAAGAACCAGGATATCTACAAGAAGTTTGATGGCCCTGATGTCGTTAAATTTATAAAAGCAGCCCGACTCAGATGGGCAGGCCATGTTGCCAGAATGGGAGACGATATGATACCAAGGAAGCTTCTGACTGAGATCCTTCATGGTGGACGATGCGTCGGAAGACCCAAGTTGCGATGGAGGGACTGTGTGGACACCGATGCAAAGAAGTTTGGAGTGAGAGACTGGATGGTGGCAGCAAAAAATAGGGACACCTGGCGGTTGCTGTTGGCGGAGGCCATGACTCGCTAGCGGGTTGTAGTGCCAAGAAAAGAAAGAAGAAAGAAGATGTTAGGTGTGCAGTCCGAGTCCAGCAAGATTTATCCCCTGAATTCAGGAAAAAGAGAGGATTGAGACAGGGCGATGCCCTAGCGTCCCTACTCTTTAATCTTGTTTTAGAGAAGGTAATAAGAAGAGCTGGATTAGAAACTACCGGATCCATTTATGATAGATTGGTAATGGTGGAAGAAGAAAAAATAAAATCAAGAAAAAACTAAGTATATGAGAGCTGGCCCGGGAGCAGATAATTCTATCAAGGAACCACTAACAATCGGACCGTTCGCCTTCGAAAATGTAGATCAGTTTAAGTATTTGGGCTCAATAGTTAGCTGTACAAATAAGATATCTCTTGAGATCGGCCAACGAATACGGAAGGCCAACTACTGCTATTTAGGACTGAGAAACACTGACAAAAACACCTTGGCAGTAAGGTCCTGTCTCGTCAGACCAAATACCATCTTTATAGAAAACTCATACGACCAGTGCTAATGTATGCTTCAGAGACGTGGACCCTGACATGCAAAGAAGAGAAAGAGCTTCTTATATTCGAAAGAAAGATTTTGCTCCGTATATTTGGATCCGTTAATAACGAAGGGAACCTGTGGAGGAGGCGCTGTAACAGGGAAATATATAAGTTCTTTAGGGAAGTAAACGTCATTCGTTTTGTGAAGTGTGGTCGACTGAGATGGGCAGGCCACATATCAAGATTGAATGAAGAAGAAATCTCCAAGAAACTGCTGGTAGGGATGCAGGATCGGTCGAGAGGAAGAGAAAGGCCAAGGCTGAGATGGGAGGACGCTGTCACCAGGGATGCTCAGACTCATTTAAAACGTGCAAAATTGGAAAGCTACTGCACAAGACCGATCCACCTGGCGAAGGCTCATTGAGGAGGCCAAGGTCCACATCGGACTATAGCGTCATTGAAAGTAAAGTAAAAAAAGAGCATGTAGTGTCCTCCCTGATCTGTTTGAAAATTTATTTCAATAAGGATATTTTAAGGAATATCAATATTAAGGAATATTGAGGAATATTAAGGATAACCCAGCAGGGGGCTGAGAAAAATATTCACAAGTGTGATTTTAAAAATAAAATAAAACTTTTCGATATTGGTCCGAAAGCCCTCGTACAATGGATTTAGTTAAGCCAAACCATATTCCTTAAAGAAAATTTTGTCTACTTTAAGATGGTGCAATTGAAACTTAATTATCTTGCATTGTTTTTGAGCTATCGCTTCCCATTCAACAAAAAAAGGTGACTGAATTAAAGTATCAAAAAATTTAAATTTAGAGCTTTTCTGTGGAAAATTGGACTATGGTTTATGTGAACTTTTTTGTTTCTATTAAGATGAGAAATCAGTCACTAAAGTTTGCTGGTTCTTATGCTGTACACCCTGTATAGGACCAGAGACTAGTTTCCATGAACGTGAATTATTTGTTTGGTTTTTCATCCAGATTTCGAAAGTAATAACATAATTCGCCTAATCTATCCAGTCATTTTTCGGGTTTTGGTTTCGTTACGATCACCCTAATTGCTTTTGAACAGCGAAACTATGATGAATATTTTCTGTAATAATGAGTACTTCGAGTTATAAAATCTTATTTTATAACTTTATTTCAAGATTCTATCATGGTAATGATCCAGGAGTTTCGTGACGTAAGATGTTTATCTTTGTTACAAAATATAAAAGGCATCCAAATTTAATTGATTAAGCGTTAATGACCATGTAGAAAGTGCCGTGTGGCTTGTGGTCGCTACTAAATCAGGTCACCGTGCTTGTCCGAGATGCGGTCGATTGTGGTGGTATATGCCACACAATTTTCCAGTCATCACATCGATCCAGTTTCAAACAAAATTTCTGAACTTAACTAATCTTAAACATAGTAATAAAAAGTGACCATTATTAAGTAATTCCTTTTTATTAATTTTACACAATATTGCTTCACATTTTAGATTTCAATGTTTCAAGATTTCGAGGTAATGCCCCATCCTCAGGAATACACACACAATACATTAAATCAGCTTATTATTAACATTTTACTTAGTTGAACTATGCATAACTAATCATTTTTCTCCTAATTGTCCATTATAATCCATAACATATATCATTTTGTCCTATATTAAAAAAATATTTAAAATTTTATATACTAATAACTATTAGGAGCGTCACTATTAGATTTGCAATATTACACTTAATGCTGAATGTACACTTGATGTGTACTAATGGATAATATCTACCTATAGCGGTAAATTTAAAAAAAATGAAAACCGTGATATAAATAACTACGGCAATTTCAATAGACTTATTAAATTCAAACACCTTTAAATTACCAATTTTATGATTAAAGATATAATAGACGATTAAATAATAGATATAGATGATTAAAATATTTTAATAAATCCAGTCCAATCATATAAAAATGCATAATAGGATTTCGATACATTTAAAAAAAATGTATAAATTTTACAAATATGCTCCGGTTTTCAACGGTCTCTCCTTAATATTTTCTGTTAAATATGGAGGTGGACTAGTGTTGGTACATAGCTATATCATTTCCAAGTCAATTGTAACCTATTTCATTCCAATTGCCATTCCATCCCTTTTTTCATTTCAAATGTAACCCTTTCCTATTCAATTACGGACTTGAATTATTTCATAAATAGTGTATTTTATTTCTTTTTTTAGTTAAAAATAATAATTTTAATTTCCATAATGACTTTTGAAATAATTTCGGCATATTATTTCGATATATTTTTTTGTTCATTAGATAACTGATATTAAGTGCCTATTTCAACTAGTTATATATAAGATTTTTTTTTAAATAAACATATATTTATTATCATACCGTATTTTATTTTTTGGAGGGTGAGGGGTGTGGATTTCATCGAATCAGTGATCATTCATTAGGTTTTCGAAGCAGCTAATTAGGAATTTACTATCGAAATTTAGTTCGAGCACGAGCATTTTAAATTAATTATTAGCTCAGCCGAATTCTTTGGTAAGACCACTTTCTTACTGTGGATAGAATAAGGACCAGGATCTCCCTGGTTAAGTGACTTCGAGGAACACGGCAAAGAAAGTATGACA
Source organism: Rhaphigaster nebulosa (assembly GCA_948150685.1). Lineage (NCBI taxonomy): Eukaryota > Metazoa > Arthropoda > Insecta > Hemiptera > Pentatomidae > Rhaphigaster > Rhaphigaster nebulosa. The sequence continues at coordinate 71,759,185 of OX411307.1, read as the reverse complement.
TTGACAAGCTGAAGGACCCAGATACGCGTATAAGATTCTCCACAATCATGGATGAAATAGTAAGAGTGCTGGGAGAGCCTGAAGACCTTAATGATCATTGGACCGGATGCAAAAATCTTATGGCGAGTTTGACCCAGCAGATACTAGGAGTGGAAGAACATAAAAGGAGCGCGCCATGGTTTAATGAAGAGTGCCGTGCTGTTAATGGGGAAAAGAACAGAGCTTACAGACTTATGGTCCAACGACGTTACACTAGGGGAGCTGTAGCGGAATACCGAACAGAGAGAAGGAAGGAGAAGTGTATGCTAAGAAGGAAGAAAAGAGCCTGGGAAAACCAGAAGCTGGAAGAAACAGAAAAAATTGAGAAGTTTGAAGGAAGTAAGAAAGTTCTTCCAGCAAGTGAACAATGACCGCAAACTCTTCAAGCCGAGAGTTAGCGCCTGCAAGGACCAGAATGGAAACATATTAATGGAAAAGAAGGAGGTGCTTAACAGATGGAGGGACAACTACAGCTCACTACTCGGAGGGGATGAACCTAAAGATAGATATGACCAGGAAATTCCCCAGGAGAGTGGGAGCCATCCGATTATGAAGATGTAGAGGATGCCGTGCTGTCCTTAAATAATAATAAGGCTCCTGGTCCCGACGGGCTACCAGCAGAGATCTTTAAATATGGTGGTGACGAGCTGACCAAATACACGTATGGTATTATCATGAAGGTGTGGCAACATGAAGAAATCCCAGATGAGTGGAAGGGTAATGTATTATGCCCCATACACAAAAAGGGAGATGTCCTTGAATGCCAGAACTATAGAGGAATATCCTTGCTCCCATGCGCGTATAAAATTTTCTCCCAATTATTATATAAGAAACTATTAACGTTTGCAGAACGTGAGATTGCGCATATCAAGCAGGCTTTATGGGAGAAAAGTCCACTATAGACCAAATTTTCTCGATCAGGACCTAGCTGGAAAGAGCGAGGGAGTATAAGACACAAACACACCTCTTCATCGACTTTCAGGCAGCATATGATACCATCTATAGAGATGAAATCTATAAGAACCTCATTGAATTAGGCATCCCCTCCAAAATAGTAAGATTAGCCCGGATGCAATGAAGGAAGTGAATTGCCAAGTTCTGATATAGGGAGATATGTCCGATACATTCCAGACTCATAGGGGACTGCGGCAAGCCTTGCCAGTCTGTTGTTTAATTTGGCTCTGGAAGGTGCCATCAGAAAGTCAAAGATCCAGGTGGGAGACACTGTTTTCAATAGAGGAGCACAGATCTTGGGGTTCGCTGATGGTCTGGACATCGTTGGGAGCAGCCTTGCTGCAGTGGAGGAAGCATTTCTTAACCTCCAGAGAGAAGCGCCTAAAGTCGGGCTGGCCGTGACTAAGACAAAGTACGTGAAGACGGACCCTCAAGGTAGACGGGAGCACCCACCGGAGATCAAAATAGGGAATATTATTCTTGAGTGGGTCGACGAGTTTGTGTACCTCGGAACCCAGACAATAACATAAAGACAGAAATCCAAAAGAGAATTTTAGCCACCAATAGAAGCTACTTTGGATTGCTTAGATACTTCCGCCGCCGAATCAGCACAAGGACCACTAAACCCCGCCTATACAAGACCCTAACTAAGCCAGTACTTGTATATGGCTCTGAAAGCTGGACAATCCCAAAGGCTCAGGAACAAGCACTCCTCTGTTTTGAAAGGATCTTCGGAGCAGTACTGGTCAACAATGAATGGAGGCAGCGCACTAATGCAGAGCTAAAACAGCTTTATGGTGAAGCTGACATAGATAAATTCATCAGGATCGGGCGGCTGAGATGGGCTGGACATATTGCCAGGATGAGGCCTGATGAAATACCCAGAAAACTTCTAGAAGAACGTCTCCATGGAACTAGAAGAGTTGGCAGACCCAAACTACGGTGGGCTGACGGTGTGGCAGCCGACGCGCGGAACCTCTTAAACCTCCGTAACTGGAGAGCAGCAGCAGAGGACAGAGAAGACTGGCGAACAATGTTGCAGGCGACCCTGACTCTTCGTGAGTTGTAGTGCCATCGAGGAAGGAAGGAATTCTTCGGTATAGGTATGATTAATAGTTTTTCAAGGATGCTAATTCCGAATTTACTATCGGATTTTCTTTTTTATAGGGATTGTTACTAGGTTTTCGAGGGGTCTGATTCCATTTTTTCGGAATTTGATTTCGTTTTTTGATGGAGTGTACGTATTTCGAATTACCATTAAAGCTTGACATTTTTTTTCGGTATAGGTATCGTTATTAGGTTTTTGAAGAGGCTAATTCCTAAACAACTGTTGGATTTTTATGGCGCAGGGGCATTTCGATTTAATGTTGTTGAAGTTTTCTTCGATATAGGAATCGTTAATTTGGTTTTCAAGACAGCAGATTCCAAATTTACAGGATTATTCGTTGTGCATGCGCCATTTAAATTATGATACAAGTTGAGGTTTATTCGGTGTAAGGAACGTTTATTAGATTTTCAAGGACGCTGATTTGAAATACGCTTACTTGATTAAAAAAACCCAATTCAAAAAACGGAATTAGAAACCTCGAAAACTTAATAAATGATCCCTTTTTCCAAGAAAACATACGTGATCAAGAATTCGATAGCTAATTCAGAAATAGCGTCTTGAAAACCCAATAAAAGATACCCGAAATCAGTACATAATATCTGTTATATTATAAACGAAAAAAATATCGGAATAAAATGCCGACATTATTTCAAAAGTCATTATTAAAATTAAAATAATTATTGTTGAGGTAGAGGGGGCTATTAATATATTAATTAATAATATATTAATATTATTTTGGAGACCTTCTATGGTTACACAATTTTTGAATTAAAATAATTATATTAAACAAAATATAATATTTATGAATTAATTCAAGTCTGGTTAGTTTACAGTTGAAATGGAAAAAGTAACAATTGAATTGGAAAGGGTTACAATTGAAATGGAAAAGGTTTCAATTGAAATAGAAAAGGTTACAATTGAAACTAAAAAAGTTTCAATTGACTTCGAAATGTAATAACATCTCACCCGACAGCGGCCGACCAAGAATGTTATTCAGTTTTGTTGTAAAGATGTAGTGTATTAGTGTAGCGTATTAGTTTAGAATGTTGTTTATCTATACCAACCATGACGAAACACATATTCGATGCCTATATTTAAAATAAACTTAATGCATAAAAACGGCTCTTAATTACGACTCGCCGCTTAACAGATCGGAGGAGTTAACAAATAAGGTTCCTAACCAGGAAGTTATGTTTATGAAATAGGTTTGTAGCCCCAGGAAGCTATAGCATTGCTTCCTGGCCAGTGTGTACTAACTCAGCTTGTGCAGGTACATTCACCTTAACCCCTTCCACTTTTCTTATGAATATATGTTAGCTCCAGAATTTAGAAGTTAGTCTATCTGTAGTTAACACTCAGTAGCTCATTATTCATATCATGTAAATTGTATATCTGTTTAATAAACTTATTTTTAAGACTTGCGTTCATCGACTTTGTTAATTGGCGCTCGAACAGCACAGCATCCACCTACATCTCATCTGTAGCTCTGATCGCTGTTTCAGAAGAACTTTGAAGGACTTGCAAATTCTTCACTGCTCTCAGGTTTTATTTGCAAGTCGGCCCACTTATCTAAGCTATCCTATCTTCATGTTCTACACTTTTGACAGATCCACTGACCTGTCAAATATTGACACCTCAGGTATTTGTCTACTTCTTTTCTGGATTCACTGACATCAGGTACCCGGAAGAAGAAGCCGATAACTGTAAGCCTTAAAATTTAACTTTATTAATTTTAAGAAATTTTTGATTTATTTTTACTTTTATTCCAGAAACGGCTATTCAAGTAGTAGAACAGCAAATAGCTGACCTAACATTATCACCAAACATGACTTCATTCCAAATTAACAGCTGTGATTATGATCGTATTCCTAATCTTGATGGCAAACTACAAAATCTATTAAAATTTGTTACTGCGTTACGTCAGGTAAAAAATATAGTTTGTACAGAAAATAATTCCTTTAAAGATTTAAATGAAAAAATGTTATTAACTGAAGTCTTAGCTCTTCTCACTGATGAGGCAGATCATATAAACACAACTTGTGAATTTGAAACAATTAACCAAATTTTAAGTTATCTAGAAAACATTTTTTGAGATTCAAAATCAATTGAGCAGTTAACCAATGAATTATTCAACACTAACATAAAACATCGGGAGCATCCTCTTGACTTCCTGCACAGACTAGACAAAAATAGAACTTTAATAATTTCTAGACACAGACTTGATAAAACATTCAATAAAAAAATTCTCATGGAAAATTTAGAATCAAACTTACTTTATCACTTTTTTACAAATATGCCACTTCATATCAGAACTTATCTCGTGACAAAGAATGACCAACTTAGAACTCTTGACGATTTGCGTAATTTAATTCAAAATGAGAATCATTTAGTATTTGACGATTTAATATCTAAAGGCTCAATGAATACGGCAGGAGGACAAGGTAATGAAAATTATAATAATCACTTTAAAAATAAATTTAGTCAAGATAAACAAAAAAATTTTAAAAGGCATCATAATAATTATAATCAAAATTTTAATTCTAACTATAGACAAAACTATAGACAACCTCAAGTAACTTATCCGTGAGAAAATATTCAACAATATAATCGTGAATGGTCCCCAAGGGAACAAAATATTTTTTTTCAATAATAGGTCAAATAACAATTATAGACCCAGACAACAACACAGACCTTACAGTGGTGTTACCGGACAAACAGTTTCTATGCGGTCCGAGTGACCACTGTGTGGTTGCGGTACAATGGATGCTGAACATCTGAAAGACTGCTTAGCTTTGGACCACACCTCACGGAATAAGAGCTAGGAGTTTGAAGAAGCACGTCTCTATTGGTCAGCTCGTCGTCAAATGGTTCAACTGCCAAGGGCGGGCAGTTGGCTAGTAGTAGTAGTTTATCGCTGAGCTTGGGTGAAGGAGGAACATTAAAATTTAAATAATAAAAGTTGAAATTAGTGATTTTACGGTAATTGTCAAATCAGTATCTTTACGATTCCGTACAGTGTGGTGTGTGAAAAACAATTCAAGTGTGAACCTGATTTGAAACAATGTCTTTTGACAAGATACCCAACTATTCAAGGCAACCAAACGTTCTATATAATTCAAGAGATTGACAAGAGGTTATTACCATATAATTAACAAAAGCTCAAAGCCGTGAATCACAACAAAGCCAGATTTTTGCAGAGGTACAGTGAGTGGCTGAGAGGCGAGTTTGTAGTTGCATTGTGTGGTATACTTAATATAACCTAAAAAGAAAATACTTCCACTTAGCGAAGAAGCGTTACACCTACAGTCCGTTCGCCGAAAGAATGCTGTTGAGTATCGCGCAACACGAATGAACAAGCCAAATCGCACAAAAATTCTAGACGATAATGTCTAAATGGCAAGTTAATTTAATATATATTTTTAAAAAGTTCTACTCTTAATTGTAGAAATTTAAGAGATATTTTAGATTTTCAAAGCAGACAAGTCCGATACTGATAACCTATAAATTCTAATCAATAGAATCCAGAAATCATAAGAAAACAAAAGTTAAGAGGTTTGATAAATCTAATGCCTTTTTTGAGAAGTTTTTCCACTTTTTCGTGATATGGACACACTCAGCGCGTTCCACCAGACGCCGCAGGTTAGCAAACTGGTCTGCACAACAAGCGACGATAAATGTTCTGAGATTTTGTCCTAAGATGTGTAATAGGTGACAAAAATATTGTACAGAAGCATTATCGGAACAAGATATCTTTGGATAAGAATGTACCAGTCCCGAATGCATTAATTAACCAACTCAAAGCAAAAGAGACTTGAGTATGTAATTAACAATAGTATTAGAGAAACTTCTTACAAACTCAGTTGTAATGCCTTAACTAGCTTCATTATGACTATGCTTAAAAAATTGAATGCATTTCTGTTAATGGGAAGGAACTATGTATCCATAGATTGGGGAGGGGATGGACTTAATAGAGCATGAGTAATTGGAGTGAGGAAAGTTAAAAGCAAGATTATACGAAGGTTAGCCTTAGCATGTACTTCTTGAAAATTTTCTTTTCTAAAAAGTAATTTTCTGCGTGAGAATAGTGGATGTATAATATGCAAACGATATTTACGTTAAAATTACATATAAACTATACATATAATAAGGACAGGTAGAAGCCGAAAGAATATGAAAATAAATTTTATATGAAAGTAGAACTTTTTCTGGTTAGAATGACATATAATATGAGTATTTTACATGAATATTTCGTTATTAAAATATATAGATGAGGAGTCATATATCAAAAGTGAATACAACCATTTTTGGAAAATTATTGCAAAAAATTATTAGGGGTCATCTTATGGTAATAAGAGAAGTTTTTATTGAAAATGTTGATTTGTAATATCTACTTGACAGAGGAAAATTTAAGATTTGAAATAAACTGAATAATATTCGGGTGTATTAAAATATATAGATGAGGAGTCAATATTAATTCGTCAAAAAATTCTGTGTTTTTGAGCATTGGATATATTAACTTTTGATAGAAAACTCTTCATATATAATTAACTCTGCACTAACATTTTCTAGATAATTTACAAGTGCAATAGGAATATTTTACATAGTAATAGTATAGTAGAAATATTTTTGCATAATAATAGTATTCCAGGAGCTATAATGAACATGATTAAACCAATATACATGGGTCTATCTGACCTAAATTCACTTTTAAAAATGCCTAATTTGTAAGTTGTAAGCCTTGTTTCTTTAGTTTTTTGCGTTTTCCGTAAGTTTATATTATTGGCATTAAGGAACATTTTCTCAGAAAGTAATTGTCTTAATTCGTTGAAATTTATGCACAGTCCTAGAACTATATTAACACATATGTTGAGTTGTTTTTTTTTTATTAAAAAACAATAATATTTACAAACTTAAAAAAAATCATTTTTAGCAATGAAAAAGCAGATGTTAAACAATGATTAAAGAAAAATACTAATAATAATTGTCCCTTATTTCGTGTTCTCCGATTCAAATTAGTCTTATCGTGAGTCTTAAAGGTGAGTAGCGTAGTCCGGGGTGACTTTGTCCATTATTTAAGTTTACAATCAAATTTTGATTATTTGTAGACGGATTTTCCCGAAAACAAAAATCACCCCATTCGTACAACTCTGAACCGAAACTACTGGTTTAGTGTTTTTTCTTTTACGTCATTATCCCTGGTCACCAAAAATTAAGCAATGTGTGGGCTAAGTCACTTCCATGATAGGAATAGCTTTGCCCACCCACCTTTTTCCTGCGTTTTTAGGTTTAAATTACCTGTACGGGCAATGTCACCACTCTGTCATGCTGGAAAAACGAGGAATGAAGAGAAAAATAAAATAAAATTAGCTTTATTTAGTGAATATTTTCAAAGAATATTTTTTAATCGATAAACTTGAATAACTGACTCTAAATTAATACTTAAATAAATACATTGACAGCAAACTTCAAAAATAATGAAAATAATGGAAGGGAAATTTTTTTATAACTACGTCGAAAAATATAAAAAAACTTCATATATCGCGCAAAATATAAAACCTTAGTCCGCCCAGTCCTGAGCTAAGGTTCTGAGACGTGGACGCTGAGCAAGTCGGATGAGTCCGCTTTACTAATTCATGGGAGGAAGATCCTCCACCAATGTCAACCACCATCAATGGTGGGACCATGCAGGGACAAGAGTGTCGTCGAAGAACCAATCGAGAACTATATGCCCTCTTCAAGGTTAAGGAGGGCTGGACATCTGGCGAGGATGGATGAAAATTCCATCCCAAAGAGGATTTTTCAGGAAGAAATTCAAGGGCCAAGGCGTAAAGGAAGACCTAAACTGCGTTGGCGAGATAGTATCGCACACGATACCCGGACATTGCTCGGAGTGCGTAATTGGATGGTAGCTGCATAGGACCAGGACACATGGCGTAGGCTGATTCAGGAGGCCTTAAATCAGCAATGAGTTGTTGCGCCGCTGATAGATAGATAGAGACATATATCGCGTATCCAAAATGAAAGAGGCACAAACCAAAATTTCTAACATCAGAAAGGACCCCGCAGTATTTCATATGAAAAGTGGTTCCAATCAAATGCTCTGAAACATTGCAGGGTGCCAGTTTTTGTGATTTTGAGCAAAAGTCTCCATGGCCACAAAAATTATATGACCGGATTTTGGATAATTCGCGAATTAAGATCACATTTTACCTATACTAGAATGGTTGGGCATCAGATACAAGAACGCATTCAACGATGTATTTATTTCAACTCTGAATATGTGTGTGTGTAGTGGCTCAAGTCAAACGTTGCAAAAACTGTTGGAGAAATTGCTTGACGATAAACAAACAAAATATGAAACTAAAAATTTAGGTCAAATTGCAAAGGATTTTATGATAGAGATATTTACTGGTAGAAGCTCAAATGCTAGCCAGTGGATTGAGGTTTTTAATAAAGAATGTGAACGTTTCCAAATCGACGAAGACAAAAAGAAAATTGAAATTTTAAAACGTTTTCTGGAATGCTCGGGTATAGAGTGGTACAGCTGTATGCTAATTAAACTTACAGTGGAATCGGAATGGGACACATGGGAGACAAATTTTTGTGATACGTTTGCAAACGAAGGATGGTCACCCATTAGATATGCTCTCGCCTTTAAATATCAAGGAGGCTCATTGCTTGAGTATGCTTTAAAAAAGGAAAAATTATTGCTTGAAGTAAGGAAATCAATTGATACTGGGACATGTATAGGTCTTATAGCATTTGGTTTACCTAATTATGTGGCTGATAAAATTTACAGAGAAACTTTAAAAGGAACGGAAGATCTTTACAATGAAATAGGGAAATTATAACATCTTGTTAAAAAGAATAAGTATAGTAAAAAAAGGATTACATATTCTGACACCAAATCTAAACAAATTGAAGAAAAAAAGCCATGCCGAATCTGTGTTAATGAGAAAAAGCGGAGACGTTACCATCCTGAGGAAAATTTCTGGTTTAAAGAAAAAAATCAAACAGCAGTTTTGAAATCAGTAAATTGGAAAACTCTGAATTGGAAATTGAACTGAACAAGAAGAATCCAAAAAACTAGAAGTGCCACCATTGATAAAAGTCAAGTTATTATTAAATGATACTTTAAAAGTTTATGGAATTTATGACTCTGGTTCAAATGTGTCATTAATCAATTCAAAATTATTGAAAATAGAGCCAAAAGAATATACAAGGAATACACAATAGTAAACTTGAAGACTATCAATGGTGAGAAGAAAACAAAAGGTATGGAAACACTAAAAAAAAAATTTACAATATAGAGAGAATTATGGATATATTTGTAGTCGATAATAAAAACTTTAATTACGATTTTCTAATTGGTTTGGATTGTATAAAAAATTTCAAGTTAGTGCAAAATGAATTAAAGATCATACAATGTAACAACCCAGAAGGAAGGAAGGTGACTTCAAATGAAGAGGATACAAAAAATAATAACTACCAAAAAAATGATACTTCAAATTTAACAAGTAACAAAATTCCTGATGTACTAGGTGAACAAAATGAAGGGTTTTTTTTTTTGCATTCTGAAAAACCAGAAACTAGACAAATGTGAAATCAATTTCAATGAACATATTAACACGGATGGATTTGAAATGATAGTAAACCATCTAGATTTATACCAACAAACAGAAATTGCCAAGTTCATAGAAAAATATAAACCGGTCTTCGCCAAAGATAAATATGACGTTGGTACTGTAAAACATTATGAAGCTCATATTGACTTGATGGTGGATAAATACTGTTACAAACGTCCATACAGATGCACAGTGGAAGATAGAAGACAAATAGAAAACCAAATATCATAACTATTAGAGAAGAATTTGATTGAGGAATCTTATAGCCCATTTTCTGCTACAATAACTCTGGCATATTAAAAAGACGATGAAAAAAAAACAAGGTTATGTATAGATTTCAGAGACTTAAACAAAATTATCGTCCCTCAATCACAGCCTTTTCCGTTGATTGAGGATTTAATGGTTAAAACTGTAGACTGTAAATATTTTTCTACTTTTGACATAAATTCAGAATTTTGGTCAATCCCTTTGAAAATTCAAGATAGATACAAAACTGCATTTGTTACAGACCAAGGTCACTTTCAATGGACGTGTCTCTCATTTGCATTAAGGACGGCTCCAGCCATTTTCCAAAGATCATTGAGCAACATCATAAGAAAATACAAACTATCCAGTTTTGCAGTAAATTTTATAGACGATATATTAATTTTTTCAAAAACTTTTAAAGAGCATATACTACATCTATCAAGACTGCTGGGAGCAATTCTAACAGAAGGTTTTAGACTAAAATTTTCGAAGTGTACTTTTGGAAATAGTTATATCAAATATTTAGGTCATATAATAGAAAACAATTCAATCAGGCTTCTGAAAGATTATTTAATCACTGCTAAAAACTTTCCAGTTCCAGAATCGAAAAAAAATATACGTCAATTCCTAGGAAAAATAAATTTCCATCATAAATTTGTACCAGACAGTGCAATTATCCTGGAACCATTACACAATTTATTACGGAAAGAGGTGAAATTCCTATGGTCCACAGAATGTCAGGAACCATTTGATAAAATAAAGGCATTTCTATGTTCAGAACCACTTCTACATATCTTTGCCCCTGAACTACCTATAAATATTTACACGGATACTAGTATCATAGGAGTGGGAGCGGTGCTGAAACAAGAAGATAAAAACGGGGATAGTAAGCCGGTTGTTTATTTTTCAAAAAAATTAACTGAAGCTCAAAAAAAGAAGAAGGCAATATACCTAGAGTGTCTGGCAATAAAAGAAGCTGTGAAATATTGGCAGCACTGGCTTATGGGAAACGAATATATAGTCTACTCAGATCATTAGAAAATTTGAACATCAAAGCTAGAACTGATGAGGAACTAGGGGATTTGATGTATTATCTATCCCGAAATAATTTTAAAATCAAATATAGCCCAGGAAAATAGAACCAAGAAGCAGACTGTTTAAGCCGAAACCCGGTTTTAGAAGGCTATGAAAATACTGAAGATTTAAAGAAAGCATATATCCTGATGACGAAGAAGAACTTCGAAACGTCGTAACCTTATTATATTTTTTTTTTAAATATAAAGTTATAGATCAAAGGGAAAGTATCATTCACGAATTAATTTATTATGTTTATTCAATTTATTATTTTGGATCCAGGAAAAATAGTTGGTCCGCAGTCTTCCTCTTCGCAGTCCGTCTCGTGCTACATCGTGTAACACTACATTTTCTATTATTTATTTATTTACTAATTACTAATCACTCCAGTAAGCTCGATAATGGCAATTTAAAGAAGAATATATCAAAGAAACTAGAAGAGCAAAGACACCTAATTTTCCTGGTGAAGTTGTCAGGCGAGGTGACTTTGCCCACCAAGTTTTTAAATTTTAATTAAACGAATGAAACAAAAATCCTCATAATAGATCTAAATAAACTGTTTAGTTGATTTAACCTAACCTTTTCCAAAAAGGCTGCATAAACAAAAGTTCAACACCACTAAATATCGTTGGATTGAATATCTGATTATGAAAGCAGCTGTTTGGAATAAGAAATTTCTAGGACGACAAAAACTCAGTGATGTCAGGTTTACGTTTAGAAAGATTTATCAAGTACATTGCGCACCTCTGGTGGTGGTACTTAAATTGAACATTTTTGAATACTTAATTTTATTTGCAAAAACTGGGCTCAACTCCGGGGAACAAATGCCAGTTGACGGTAATAGGCCAAATACCAGTATCTTCACAGAAAATATTACATTTTCCAAGAAAAAGAATAATCATTTTTATCAATAACAGTGATTATATAAAAAAATAATCTATTAATCAAAATCTTACCTTTTGATTCAAGAGAAAAATAATTCTTTCATAAAGCCTTTTATTGCCAAATTTAGAAGAAGTAGAAGATGAGAAATTTCCTTCAACATCTAAATTACATTTTTCCGAGCGTAATTGTTCTAGTTGTCCCCTGGGGAGAAATATATATAATTATAATTTATTTAATTAAGTTTTAGGCAATGATCTGATACTGCTAACTGAAATCTACGACAAATATAATAAAATTGAAATTTTCATTAAATTATTCCCATTAAAAAATAAAACATGATATTTATTCTATGAAATATGGCTGATAACAAATTCACTAATTGAGCCTTCTTTTGTCTTCAATTTTTATTATATGATGAAATTAAATCAACTGTTTTATATTTAATGTGAACACAAAAACAAAATCTGAAAAGTTTTCTATCAAAAGTTAATATAACAACTTTACGATAATTTTCAGGAAATTAACAAAAAACGTGTTATACGAACTGTATTCATTATTTCGAAACGGTGGTTATTCCATATTGTTACAAATTACCCAAATTTTCATAATTTTATTTTTAGCTCAAATTGAGTAATTTAGGTAACTATGTTGAGTATATTAACTTTTGATTGAAAAGGATGGATATGTTGAGTTTTGAGAGAAAAGAAAAACTTAAGCATCTAAGTATTTTCTGTTGTTTTATTTTTAATTGCATATTTCAATCAGTAGAGCTGAAATAAAGAACAGTATGAAAGTAAGTTTCATTCGCTTTCCCTCATATATTCTGTGCACGATTTTCTAACGAGTGTGAACATTTTCCGACTTTTCATTCACCTTTCCTATATCTCGGGAAGGGCTGAATGGATTTTCGCGGTTCAAAAGATTTTCAGACTATTTAGAGGCAGGCTAAAAGTAAAATTAATGTAGAAAATTTCCGATTTTTCATTCGCTTTTCCTCTCATATCTCGTGAACGTATGAATGGATTTTGATAGTTCAAACGATCTTCCGAGTACTTCGGGAAAGACTAAAAGTAAAACCAATGTGAAAATTTTCCAACTTTTCATTCGCTTTTCTTCTGATACTTTGTGAATGGCTAAATGGATTTTCACGGTTCAAACCCAACATTCCCTCCGTATATTCCATGTTTTTCACTGGGTAATTAATTTCTCTTTCAGTTAGGTGTTCGTGTATTTTTTTAAGTGGTTCTTAATCTTCACGTTGCATAATTTTGTTGCATAATTTTTCTTCACGTAGCATGAAGAAAAATTAGCGAGTGGCGGCTCGCTTATAAGAATTGTGGAACTGTGCCCCCCCCCTCCCCCATTTGCCCTTGATATTATCAATAGCATTCAATATAATGAGTTCTTTTTTCTTGTTCAATATATAATCCTTAAGCTTAATGTCAGTAACTATACCACAGTTTATAAAAAAGATACAAAAATCTTTGAATAGAACTGTGCGGTTCACAGTTTTACCGGGAGGAGTTTGATTGATGTGCACATGCGCATTTAGGAGGCTGCACGCAAAGCTGCTGGGGGAAAGAGAACTGTCGATCACACAGTGCCGACCCTTGCTTGCTGGTGAAAGGTAATCTTAAACAGTTTAACAATAGCAAGTTAAGCCTTGATATTTAATTTAAACGTGGAAAAAAGATAACCTACTATTTCCCAACCTTAATAGCAGTTAACAAATATTAAAAGCATGTAATAGTTAAAAATAACTGAATGCTAATTAACAACTCATATCTACTTTTAAGCCAAAACAAAGTTTTTTTAGCAACTACTGAGTGTATCTGTTTTTTTTTTTGTTTTTTTTTTTTTAAGGAGGTGTAAACTGTCGTGATTTGAATACCGGTTATATTGGTTACACACTGACACTGAGAAAAATAGTTAATCTACCTGTAAAAAAGTTAATCACTTTACCATCGTTTTTCGGGTAAATCTCATTATTAGATTAATGAAAATTTAAATTTTTATACATGAAAATTTTGGCTTTGTTTCAAACATCCATTGACATTGAGAGAAAAAAAAACATAATGTCTCAGTATTACTGGTACTTAATACCCCGCCCACACCCCATTTTTAATCATATTATAAATTAACCATCCGTTCGCAAAAATAAACAATCATTTTCATTGAACATTTTGTTCTTTATGCTACGGGAACTATTAAACACGAAACTATACTATTCTTCTCTCTCTTTCAATATACAATGAACGACTTCGTTCGAAATCATTTCAAACAAATATATCTCGTAATAATAATATAACTTCTAGTAATCATTCTGTTTGTATTTAAAAACTCGACTTACCTGTGTTTTTCAAGTTGGATAGAAAGTTCTTCGTTATATGCTAGGCGGCTACCTTCCATTATTTTATATTGTCTTTTGTAGCGATCTATTTGCAATCTTGCTTTTTTGGACATTTCAAATTCTTCCATCTTCTTAGCCAACGCTTTTTTCATTCTTTTAGACATTAGGACCACTGTAGCAGTTAACACTCCTATCAAGTCACTTAGCAACGGAATAAACAAACAACCTTCAAGTGATATCAAGTGAAGATAAAAATCCGTTCCGAATTCGCAAAAACAAAATAAATAAGCATTATTTATTTTATAAAACTGTATTATATTTAATTCAGTGGTACACTTTGCAATGCAGCCTTATCAGTAGCGGTCGCCGCACTATCGCTCTCTAGCACCATTTGTGCTCACTGCTTTCTATTCAATTGTAAACTTCCTACTCATTGGAATTATTAAAATGATTACTCCTTTAATTAGAGATTATTTAAAACTCTCACACTGAGAAATCGATAAGAATACCTACCAAAGTAACAGAAGACAGTAAAAATAATAGAAAATCACAAAATATTGCCACTGATTTTCTATAGAAAATTATTTTAAAATAAATACATTAATACATAAATGCAAAGAAAAAAAAAAAGGATTTTTATTTGGCTTTTTGCATCATGTATACTAAGGTGCATAGCTCTGTGCAATTAATATTTGACTATTTGTAAATCTGATTGTCTTACATGCTTTCACATTAATCTGCAATTATAATACTCCAGTTTAAATACTGGGTCCCAATGATCGCCTTAAATGTTTCTCATAACTTTACTTTACATGCAATTCGTGTTCCAATTTATTTTACTAAAAACAAAGATTAAAATTAAATCCCTTTCATAATAAGAGCCCTAATGTTTTCCAAAGATTCAATCCATAGCCATTATTATTAAACAGGACTAAAAACACATTAGTCTTACAGTCCTTAGAAACAAATACTAGTCTAATGTGGATCCCAGAACAGCAAAACAAAAAAAAAAAATTTAAGCATACAAATTGTTTACATATATAATGGAGCATTGATATTTAAGAAGGAGAAGAAAGATGCAATGTTTAAAGGAAGTGAGAGAGTAGACTTTACAGTTAGAGGTTTAGTAATACACCACAAACATTTTGGTACAATGCTCTTTTAAGATACTTCTGTTGTTTATTAGTCCAGTCATTTCATCATCAAAAGGGGAGTCTAATTTGCATCAAATAGAGTAGTTGGTTTCTTTTTTTTATTTTGAATGTAATGGTACCAAGACAGGGAAGGATCTAAGGGGTGGCAAAGGGGGCACTTGCCCCGGGCGGCAGATTTTTAGGGGGCAGCATTTTGAGGGAAATTTTATTTCTTTATTTTTATATTTGTTTATGCACAATTTAAATTAATACAAAAGAACAAATCTCAAATTTACGGCTTTGAGTTCGGTATTTTCCAATTGTATCCTCCCAATTATTAATAATAATTATCATTGATCTAAATACAAAATGTAAAAAAAGTGCAATAAAAAAGCGATACAATTCAATATTTCCCATTTGAAATGGAAGACACGAGGCAATGAGGCAATTGTTAGATAATGTTGGGTATTGTTTCATAGTTTTGAGGTCTCAAAAGGGACGTTTCCAGTTACTCTCTTTGAGCTTCCTTAATCGCGAATATAAAATCGTATCAAGAAAAAGATATTTATCAAAGAGCTGGTCCAAAAACAATATAACTGTAACAAGAACTATTCGCAAAAATTTCACTTATCCACCATCGTCTCTTTCTTCTCTTTTCAGCTCATAATTAAAACTTAAAAATTATTTTCTATGATTTATGACCAAATTCGTCTCTATAGATTCAATATCCTCTGAGATACAGCTTCTTAAAGTTTAGCAAATTTTCCACATTTCCTAAATTTTGACTGTTTTTCATGTTTCACCAATTATAATCGGCCTTATACATTCAATAATCTCTCTCAAATGGTTCATTAAAGTTCGTCACTGGTGTGGATAGAACACAAGTGCAACGGCAAATCCCTTTGATGTATGATAGAAAATCGCTCAATAACGGCCAACGCAAACATCAGCCAGTACTTACACCAATGCACCAACATTCACCAGTGGCAAACAATTTGGCACTGGCGTGGAGCCACAATAAGGGCTGGAATTGACAGTGGGACATATGGAACACACTTAAACTTAAATCAGCTAGCACGCTCCACCTTTTGGTTCAGGTCACATCTTTTTATTTTTCCCTATGTCTAACAATCCTATATTAGGAAACTAAGATTTTCTGGGGGCTTCTTCAATAGGGGGCTTCTTCAATGCTGCTTTCAATAGAGACAAATATGACCCATTGTCCTATCAAGGGTTAATAGTCAGATTAACTTAGTTACTATGCATTTGCACACTAATGATGATACTTAGCAATTAGTGGCTAATAAGATGATCTGATATGATGCCATAAGATATGACCACACACAGTGCACAGGAGATTACAGAAGTCATGGATAAATTTTGCTTTCCAATCAATAGGAAACTAATGGATTTATTTATTTGTTTGCTGTTTTTTTATTCAGAAATGGCTTATGACTATAAATAGCCTTTCAAAATCTAAAACATAGTAGTATAACTGCTATATAAAAAACAAGGAATTAAAGAAAATAATTTAATTACAAAAAACATGAAAAAATTAAAACACAAGAACTTGAAGCAAGGCATTAACTGACAGAATGCATTACTGTTTTCAGATGAAACAGACCATATTTCTTTGCACATATCACAGCAATCATTACCATTAATGATAACACATTATACTTCAGTAACTGTCTCAGATATAAAAAGCTGTAAAATATAAATGATCTAAAAATAAGAGAAGTATCAAATCAGTTACTCTGCAATATCAAAATATATTCCTGATATAAAGACAGCTTTAATAAGATCATCATCAGTTTATAGGAGGATGACAACAATAGGAATAAAGATAAGAGTGTTTGGCTAACATAGAAATCACATTTTCAAGTAAAGAATGACATATTTTTGGAGTCAGTTACTATTCAATGTCACAGAACCTACTTGAACTATATTTATCACAATGGATGCAGAAAAGATTTTACCTTAAAAACCCAGTTTTCATCACGCTAAAGTAGCTAGTCATATGAAATTGTGGTTAATAGCTAAAATGAACATATATCAGCTTAATTGAGATATGGCCATTCTTGTAATTTGGTAAAATGACAAACAGATTCGAACAATATGCTCATAAAAGAAATAGTATAGCAGCAGCTCATAAAAGACAAATGGGACAGGCATTGATATATGTGCCTGAAGCATGATTTTACAATAGTAATATTAGTGTTACGAAATTATTAATGACTTTTCTCGATATATAAATTAGATCATAAATAGATATTTGAAGTGTGTATAGACATAGATCATTTAAAATGCTTTCTTCACCTTTCAGTTTGAAAAAATATATAGTCTCGGGTTGTTTTTAAAAACTATACCTAAAAATCATATATCCCATTATATATTTATTACAAAATTATATATTTGTTTCATAATAATAAGTTTATTTTGTTTATTATTTTAAATATTTACAATTAGGGTACTTAATTGAATTTTAATTAAATAATTAAACATAATTTAAATTCATACAAAACATACTATATGTTATATTATATTATATGCTATATACAATATATTATTAAACACCAAAACTGTAAAAATCCTTTTCTTTCAAACTTGAAATAAATTGCTTAAATCTAGCCTTGTCATATTCTGAAATCAATTCAGTTATTAATGCTTCTAACATTTCTCTGCCTTCTAAAAATTCTGGAATATTATGCATGGTTTTAAAAATTCGGTGATCTGTAATTCTGTCTTGAGGGAAATTGTAAGTTCTGACTTTATCTGAACGAGCACTAGTTCCCATCTATAACATAAAGAAACCTCTTTAATAAGTTTGTCCTTTTTTTTTCTTTTTTATAGTATTTATTTGTATAACATGAAATTAATGAACTATTATGAAAATTAAATATGAATATATCACCTGTAATTTTCTTGACAGTGTGCTGGTTGTGGTTTGTTCTCTTTGCTGCAATTCATATAGTTTAGCACGAAGCTTTTGAAAAGCTACTTCCCTATTTTTGATCTGAGATCTATCAGTTTGACATTCAACAGATATTCCTGGATCAAAAATATTATTTTATAAGTTCTAGATCATGGGAATATAGAATATGGATAATGTATTATAAACATTAAAATATCCCCAGCATTCACATTTTTTTTACTAATTTTTATTCTCTTCTAAATACTCCTTACTTACTTCAGACCTATATACAATAAATTTAAACAATATAATCTTTTTAAAATTGTAAATAAACTTTTTCTGCAGTTTAGTTAATCAGGAGCATTAAAGACAGGATTTCGTGCCTAGCAATCAACAGCTGTCAAAACTATTACTTATATATACTTCACTAATACTAAACTAGAATAAGACTTATTGCATATAAAAAGTTTGCAAAATAGAATTGAAATAAATGTGCTTAACAACTATTTCATAACAATGAGATTAAAAAATTGTACTGTCGGATTTGCAAATAAAAAAAGGTCTATGAGAAAATACTTTAATTACTTATATAGCATAACCATTGCTTACGAGAAAAAATAATGTAAAATAATTATACAAATAAATAATTACGGGTAGGCAAATGAGTGATCCTCACAGCACTTTCTGTCTTATTAACATGTTGTCCACCAGCACCACTTGATCTTTTGGTTTCTATAATTAGATCTTTGAAATTTAAATTAACATCTATCTGGAAAAAAAAGATAAAAAGGAACATACACCATCACTCAAAAAACTAAAGATTTATAAATTCCTACATTTTTCTTCTTTTTTATTTTAAGTAGGATAAATAAAAATTTTATAACAAATAAAAAAAATTACCATCAAAACAACCATGGGTAGAGATTGGAAACAAAATTAAAACATCGACACAAGAAGACAAAGAAGATTGGCCTGCATATTAATTAGAGGAAAACCAATATTATGGTATAAGGAAAAAAACAGCAGACTCAGAGACAAAGTCACTATAAGATAGGCCCTTACAGTTTTTAAGTGGTCAGCAGTTTTCAGTACCTTGGCTCTATTATTAACGATAACCTGGATGAAGAAGAAGTGAGAAGGAGAATTACAGCAGGAAATAGAGCATATTTCTTCATCCCAAGACTAATTAAAAGTAAACTTGTAAGCCGTACCACCAAGTTTAAGCTGTACAAGATCCTTGTAAGACCAATAGTCACTTACAGTGGAAAAACATAAAAGTATCAACCTGCTAGGCAGGTTTAATAGAGTGATTCTGAGGAGAATTCTAGGGCCCTTATAAAAGACGTGGTCACTTGCGATGTAGAAAAAACAGCAAACTGTTTAGGCTCAGCAAGGAAATCTGCAGTCTTTTATCAAGATACAAAGACTAAAGCGGTTTGGCCATGTGATGAGGATGAGTGACGAAAGAATGTCCAATAGGGTGTATATGAATGTTCCATACGGTGTTTGCCTACGCGGTAGGCCAAGGGGCCGATGGAGGGATACGGCAGGGAATTGGGATCTTCAGCAATTGGGGATCTCTGTTACTCATGCAAGAGACAGAGAAAAATGGTTGGCAGCTGTTGAGCAGACGAAGGGCAGCTTCATGCACCTGTTGTACCGATAGAAGAAGGTTCTTCAGGAAGTGCCTCATCTGTATTTGTCAAATTCGAAACTGGGATCCGTTAAAATTTCGATTGTAAATGTAAATCTGCCCAAATATTTTCTCAAATCTAAATTTATGTCGATACCTGGTGGATTTATAGCTTTGATTATTTATTTGTTCTTCTGCACCAAATAATTAATTCACATTGTCATAATCTGGTATTGGCTCATCCTCTATTTCTGAACTCAAATCTCCAAAGCAGGTATCTCCTTCATCTTCCGGTTCTTTCTCTTGGCAGTGCATTTCTCGAAATAGCTTTTCTGGAGTGTTAAATAGGTATTGTCGATACATTGTGAGTCTAAAAAATATAAAAACAAAGAAGCATTCAACTGCTGAAACAGCAATGTTTTTTCACATAAACCGTAAGGATGAGTCAAGCTGACCCTGAGTTTGAATTTATTACGCAGTTTAAAAATACTGCTTACCTGAATAATACGACTTTTTCGATAACTACAATCTATATCTATGCTATAACTACAGTCTAAAGCTAGACTGATAATTGAGATAAGGGTACCTGAAGTTTGGTGGCAGAAAACCAAAAGGCACGTGTGCTCTTCAATAATACACTTGGCTCGGGTCAATCTGACCCTAACCTTACCATTTGTAGGTAAATCTAAAAAAACTCAGCAGGTCGTTGAGAAAAAATGAGAATGAAAAAGAGCGAAACAAATGTCAATCGAACTAACGACAGTATTAATTTATTACAGTCAAATCTCATTTAAAGAAATGTTTGTTTAATAAGCAATTCATCATTATTTCATTTTAAATGATAATTAATTCAAAATCGAAGAATAATAATTAAAAAAGTACTAAAATACTTCCATTCATTAGGCGATTTTTTGAGAGGATAAAGA
This sequence comes from Rhaphigaster nebulosa, assembly GCA_948150685.1. Lineage (NCBI taxonomy): Eukaryota > Metazoa > Arthropoda > Insecta > Hemiptera > Pentatomidae > Rhaphigaster > Rhaphigaster nebulosa. The sequence continues at coordinate 71,738,298 of OX411307.1, read as the reverse complement.
AAATCTCAACTAATGACTTAAAATAACAAGCATTCGATTTAATTATCATGATTTTAAACAAGCCAAATTTTTGAAAGCATAAAGAAAATCTCAACTAATGAATTAAAACTGAGGTGTACAAACAACAACCCCTGGACCAACACTGTCCTGTGAGCACCATCAAACCGGTTCACCATGGGATTATTTTGATTACATTGTATAATTTAAAACGTAAGTAAATCATACAAAATAATAATCAGATATTGATATTTAATAGCCAATTAAATAAAACCATCTGAAGAAATGCAATAACTAAGAAACATAATGGAACTGAAAACTTAAACTTTAATTAATGATATGATGAGCTAGTTTTGGCCCTTGGGACTTAGTGAAGGAGTCAGTGCAGCCTTTAGGCTAGAAAGTATGGAAACTCCTGATCAAACCATTTGGTATAATTCTACATACCAACTCTATACGAATTCTAGAGGCATATCAAATTATTACCTCACTTGGTTGAGGAAGAACAATTACTGTAGCTGTACTGGTGTGAATTCTGCCTGCTTTTTCTGTTGATGGAACCCTTTGAACTCGATGAACACCAGATTCTTGTCTTAGATAAGTTAAAGCATTATGCCCCTCAATGAATATACTTGCATGTCTTAATCCACCTGGAACCAATTCAGACTGCATGAAAGTTGAATTATATAAATATATATACATACATTATTTATTTTTTTTTTTTTAAACATAGAATGAATGTAACAAAATTGCAAAAAATTACACAGAAGAAGGAGCCTACTATCATCAAATTCATACAATAAATAAATATTTCTTTTCAATAGTGGACAAAAGAATTTAGTTGGTTTCATGGAAGAAAAACAACTAGAACAAGCTACATTATACAATTAGACAACAGATGAAAAGACCTCTTATATTAGACCCAAGGAAAATTTTTACCACCTCCATTGTGAACGAAAAGCATACCTAGCAAAGCAGTTCATGATTTGCTTCATTCTGTCATCTAATACCATCAACAGGCCACCGAATACCACACAGTCATAACCAAAGTGGAGGTAAATGAGAGAGAATACAAGGACTTTAAGCTCCTGTATCTAGATTTCAGGGCTTTGTTTTCCGAAAATAAAGGCTCCCAATATTAAGCATGGGCCTCAAGATGGTTTCTTATTTTGGCTAGTCTCTTTTTCAGCTCAAAACTCAGCTCACCATATTTTTGGGGGTTGATTGAAAACATTATACATACTTCCAAAACAGATAATGTAAAGTGGAAAGCATGTCTAGATGGAGAAAGAGGTAAAGGCACACCTAGACTGCGGTGGCTGGAGGATATAGAAGCTGGTGGATTTCTAAAAGTCAAAAATGTCTTGACCATCAATCCAATAATAAATAAAATAAAGATACATTAAATGTCTTCTCCTGTAAATTAAACAAACAGAAATTAACATCTTAAATGTCTTACCTAAATCTGATACACCCACTTCTTCAGTTGTTATACACCATTTTTTGTAATCAATGAACCCACAATACATATCATACAAACTTTTTGCAAATAGCATAGCTTCTTGGCCACCAACTCCAGCATTTATTTCGAGAATTACTTCATTTGAACTAGGTGCTTTAGGAGCCACAGCATCCAGAAGCTAAAATATATTTAATACAAGTAAGAACTATAGATATTACTTCATAAATTTTTAAGTACTAATATGTAATTAAAATCGTTTGCCAAGTAGGTCAGTATACCTTTCACACTATTTCTATCGGGTACATAAGGAATAACAAATGTAGTGTTTTAATTGTTTATCTAGACATATTTCGGAAAATTACACACAAAAAATAATAGTTAAAAATGCACAAACACGAACAAACATACGATTCAAAAAACGGAATTAGAACCCTCGATCACCTAATTTACAATACAATACCTATATCAAAGAATAGTGGAATAGCTCAGTGGTAAGGCACTGTGTTACTATGCTCCCGGTCCCGGGTTCGAGACCGGCTGTGGCAGATAATTATTTATTCTGTTATCAGCCGTGGATTGACACTGTGGGATTGGGTGACCCTCCTGGGGATCATCCAGCCTCTATAAAGCGGGTACCCTTAATTGGGGGAAAAACCTGGCGGTTGAGCGTGATCTCTACCAAATCATCTCCTTGCACAGCCGTTGGCTTAGAAACAGTACTGTCCTTACCTATTACTGAACCCAAGACCCTTCATGGATTGTAGTGGTACAGGTTTTTTTATATATTTTTTTTTGATATAGAAAAAACTTCAACAATTAGAGTAAATCGAAATACGCAAGTGCGATCAAAAATCCGATTCAAAAAACGGAAACAGAACCATCGATAACTTAATAAACTATCACCATATCAAAGAATACTTAAAAAACAGCAGTAAATTGAAATATCTGTTGTGTCCACTCACTCGACTTTCCTTACCGCTTTGGGCGAAAGTCCAAAACAAAAATTGTTTGATATAACTTCGCTAATATTAGTCCGATTAACATTTTTTTTTTTTAAATATATTTAACTTTGTAGACATTTAAATTATCTTTCAAATGAGCATCCAGAATGTCCAGGAGATATATAGTTTTTGAGATATCGAAAAACTAAACAAAGCTGAACCGGTTTTTCTAATGAACATGTACATTTTGTATTCTACTTTATAAAATATGTGTATTAAGTTCAATACATAAAGAGGACCATTATTAGCAAAGATGGAGTTTTGCTAATAATGAGCCGCTTTGGATAGTTTTTTCTTTGCAAAAAAATGTATACTTTTTGAGATATGAGCGAGTAAAGTTTTAATTTCTTCATAACTTTTTTCTTTATCTCGCAGATGTGCTATATAGGATCATTAAAAGTGCTTTGAGGAGAATTTAGGAAAGTTTCATTAAAATCGTTAAAGCAGTTTTAGCGCTACTGTCTTTAGAAAAATGTGGAGTTTAACAATTGCACAACCGCAATTAAGCGATGGTACAAAACCCTACAAAACAAAACAAAAATCAACAAAATCGGTCCATCCATTTAAGATAATCGAGGCACAGACACACAGACCAATGGTCTTTGAAAGCTGCAAATTTGTGAAATTTGTCCCCATTACAATGACTTCCTTACCTAAATGGTAAGGAAAGTAAATATCTGGTGTGTCCACTCACACGACTTTCCTTTCGGCTTCGAGTTAAAGTCCAATAAAAAAAATGTTTGCTATATCTTCCCTTATATTAGTCCGATCGAGATTATTTATTTTTTTTATGTCAAGTTTTGTAGACAATTAAATTATCTTTCAAATGGGCATCTGGAATATTCCAGGAAATACTGGAAAAACCCCGACCCCTAAAGCGTTTACCTATAAGCACCCCACCTTTCTTCCATTGCTAATTCAGAGCGAGAACAAACCAATACAAACTTTTCTGTTTGATATAATCTACTTAAACCTTGGTGAGTACCAACATGTCTGATTTCTTGTCTTAATTAAATTCATAATTCATAAATGTTTTATATTACATTTAATTTAATATGTATAATGTGTTTTTAGAACTGAAGATAAATGTATAACATTTGGAACTAGTTTTAAATAAAAACAAAATTATAGATGTGGCAAATAATTTATCAATCCCTAATTAGATTGATCCTTCTATACCATCATGCAGACGTCAACTGATTGTCAGATTGAAATATGGAACTGGTTTAAGCAAATCTTGGGAATATTAGTGATACTTAGAATTCCCAACGGCAAGGATTGAAGGGACCATAATAAAACAGACTTTTGATTTTAAAGGCCGACAGGAATTTGCACTATAAAATCAGGCTTCTGTAACATAAAACAATGTAAAATTGCCTTTTGTGTTCTATTAATCCGATCAATAAACCATTGAACTTATTAAGCCTACCTTCTATTACCCTTCTATAATATTATTCTACAACATGAAGATAATGCAAAAACTGAAAAAAAAATAGAAGATAGCTAAATGTCGCAAGTCAGAAAACATCTGGAAAACAGCAGTTATTAATTAAGTTACAGCAATATTTTCTATGCAAAGTGACCGTAAGTATTAGTCAACCATCTTCCACAAACATTGGTAATACGTTTACTAATGCAAAATAACTTTGTGATTTTTCATGGATTGTTAAATTTTAAAATTCCTGTCCTGTAAAATTAGAAAAAAGTGACGTAACATTTTGCCATCTAACCACAGAAATAACATACCTAAAAGTTCACACTTCTTTACATACATATATATAATTTCATATATTCAAATGTTTGAAGAAAAACTTGAGGCACTAAACGTTTTTCTGAAAATTTTCCTTTTTTGCCAGCCCATAGGTGGTCACACATAGAGATAAAAGTGAATATACCATTTTGTAGGGAATTTAATAAGTTTTAATTTTGGAAACCTTAAAAGTTTCTGTACGAAACACCGTTTTCAACATGGGCAAGAAAAAACCAAAAAAAGAGACCTTTAAACCTCCCCTTCACCACCCATGGAAAGTGAAATCGATGGAAATATCTCAGGCATTGCTCAGGGACTTCTCTTTACACATTCCTGAAAGTTTTGGAACTACGTGGTGGCTGCAAAACCACCTTTTTTCGTCTAATTTGACTGGGCTACATTGAAGATATGTAATGTTAGTTGAAACATCTGACAAATAAAGTCTGCTTAAACGCCAATGTTGTAACACTGAGAAAAAAAAACTTCTATTACCAAGACAAAATTATTAATTAAGAATCTTCTTATCTAAGCAAATTACCTGGCATTCAAGTTCCAATAATTTCTCATTTAATTCCTTTAGCTCAATATCAAGCATAGTTTTAAGTTCTATATCTTCTTTAGATCTGGCTACAACAAAATAAAGGAATAGAATACATAAGATATACATACAAGTAAATGGAAATTGAAATGCATTAGGTAAAATGTATTTCACTTATAATATTGATAGTTATTTCAAGGCAAACTAATCATAATAATTTTCTACACTTAACTTAAAGCTTTGCGACCATCAAGTTTTGAACTTGAATGTAGCATCAGAAATATTATACCATAGCTATACAGTAATACATGGTAGTAACTTATAAAATATAAAGTCTTATATTACCTAAAAAGATGCTGAAAATTAACAAATTCTAGGAATTTCTAAAGATTCTAATAATTTTTAATAAAATGAGCTATCAAGTAAAATTGAATAAATAGTTCAATGAAAACTTCTGTGGTATAATATTTTAACTCAAACATAAAGCAACTATAGCTTCCATTACCAACAGTGCTAAAGTATGGAAAGATAAAATTAGAGTGGATCCTTTTACTCTCTCCACAGCAGTGGAATGAAGATTTTTAATTTTGAACCATCTCTGTTTCAGAGGTTACTGTTCAGTGAAAAGGATGAGCAAAAGGGAATATCCCTTTATGAATCACTTACCTTGAGCAAATTATATAGAACGCTATACCGTATAAATGTAGTCTTCCTATGAACTAACAAAAATAATGATAATATAAAATAATTTCTAATTGTTGGGAAGTTAATATATTGTGATAAATTAATTTATGAAGGACAACTTCCCATTGATCTTTAACTATATATTTAAAAAAACATTTTTATAATATTGTTTTCGTCGTTTCGAAGTACTTCTTCGTCATCAGGATCTTTGTTTTCTTTAAATTACACAATTCCCTCCCCATGTCCCGACATCTGTACAATTATCCTTTGTGTGTGACAAGAATGTAAAAGAAGAGTGACTCCCCAGATAATTTTTATAATGAAACGATAAATGATTAACGAAGAATAGCACCTGCTAATAGATGCTATTTTGAGCTTCGTCGAGAATTGGAGAACAGTTTGCTTTCTAGAGCTACAAAAATAAGACTATATAAGACACTAATCAAGCCAGTACTAACTAATGGATCTGAAACATGGGCTATTTCTAAAAGTGATGAGCGAGACCTATGTATATTTGAAATAAAGATCCTCTGACGTATTTATGGTCAACTAAGAGATACAACACACATGGAAGACACAACATGGAAAAGGCAAACAAACAACAAACTGTATTCTTTATTAAAGGAACCAGATATTGTTAAAATAATAAAGGAGTAAGTGAAAAATCAACTTATTCCCAACCATATCAATATTGCCTATGTCACACACAATGCCAAAATTAGATGTTCACTATCTTGCCTGGTCCTTGATATCCACACAATTTACACAATCCAAAGACCTAATCACATTAACGATTTCTGAAAATTCTCCTCGGCATCATTTAATCAATATCTTATAAGCAAATGTAATTTCAACAGTAAAGTTTATTAAATGAGAGAGTCACAAAATAAAGAAAAGAGACCATAAAACGAAGCATATAAATTCCAACAGCTTGCAATTTCCAAAGATAAAACAGTTACAAAAGTTTGTTTTATATAACAGGTAGACCCACTAAGTAACAATTAACGAATGAAATTAATTTCTTTAACAGTAAAGCATACAAAAATACCTTTCTCCAAATCCAACAAAGATGATAAATTGTCCAAAAGCTCCTTCCTCTTACCAACATATTTTCCGAGCTCCGGATTTTTTATGCTGGAAGAATAATTTCTTAGAAATAACTCATCACTTTGAAGTTTATTAAAAAATGCTTTAATTTCTTCACTTCTAATTAAACTATTCAAATATTCACCACTGCTGTAAAAAGACTTGAATTCTAAATTGTGGATATTCCAGATACCCTTGATACTTTTTATTGAGTTCCAAAAAACATTTCTAAACCCAGAAGAAAACATAAGAATAATTTAAAATTCAAAAGATAAAAACACAGTTCAAAAAAAGAACAATCAGGAGCGAAACCTGAGTAGTTCGGTTAGTTTGGTAGTGGTTGTGAAAAATACAAAGAGATGTTAAGATAACAAGAGTACAACACAACCTAAATTTTGATCGCCAAATAAGGCATATTATTGTTTGTTGCAATCTCGAATGATTAAAACACCATCAACTGAGATCTCTTATAATTAGCAAGAAGTGATGTATCTATTTAATGAATATCTTAAATAAATGGAACATAATGTTAATTTCCTTAACAAGCGTAGTACGGAAGGTTGAAAAAAAAAATTTAAGTGAAGGACTTTTTTTATGTATCGGTGTATAATGTCCTTCCCTACTCCTATTAAGGCAAATAGGATGGGTTATTCTTACAGGTTATCAACCTATTCTAACCTGAGTGGGAAGGCCGAGATTCATTTCGAGGGTCATAAATTTCAAGCCGCCCAAACCGGATTCGAACTGGCGCCGCAGAGCAGATTCCAAGTTGCTAAGGAGACGCCTTAACATTCTTGGCTCTCACGGCCTCTAAATTGAAGGACTAGACCAATACCCAGTGGTCTAATTAAGGATGACCCCCTTCCAGAAAAAAATTCCTTAGTCCCTGTATTATAATTATTTACATAATTCTTTTGAAGTGAAAGCATGGAGAAATCAATAATGATTAACACGCTCCCCATTAGTAAATATATAAGTTATTCTTTTAGTAGATTATTTTAAATTGGTTGAAATGCTTTCCAGAATATCTGTTTATGCACTGCAGTCCTCTTAAGTCCTACATCCCAATGTGCAACATCGATTGCATTGGCGTTATTTACATCGCTGCCAATATCTCGACTCCTGTTAAATTTTAAAAGATACGCAGACAGGATTTAGATAGTATCATGGGACTTCTTCAACGTGAAGAAAACGAAGTCGCCATGGGGGAACCGTCGGAATTTTTTTTTTTGGCAATGGGAAGGACCCTGTGTACCTATTACTGCTTTGAACGATATGATGAATTTTAATGGAGTGACTCATAAAAAATTAACCATTTCATTCTCTTGGAAATTGGAAATCTACTTACCGGTTATATTTGTTTTTCAAATTAAAGTTGATATCACTTTAATCCCTAATCTGTACTTAATGAATTTTTAAACAAAATGACTTCGTCTTGCCTTCAGTTTTGTCTTTGCATTCGATTGTACAACATTACACTAAAATTTGAAATATTGGTAGTATTACGCCATTGTTGGAACCGTAAGTTTTCCATTGCCAGATAAACATCTTAACCGCACAAATAACTTTTTAAAAACTTTATTAGTAAAAACACACAGTTACATGAACTAAAACTGCACTATTACTACTATTGAATAATAATGATAATAGCTCTAAAGACTGAATGAATAAAGTACACCTCTATCAGGGGTTATATATACAACATTGTAAGAAGGGGAAAGTGCTGATTCAGGTATGTATGGTTACGCACCTTAACTCCTCCCTTCTGAAGATGCGAAACTCTGGAGAGTATTATTGACTTTGCAAAGTTCATAGATTGCACATTTAAGTTAGCTTGATGTCTTCTAATTATTGTCTTGGAAATATATAGTACTATACATTTTGTTTTTCAAAAGAATTGATATAAAGTAATGAATTATATTGTTTTTGATTGAACATCTTGTTTTGATTATTTGCCATAGGGTTTCTAAGTTAGTTGATATTTAAGTTGTTTCGTTTTATCAAATATGAAATATCATTCAGTGTTAAAATGCTGCAGTGTAATTCCCTAATTCACTAAATTCTAGGGAATTTTCTATATCTAAGGATCTTAAGGTGATATAATTAATAATGGAATAAAGTTCATTCATGTGAGTTGTCATGGCCAATGTATTGATTATTTTTGAAGCTCCTTCGTTATTTTTATTTAATATTAAAATATCATTTCTGAAAGTTTCTAATAATTTTTTGTTGTATAGAATTTCTTGTTCGACATTATTTTCTTAGTGATATGAATTTTTTTTCTAATTTTGAAATAATGTGATCATAGTGTTCCTTGTCAGAGGCATCGAGGTTGCCAGTAACCCATTTGATAGCTGATTCAATACCGTTAATAAGTCCTCATTTATGCCTGTTAGTTTGAGGTGTACCAGTAAGGGATTAATTTTGGATTTTACGAACTGTAATTGTCTATGAACGCTGTCAAAAGTTGAATTAGTTTAAAAGGAGTTTAGATTTTTCTCTGATATTATTAATTTGTCTTTCAAATGAGTAAAATTTATGTAATGAATTAAAATATGATATCTATCTATTGTGAATGCTGGTGACATTTTGATGGCTCTTATACCTGGTGTATTAGTCAAACCTGTAATTTCATAAGCTGATATTTTGTGAAATATCCATAGGAGAAGAATCAGTTCCGTTATCTTCATTATCTGTAGCAGGTGATGTTTGAGGTTTTGTTATATTTTTCTAATATTTTCGTTTCCTTTGAATATTATTAGCAAGTACCAGAATTTTCTTATTTCTATCTTTTAAATTATAAACTGATTTGAAAGGATTTTCGTTCTTATTCCTAGATCTAACCCTAGCATATGTGTCGTCTGGAACGCTAGTATCTTCCCTATTTTGATTGAGTAGCTCAGTTATTGTTGCTTTTTCGTTATTTATTCTAGATTTTACTTGTTCATGTATCAATTTTAAAGTAGTAAGATATTGTTCTACTAATAATCCAGTAACTGGAGTTTTATTTTCTTTATCTTTTTGTGTTCCGAATGTAATTTCATTTGGAGTTGATTTTAATTTTTGTTATATCTTTTTTAGTTTTACAGTCGGTTCTGTTTCTTTTAAACTTCTCAAAATTTCGATAAGTGTTGAATTTGTTCTATCAAGAAATCCTAAAGAGTTGGAGTGGTTGGGGTTAACATAATAGGGTTCAATCCTTAGGATCTAAGTAAGTTTTAAACTAAGTTATTTTTATATTCCCTACCTAACTAACTAACTCCCCGGCACTACAGGTCAGCATGACTCTATGCTTCCTGAGTTATTCTTCTCCACTTCTCTCTATCCTGTGATTTTATCTTCCAATTGCGGACTCCTAGCTTGCTAGCGTCTCTCTCCACTTCATCCTTCCACCTGCTTCTCGGTCTTCCCCTTTTCCTCTTTCAACTGAAGTGCGCTTCTAGTATTTTCTTCTGCACCCTTTCATCCTCCATTCCGATCACGTATCCTGCCTATCTCAGCCTGCTTGCATTGATACAGTTAATAACGATATTATTCTCTAATATAGTCTCGATTTCGCCATTAACTTTTAGCATTGTAAATCCTTCTTATTATCTTTCTTTCAAATACTTTTAATTTACGGCACTCCTCTTGTGACAAACACCAGTTTTCCGCTCTATAGGTGACTACTGGTCTAATAAAAGTTTTATATAGTTTTAATTTTGTAGCTTTTGATAACAACTGAGACTTGAGAACTTTAAGGTTCGCATAGTATGCTCTATTAGCAGCCATTATCCTGTTGTTAATTTCTTGGCTGATTATTGAATGATATTGATGATAAATTATTATTATTTAGGGCAGGACAAAGATACACAAATGCGGGTACATTTTCAAACTTAAAATTCCTTATTTTAATGTCGCTGCAGGATCTTCTACTTGCTGCTGAGGATAATTTAAGGTATTTTTTTTTTTGCTTTCGTTGACTATCCATACTTTTTTGCTATTTTCGTGTATTACTTCAAAGGTCTCTGTAAGTGCCTTTTCACTTCTGGTAGAGATCACTAGGTCATCAGCATAAGCACAAATTTGCCCTGTCTTATCAACAATATTGCCTCTTTTAACTGCATCTTTTACAGCAGCATGCAGAGCGATGTTGAATAGCGTTGCCGACAAGGCGTCTCCTTGACGAAATCCCGATTGCACCTTAAATGATTCACCAACTCTATTTCCAATAACAACTTTGGATGATGCATTTTCCATAGTCATGCGTATTAAATTAATTAATTGATGTGGCACCCCATTTTCCACTAGTACTTTTAATAAAGTCGATCTCTTGATGATATAAAATGCCTGCTTGTTGTCAACGAATAATAAGTGCAGATCGATATCATATTCATAGCATTGTTCCATCATTTGTCTTACTACAAAAATTTGATTTGTGGTATCTCTGCCAGCTCTAAAACCACATTGGTAATCATCCAAAATTTCCTCGGCATATTTTTGCAGCCTTTTCAATATTAACCTAGAGAGTAGTTTATACAGGACTCCCAGTAAGGTTATTCCTCCATAATTTGCGCACTGATCCTTACTGCCTTTTTTAAGAACAGGGCATCCGACCTTCCAATCGTCCGGCATCTTTTCCTCTCTTCATATATCACAGATCAACTCAAGTATTAGCACCTTCATACTACTGCCACAGCCTTTAATAAATCCTGCTACTATCTTGTCCTCATCGGGGGCTTTAAAATTATTCATATCCATGATGGCAAACTCAATATCCTCTCTGTCAGGTTCATCAATCAACGGTTCTTGTTGATATTTGACAGTCCTCTTCATCCTCAGCAATCGCTTCCTCCAGTCCAACACTCAGCAGTTCCGAGAAGTGTTCCGGCCACCTGTTCATCACCTCTATCTCACCATCCAAAGGCTCTCCTTTTTTACTTTTACAATTATTCAGCTTCGGCTGGTACTCTTTTCTGAACCAATTTGTTTCCTTATTTCCTGCTATCGTGTACACTGTTTAGCATTTCTATGCTTTCAATCCTCTTATTGATCATTTTTCTCTTTTCCTCTGTAAAGACTTTCTTAGCTTCTCTCCTTCTTGCACCATAACTCTCCTGATTTTGCCTTGTAAATCTCTGTAGCATCTTCTGTCTGGCTTGATTTTTTGCTTCAATGGCTTTCGCACATTTTTCATTGTACCATTTCTCATTTCTTCCAGCTGTAGCCTCTCCCAAAGTGCCCTCTGCTATCCTGCTTATTACTTCCGTTGCAACCTTCCATTTCTTCTAAGTTGGCACACTTTTCCTGATTTCTCTCTCTGTTTGGTCTCTCCTTACCCTCTCGATCTCCCTATCCATAACCTCTTGAAAGTTAATTTTTCTGTGTTCCATTTTGTTCTTTTAATAGTTCCTGGCCTTGCCACCTTTGCTATATTTTGCCTCAACTTAGCTTTAAACAAATTGTGGCCTGAATCGCAATTAGGGCCTCTCATACTTCTCACATCTATGATGTTCGACGAATGTCTTGTTGATGTCAAGACGTGATCTATCTGATTAACAACATCTCTTCCGGGTGTCTTCCAAGGGCCTTTATGTATCTTTTTATGTGGAAAACATGTGCTTATTATGCGTAATCTGTACGTTTCCGCAGGTTGGGCCAATAGCATGCCATTCCCACTTGTTATTTCATGCAATGAGAGCCTTCCAGTGACTTCTTTTAGTGCCTCTTCTCTCCAAATGTTTGCATTGAAGCACAATTGCATCATATTTGGGCACTTTTTCAACGCTGCTTCCCACGATATCATGAAACTCCTCTTTGCTTTCCTCGTCAGCACCTTCTGGGGCGTATGCAGAAAACAAATATATATTTCTATATCTACCTTTGACCCTTAGTTTATATAGCCTGTCAGATATCGGGTCAAGAATTGATTTTCGCAAATTGCTATTTACAGAGAAGCCTATTCCTGCTTGACTAGTTCTCTTATCCGGACCACTGATAATATGGAGAACTCCCTTTTATCAATTCTTTCATTTCCACTCCATCTTATTTCTATTAATACCGCAATAGGGGACAGAATTGGTAGGGCAACGGGAGGGCTAGAGAGGGAGATGGGTGCGGGAATCTCCCCAACTCTTTGCGGAACGATCAGGCGATAGTGCTCTACTCACTGCTTATGGCATCCCAGTCCTTACCCCTATCAACTACTACTGTCACGTTCAGGTGGCGCCCCCCGGGGAGTCCGATGGGACACGCGAACGACAGAGGTGGAGATCTTCACTTCTGCCAATATTGGCAGGAGTATTGATTCTTTTAGACACCCAAGCCGAGATGGAGGGAGCTCGAGTCTTAGGCTGAATGATGGGGGGTATATAAAAATACGCACATCAATTCGACCCACTTGGGGCACCAAGCGCACCCCGTTTTAATTAATTGCCTTCTGCAGGGATAGGGGGTAGTACCTGTAGTGACTGTTTTTCCACTCCCATACTCGTGGGAACAAAATTTACCCTAAAACTGAAAAAACTAACGGACGGATTACTTTGTTAAATGAATCGGATTCGGACACGGAAAATCTTCTGGATAGCTTGACGGTAATGGTAGAGTCGTAGGGAGAGAGCCCAGTGGGGCCACCTATGGACCCAGCTGAGGAGACATTCAGAAGTTCGTTTGCGACACTCCTAGATGACATCACCAGACTATCCGTTACTCCTGGTGGGTCTGGTGAAAAGGACACTGGCAGGGACAGCGCATCTTCGGAAGTGGCTGAAACCTCCAAACCCAGATTTTCCGGGGCACAGCGTCGGAAATTGAGGAAGTTTAAGATGACCGGTAACATCCCGGGGGTATCGGGACCCACAACCTTGTTGTAGGGGATCGTAGCTCCGTGGGTCATGAAGCGGACCAGATCTTCTCCTTGGACCTCAGCGCCTGTGGCAAAGAGACCCTAGAGTGGAGAGAATGTGATCTCCTATGCCCTTGCGACCGGAAGCAGCAGGATGGCGATTATCCCCTATGGATATCCGTCCGTTCAGCTGTCTAAGGGGCAGAGCGAGGAGGTTAAGACCCAGGTGATCAGCTCAGTAGATCTGCGGGAGGAAGGTGGTTTAAACGCGGTGTTCAGTGGCTTTTGTCACCACCTCGGGGACTGTATTATCGTCTGTGACGACGATGCCACCAAGAACTGCGTTACCAGTATAGTGAGCAAATTTACTATCAGTGGTGGCATAAAACTCCTCACTGATAGTACAAATGAGCTCAGAAAGGCTGTCAGGGTAGGTACATTCTTCCCTGGAGAGCGGATTCCAGAGGACCTGTTTTTCAGGAGACTCAGGATCCAAAATGGCAAGGTCTCAGATGTGAACAGTTGGACACTAATGGGCACCAAAGATGAGCCAACCGGTTTCTAAGGGATTCTTCGAATTCCGGAAACCAGCGTCAAATACCTGGTGGGGAGAAACAGGATGGTAGCTTACGGCATCAACAAGACTCAAGTGACCAAGGTTCTCCTTAAGGTATTTGAAAAAAAGAAACCACCGAAGTCAGATGCGGGGAGGACTAGGATGGTTGTTGAACGGAGTGTCCCCCAAGAGGAAGAGAAGGAGGGGACTATAACCTCTGTACCAGGCGACATGGAAGTAGAAGCTGGGCCGGCTGCGCAAGAGCGCTCTATGGCTGGGGACGTGGGGGCTCTCTCTACTCGGGTACACCCCTGGAGGGACCGAGAGAGGAGGAGCGCCCTGTCCCACGCTGGGAGTCGTTCTTCCGGGAGCCGGCTCACAATAACCATGGATACTAAGCTGTTGCAGATCAGACCATAACCTCTGTACCAGGCGGCATGGAGTAGAAGCTGGGCCGGCTGCGAAGGAGCGCTGTGTGGCTGGGGCCGGGAGGGGGGGGGAGGAGGGCTCTCTCTACTCGGGTACACTCATAATAACCATGGATACTAAGCTGTTGCAGATCAACCTGCATCACTGCATTGCGGCCTGTGGAGTTCTGCAGCAGTATGTAAAAGGTAAGGATATAGATATTATTCTAATACAAGAACCTTATTTATTTAAGGACAGGATAAAGGGACTGGGCATGCCAGGATACAGCATTATTGCTGTGCCAACAAGGCCCAGGACCTGTATGCTGTTTAGTAACAGACTAAAATTGTTACCCTAGTGGCATCACTGTTGTAGCGATCGACAGCAGTGCAATGGTCCCTCTCTGAGGGTAATGAAGGGGAGAAGATCACGCTGGCGTCGATGTACCTCCCTTACGAAGAAGCAATTTCCACTCCAGCTCTTAAGAAACTGATGGAGGGGATAGGAAAAGGTCCGTGCATAGCATCTTTAGATGCCAATGCACATCACAGCCTCTGGGGGAGCACGAATATCATCCAGAGAGGCAAGTATCTTTTAGAATACATTGTTAGCAATGACCTCGAAATCTTAAATAGGGACAATGAGGCCACTTTTTTTAACAGAGTGAGAGTTGAGGTCACTGATATAACCTTAAGCACGCAATGCGTGAAATCTAGGATTAAGGGCTGGCTCGTTTCAAGGAAAGAGTCATGCTCAGATCACCGCTATATCAGATTTAATCTATCTGCTAATAGCATGAAGGAGACTGTGTATAGAAATCCAAGGCGCACAAACTGGTATACATATTATACACAGCTCGAGGAAGAGGTTAAGTGCTGTCCTAAGATTGTTAGGAATTCTTGGCACTTAGAATGTCTCAATTCGACACTAACTGAGGCAATTATGAGATCCTACACTGATAATAATGGAGTGCGTAGGGTTAAGTCCAACAAGAATACACCCTGATGGAATGAAGAGATTGGCAAGCTAAGAGCTCTTACTCGAAGACTCTTTAATGCTGCTAAAAAATCAGGCAGATGGGACGCTTACAAACAAGCACTCACTGACTATAACAAAACTGTTCGCAGGACTAAAAGAGGAGCGTGGAGAAGTTTCTGTAACGATATAAATGATACAGCATCCACATTCAGGGTTAATAGAATTCTGTCTAAGCAGACTGATGGGGGAGCAATGGGGACGGTCAGGGTTGAAGGGGGTTTTACCAATACTGACAAAGAGTCCCTGGAGGCTCTGGCGTGTTAGCACTTTCCTGACTGTGAGCTGCTGGATGAGAACCTAACTAATCCCACTGTAGATGACCACTTTGGTGGCAGGGCTAAGTGGGCTGAAGCAAATAAAATAATTAATTCTATGAGGGTGGAATGGGCAATTAATACTTTTGCACCTTTTAAATCTTCGGGTATCGATGGGATTTTCCCTGCCTTACTTCAAAAAGGCCTACCAGTATTAAAACCCTATCTAATGGAATTATATAGAGGAAGTTTAGCACTTGCACACATTCCAAATAATTGGAGGATGGCAAAAGTTTATTATATTCCAAAGCCTGGGAAGGAGTCTTATGACAATCCAAAAGCATATCCTATCTACCTATCTGTCTGACATCCTTCTTGATGAAGGCTTTAGAAAAGATTATTGACAGACATATTAGAGATACTGTTTTAGTTGAAAAGCCACTCTATAGTGGGCAATTTGCTTATTAGGCTGGCAAATCATGCGAGACCGCATTACATCGTTTGGTCTCCAAGATAGAGAAAAGTCCAGCAGAAAAAGAAATCATTGTAATCCCAGAAATATTGTTTTCCGGCGTACTTCACATTTATTACAATAGTTAGTGATAGTATCATTCAAGGCCAATAATAATCCCATTTGAGTTTTTCATGTCTCTAGACTGCCTCGGTGACATGTTTTACCTAAGTGGTATGAATTTATAATAACTTTTTACTTTCCCTTACGTATATATGAAATATATAGTAAGAGGAAGTATTACGATCGTGAAAATTTTCGAATTCGAGGTTTCAACGGAAATACATGTCATTTAAGGTCCCCTGAGTCCAAATTAGCAAGCCTCGCAAAATGGTGTATGTGTCTGTGTGTATGTGAATAGCCTAGCTCAAAAACGAAAAGTTGTACGATACTGAAATTACATATTTAAGGTAGGCACATGCATTTGATGCTACAGCAACTTTTTCGTGAAAATCGACTAACCGGAAGTGCCACTTTACATAATAGATTATACACTTTTTTACCATTTTCTCGAAAACAGCTCTAACGATTTTGATGAAACGCTCAAATTATTCTTCATAAAGCCCTTTAACTTTTCATGTGCATCTCCGAGGAAATTCAGAGAAAAAAGTTATGATGAAAAGAATATTTTATTTGCGCATAACTTAAAAAGTATGCATATTATGGTAAATTATGTATAGAATCGTATGAAAGGCGAATAAATTATCTAAATAACAAAAGAGAATCATCAAAATCGGACGATTATTAGCAAAGGATGCAGCCCATCGGACTAACCGGAAGTGGCAATTATATCATGGATTTTACAATTTTCTCGTAAATGGCTCCAACGATTTTGATGAAACATGCCTAATGTCTTCTCCTTAAAGCCCTTTAACTTTTCATGCATGTAGTATATCAACGAGAAAATGCAGGGGGAAAAGTTATAGCGAAAAGAAAATTTTATTTGCGCGTAACTCAAAAAGTAAGTATTTTATGGTAAATCATGTATGAAATCATATGAAAGGTAATTGAATTCTCTAAAATACAAAAAGGAATCATCGAAATCAGACCGGAATTTTAAAGAACTCTAAAAGCGAATCTGACTTGCTTTTCCCAAAATATTTTTTGTTGGCCTTTACAGGAAGCGTCTTTTGGTTTTTGTAGTTGTTTGTGCATTTAAGCTCATTTAATACAATTGACATTATTTTTTTCTTATCTCACACAAAAAAAAAATTCGATTGGTATATGAGGATCTTGAAATTCATGCAGAGCAAAGAAAGTAAACAATAATGTAAAAATTGTTGAAATTGTATAAAATAATGTTTTTCTCGGCTTCTACGGCGCATTGGTAAGAACCCTTGCACACGTTCAAAACATTTTTCAACCTAGTATCACCAAAAAATGTTTCATTGAAATCGATGATGCCACGCCCGTTGCCTTCCCTTGTAAGTGAGAGTCTTGGCTAAGTGGGTATAATTGTGAATGAATTTTCTGTAATACCCAGTCATACCAAGAAATTGTTTTATTCCCTTGTGTGTGGTGGGTAAAGGGAATTTTTCGATGGCCTCAACTTTGGAGTCCAGTTTTTAGGAACTCGGTTTTATCAAACTGGAATGTAAATGAATGCTGACTGAGTTTTTCAAAAACAGTTTCTAAATGTTGCGTGTGTTCTTCTATACGAAAAAATAATATCATCCATATAGACTAGACAATTCGGTGTGTTGCTTAATATCATATTTATGGCTCTCTGAAAGGCCAGTGGTTAGTTAAGAGTTCAAAAGGCATAGAGAGAAATTCATAATGACCGGATTCCGTTGAGAACGCGTTTTTTTCGATTGACTCCTGAGCCATCTCAATTTGGTGGAAATCAGATGCTAAGTCTAGGGTGGAGAAGAACCAAGCTTTATTTAATTTATTAAGAAGATCTTCAATGTTTGGTAACATATCTGGTACTAAAGGTACCTACGGTGTAGATCATGTTCTAGTGAACCGTTATTTATTTTAAGTTTTTCTCTTAACCAAAAAAAAAAATTCATCTTTTTTACTAAATATATTAATGTCTAATTCCTTCATAGTTTCATATCCCAGTAATATATCATACGTATCACTAAAAGGAAGATCATAAAACTTAACTAATAATTGATTGTCAAGACTTAAATTTGGAGCAAGGACAATATATGTTGTAGTAGTGCCTTTTTCGCGTCCGATAAGTGTTTGGACAATAAATTCTTCCGACTTTATTTCAGTTCTCTCGGGTAAGGAATGTGGATTAATATATTTTTTTAAAGCATCAGTATCAATAAGCCAGGTCTGTGACATAAAATCCTTAAATTGTGATAATGGTTTTGTAAAATTTAAAGGATATTTGGGGATGGTTCCGATTGATTGCGCCTAAAAAATTATCAAATCTATTAGTCAGTGTTTCGAGCTTCTTTATGTCATTTATCTCACTATGATCTTGTGTTACATGATTTACAGGAGAGTTGTTTGACCTCACAGTTCTCATAGGTACAGTATTTGATGAGTCGGGCTTAAAAGGCCACGTAGCCAAAATATGTTTTCTGTCTTTGCTGCTTCCAGTTAAAATCTGGAAAATTATTTGCGGATTGATGGTTGAACTGCCTATTTTCCATTTTGATTATAGGTATAGTTAGGATCTGATTTATGATTAGGGTTATACTCATTGAATTAAAATTAGAATTAGGATTGGGAGTAAAATTTGAAGAGTGATTAGAATTAGGGTTATAATTATGATTAAAATTAAGATTATAACCATGATTAAAGTTAAGATTATAATAACTTGTTTAAATGAAGTTGTGATTATAATTACGATTAGGATAATAATTATTATTAGGATTAAAATTGTAATTATAGTTGGAATTAAGATTGGGATTATAACTGCGATTAGAGTTAGGATTGTAATTATTGAGATTTGATTTAAACTGTTTATAATTTTTGTATTTATAGTTATTTTTAGGCATGGGTTGATTTTGATGCCCATATAGTCGTTCTAAAATAAAAGAACAGTAATTTTGTATTGCATACATAATATAATCTATATCTGAAAGGTTAAGGTGATTTAAGAAATCACAAAGTTGAGGGTGTAGGTTTGCTTTAATGTGATCATTAATCTCGTGTTCATTTAATTTCATTACTGTCTTTATTCCTTATTTCGTTCTAGAAAATATTAAAGCTGTAAAATGAGCTATCCTATCAATAAAAGAAATAGGTTGCTCTTGATCCCGATTTAGTATTTAATAATTCTAATTTAAGTTGTTCAACTGTCCTGGAATCTTTAAAAAGTTTCTGTAAACGGTCGGATACATAGTTTATAAAAGTATTTGTTAATAGGCAATAGGCGTTACCCACTAACCTAGATGTTACTTTAAAAATAAGCCGGGCATGATTTTGAACCCTTAGAGTATTGTTTTCACTATAAACCGTGTTATAAATAGTTTTTATTGATTTCACAAAAAATATTAAATGTTCAGGATTCCATCATAGGTTGGGATGTGATCGTAATCCTCTTTACCATAGAATATGTAATGCTCATATTAGATGTTGAACTGTTACTTGTATTATTATTAATTAATAAATTACTTAGCTGATCTGTTATTTGACTTATATCTAATCTAGCCCTATTTTTCTTATCTTTAGGCATACATGAAATAAAAATTTAAAATGAATATGTTCCTCAAGTTTTATTCTAAGTTCTGCGGAGTCCTATCAAAAGTTGTTTTCCTGGTCCTATTGAAGTGTTGAAACACAATCTTCGGGTAGGTTACTCCAAGACTTGTTGTCAAAAGACTATTTCTTCGGTCCTTGCTGGGTCTCCGTTCAAGGCTGTTTTCACTGAATTGGTCCAAAATCTGTTACGGTATTTCTTTGATCTTTCCTCACCTTTAATGATCTGAGGCTGATAGAATCTCTGTTTGGGAACCAGATAAAGATCTTAACCGCACAAATAAATTTTAAAAAAATTATTGGTAAAAACAAACAGTTACATGAACTAAAACTACACTATTACTACTATTAACTAGATGATAATAGCTCTAAGACTGAATGAATTAATTACGTCTTTAGCCGGAGGTATATATACAATATTGTAGGAAGGGGAAAGTGCTGATTGTAGGATTATGCACCTTAACTGCCGAAGCAATCCGTTTAGAGCAGCAATTCGAAGAAGAGAATGCTCCTTCTGTGAGATGGCTCCAGAAATTTGAAAATGGTGACATCATCTGGAGAGGAAAGAGGGTTCTAGACGAAAATCATCATTCGACGGGGAAGCTTTGCGGGACTGCATTGAGACAGTACCAACGACCACTATTATACAAGGAAATTGACAAGAGAGCTTCAGTTTCCCAATCCACCATAAATCTGGGCTACATAATTTGAAAAAACTAAACTGCTCATCAAGAGTGGTTGACCATAGCAGGTACGAACTCAAGTACAAATTTGTCAATAATTTTTGAAAAATCCAAATAACCATCGATTCAGTAAAAGAATTGTAGCTTATGACAAAAAGTGGATATTTTGGACAAACTCTAAAGGGCCGTTTAGACGGGCCATATTTTACGGCAATATTTTCAGCAATATAGCCCGGCTATATAGCCGGCAATACATTGCCCGGCCATAAGTTTGGCAGCATTGCTGGCAATATTGCTGGAAACATTGCTCAGCAATGTTTATGGCTATTGATTGCCGGAAAATAGTGTTTAGACGGCCACATATACAGACAGTGATGATCTTCGTTTCTATTGGCTGAGGCGAGATTAGCCTTTCTTTTCTGAGCTCTATACTAGGTTATGCTGCCTAGTCTGTTTGTTTTCCTATATTTTAGAGATAGAGGGCTGGTACCTCCACAGGAATATAAAGACACAAAAGCAGTCTAAAAAACTTCATTTATTTCTTGATTGGAATGATATTCTTGATATTATATTGAAGTTATTAAAGCATTTGTTGCAAAAAGGACACATGGATTTATTAAGCGCTGATTGCATCTAAAGCCTCAACTGAACATTAAAATATATGGACGTATTTACTCCATAAAATAATTTGAATAAGATAAGATAAATATATATATAAATAATACAGAAAAGGGTAAGATAAAATGATTGCTATTCCTATATTTGGCTGCATTTGCTGATAAAATAATGTTATCTGCATTTATATGTTTTTTTAAGTTAACCAACTTAATAATATGTATTAAAAGAGGTTCATTAATATGTATTGAAAGTGTTAATACGGATTAATATATATTGAAGAGACTCGTATTAAATGAGCTTCATGAAGCGTTAACTTATTATAGCTAATAGGATAATTTGAGGAGCCAAAATTTAAATTTGTAATAATATATAATAAATATGCACTAAAAGAGGTAATATGGATTAATATGTATTAAAAGAGGTTCATTAAACATGTATTGAAAGAGGTAATAAGGATTAATATGTATTAATAGAGGTTCATTGATATGTATTAACAGACTCAATATGTGATTCAAATGTTAAGTATTTCAAATGTTTGGTTTATTAATTATTGTTGTTATACAATACTATATAATACTATTAATACTAACCTATTGTATGCTTTATTTGAAATAATGTGAGCGAATAATAATTCACTAGTGAAATTATTTTTGCAGTATAAATAATAACAAAATAATCTTTTCAATAGCCATTTATATAAAATAATATTAAAAATCAATTGAAAAATAATCTTTAATAATAAATAATCGCCACTAAATGCAAAAGGGAGACACAAAAATTGAGTGTGAATATGAAATATTCTCCAACTCCTCTGGACAACACCTGCAACACCTCGGCCATACTCGGCAACAACCTGCCGGGGGAGTGTGACCGTTAATATGGCCGGGCCATACGTAGATATTTGGGCAAAATTGCTGTGTATTGCAGCAACACTGCCGACAACACTATTGCAGCCACACATTGCCGGAAAATATGGCCCGTCTAAACGGCCCTTAAGACCAAGAAACAATCGTTAGACCGCAATCAGCCTGCTGAAAAAGCAAGGGAAATTAGAAAAAAACACAATGCTGTTTCAAGGCACTGTTTCAACTCGACCGTTTGGCATTCTGTCTGTCTGTTGCGCCATTACGAGAAAACGCGTTGTTCAAATTTGGCACAAACGTTCCTTAAAGTCATGTAAAACGAAGAAAGAGTAGGGATTTTTATTTTTTAATTCCGATCTAAGGTGAAAGTCGTTTTAATAAACTCCTATCACCAAAAATCTGTTTGTTTCAGTCACGACCAAATGCGCTGTTCGATTTTTTTTTTTAAATTTGACATGTATATTCCTTGAAGGCATTTAAAACAGCATTTGTAAGCATTTATATTTCTTTATTCCATTTTTTACTTTCAGGTACCTACATATGAAATATATAGTAAGGCAAAATATTGCGATCGTGAAAAATTTCAAACCCATTTTTTCAACGGAAATACGTGTTTTAAGATCCCCTGGCTCCAAATAACCAAGAGTGTGTGTGTGTATGTGTATAAGTCAAGCACCAAATCGAAAAGTTTTACAATTTGTTCATCAAAATCTATTCACCAGGTGTGCCAGTTTATATTATCAATTTAACACATTTTTATGGAAAAAGGCTAACTATTTTGATCAAACTCGTTATACTAATTTACAATTATATGCTCTTTAATATCAATTAAAGATATGCTCTTATCCTCATTGAAATAGTCTGACATGGCTTAAATGCCGATTTTTCAAAATTACTTCCTCTAAAGTACACAAAATTATTAGTGTACTTCTAACAATAAATTAGGAACTTCTGATTTTATTTGTTTATTTAAACAAAGAATTCATTAATTTTCTTCATTCACATATCAGATATATAGACTTACATCCTACAAGGATAAATTAACACAAAACAAACTTTTGTAATTAAAATATTTATTAGTGTTAAGTCAATTTCTACAAAGTAGATTGCTACAAAATGGCTGAAAAAACATGTTACTAATTAGAAAACAATTAAAAATATTTATGATTATCAGTCATATAAATTACATAGAATATCACAGATAAGGTGTGCTTCGAGAGTTCTTATTTAAGAACAATCTGAAAAATAATATTTACAATTAAAAAATGTAAATAAGTAACACAATTAAATTCAGCATCATTTACTGTATTAAATAATTGTATTAAAATAATCTTAACTCAATATTTGTAAAATTAGGTAATATTTGTTCCTAGAATAGATTATTAAAGTTTTCTTAAGCACTATCATTTTTATAAACAGCTGATGGTGATACACAAAAAAATAAATATATTAATACATATATTGATACAAAATTTTGAAGATATTAAAAGATACATTTTTTTTCTTTATCTGAAAAACTGAAATCACATTTTATTTTTCTCTGTATTACAATTTTCAGAGCCAAATTCATCTTGTTTATGAACAGTTTTCAACTTATTAATCCGCTTGCCTTTAGCAACCACTACCTGAAACAAATATAAAATTGATCTATAATTATTACCATGAATATAAAATTGAACTTACAAGAATAGTATTGATTGTGGGAAAGTATGCTTTAAACCTACCTTTATTAAAAAATAGATTTCTAACAAATAATGGATATTTCAAGAATGGAGGAACAGAACTTGCTGCATACATTATTTAGAAATTCATAAATAATACCAAAAAAATAATCCCAAATCAACCAAAAAAACAAAAAAAATTATACATTCGTGAAACTTAGGTCATAACTTCGTATTGGTAGTAGGAATCAAAATCTGCAATTTGCAGGTTCTCCCAAATTTTGGAGGGATAAAACTATAAGAAATGATAATTATAATTTATAAATATATATAATGTATTATACTTATTATTTATTATTATTATTCTATTAGGGATAAAAATATAACTACCCATTATGTATGATCTTATAGTTCGTAAATAATCAGTATTCTCTAGGAAATTAATACTTATTTATTCACTACAGAATAATAAGTATCTAATTCAAAACCATATGTTCATATTTTGATTTAAACATTTATACAAACATCATTATTTTCAGTAGAGTTCATGACAATTATTAAACTTATTATATATGTACTTATTATAATTTTGCTACCTGTAATATAATTCAGCTGCTAAATGTGATTTTTCCGTGATCTCCTAAAATCTGTAATAACTTTTAATTATTGATTGTATCATCACGAGAGTAGTCCATTCGATTCAGAAACAAAAAAGACTATAAGAAATGATACCTTATTCGACTTATTATTATGCTAATAACCCTACCCCCATTTCGATCTCGTCTGGGGTGTTGTTCCTCCACAATTCTGCAGGTCTCAGTTCCTAATACAAAGACAAATAACATGACTTGAAATTGTTATGACCAAGATTTCATGAATATACAAATTTTGTAGTTTATTTTATCAATTTTTCCTGTGCTAAAATAAAATATAACTGCCACTATGGATATCTTTAAGGATATGGATACCTTTCTGGCTTATAGATATGAAATTTACAGCAAATTTCAGGGGCTAGAGAGAATTCCAACAATTCATATGGACGCTATACATTACAGTGATATTATTATTGTTATATATTATCAATTAAAGAATCTATAGAAGTCTAATCACTATCACCTTCAGTAATATATTATACATTATCAGTAGCTTGTTGTATTATTGTCTTGTTGTTAACTTTAAGTATTATACCCAATACGGAAGAAAATACATATATACAAATGCAGAAGATAAAAACTGTCAGGGAAAAGCAGAAAATTGATAAAAAGAAAGTGCTGATATTATGGTTGATGTAAATATATAATGTCATTTGGAAGGAATTATACAAAATATAGTATAGGAAAAACAAGATTATAATATTTCGATACCTATTAGAGCATACTGCAATCTTGTTTATAGGAACATACTGCCTAGAGATTGTACTTGAGCATACATCATCTGCCACTACAATTCCAATCAGTGAATTCAAAGGTCCAGAAGTTGTATTATTTTCAAACAACAACTAGGTTTTTCAGTAAGGTATTTCTTGTTACAGATTATATCAATAATAACATCTACTATGTTCAGTAATTATTATTACACATAATTTTTAATGATAGTACCTAATTCAGTTTTTCCTTTTCATAAAGATATTCATCTAATTAAATCTACTAAGTTAGTAGTTTATAGTATATAAATTTATATACAGTATATGTGAGAATTAAAAATGTAGAATTGCATTTTAAAACTTTTTAAAAGAAGAGAAGATTTAATTACTTAATGTAAGCAGTCAATATTGTTATTTTCTCGGTATGTTGTTAGAATGACCTATATTTGGGCAAATACGGCAATCGCTGACTTCAAACTCATAGGATTTTGATAGCCAAGGTTTACATAATGATAAGTCTTCCTTTATTCAGAGCTCTCCTTTAAAATATGTTCCTTTAACTAACAACAAAATGAACGCTTTTTCTTTGAAAATGTTATTCAGTGACTAAAAAGGAAAAAATCTGTAAATATAAATTTTGTTTTCATTTTTAATATAATACTAAAAACTATTGAGGCACCTAGGACCAAAAGAAATCACCTGAAATAACTATCTTTTGTGGCCTTATGGGAAGTATCATGTTAAAAAATAATTATTGAATAAAAATTACCTTTTTCATGATCATTTCATGATCTAAACCATAAATATTTGCTGTCATTGATGGTAGACTAGTATATTGTGGTACATTAGAAATAACATCGTCCTCAATTTCATCTGCTTCTCCATTTTCTGTTAAACTTATAACTTGAAAACAACGTTCAAGTTCCTCTATTTGATTTTTCTTTCGATCTAAAATGAATAACGAATAATAGTCATATGTATAAAATAAGTATATAAACATTCCATACTAATGAAGCTTAGGATAATAAATATCTATAATTAAAATTTTTAATTTTACCTTTATTTACATAAAAAAAAGAACTTTCATGAGCCCAGTAATTTATTTTGTAAGATTACTTTCAGCGCAGTTAAAGAAAATGGATAGATATGTTTCAATAAACTACTCTACATCTAAAAAATAAGTAGATATTTCCCTTGGACTTGGACTCTGACAAAAGCCAATGAACAAGATCTCCTTGTCTTCAAAAGAAAGATCCTCCGAAGGATGTTTGGTGCAGTGTTCGTGGATGGGATTTGGAGAAGACGGACTAACCAGGAAGTATACCAAGCAATTATAGATCCTGACATCATCCAGATTTTAAAATTAGACAAATTGCAATGGGTGGGGCATCTGGCACGAATGGTAGAAAATGAAATACCGAAGAGAATGCTTACAAAGCTGCTCCATGGGACCAGGAAAAGAGGCAGACCTAAGCTGAGGTGGATCGACAGAGTAGTAACGGACTTGAGGGACATCCTTGGTTTCAGGAATTGGATGTCAGCTGCACAGGATCGTGACGATTGGCAAAGGCAGTTGGTGGAGGCCAAGACCTGTCACCGGGTTGTAGCGCCGCAATAATAATAATAAAAGATATTTCCCTTCTAATCCTAATGGTTTATATATAGTGCTTAAAAAATAATACTGGCATCTATAGTCATCTATAGCCAGACTATAAGTGGCTCAATCCATGAATTAACACTGCTATACATACCCACTGGTTTATCTGAGTTAAAATAATTGCATAAATAAATGCATAATAGAAAAAAGAGGAGTGAGAAGTATGTGCTTGATTATTATAAGTTCATAATTATAATGGTATAATACGGGGGATCGAGGTGGCCGAGCGGGTTAACGCACTTACTCACAAACCCAAAGGTTGTGAGTTCGAATCCCGCCACCGGCATGAATTTAATTTAATTAAATTAAATATTTATCCCAGCCCCCGGGTATGTGAGGCCCGTCAGCCTACTTGGAGGCAACTCACAAAACGGCCGTGCGTAGGAGTGATGACCCTACCCCGTGTACCTAAAATTGAGAATCGAGGTGTGGTATGAATATCACATCGCGCGGCCAAGGATCTCCACGGTGTCAGTGCCAACAGAAAAAAAAAAAAAATTATAATGGTAATTTAAAGTTGGGTACAAACAGGCAAGCTGAAAAATATCTGCAATATGGGTTATTTAAAAAAACAGATTTCATATAAACTCTCAAATAACAATTCATGCTAACATAAACGAAAACCTTACAATCAATATTGAACAAAACTTTTCATATTTAAATGAGCAAGTACTAAAGGCTGCAATAAGGACTGAATTACTTGAATAAAGGACAAATAAATCAGTAATAATTTCATTATTTCTATATAATTGATATAATGAAGTAATAATTACCTTTAATAAAACAAATTTTGGGAACAAATCCCATTAATTTAAGTTGCGAAAGCTCATGGTGAATTTTATGTCCCACTGTAAGCAAATGCTGATCAATAAACTCTTCATTATTCCCGATTTGAGAATACCAAAAAACATTAAGGTGCTGAAAATCAGGTGTGATAGCAACCTAAGTGAGAAAAAATCATTAACGTAATATTAATATTATCGCAGTATACAATAATGCTCGGGTTAAGTAACAATCTTAAATAAATGTAGAGTGAATGCAAAAAAATTAAAACATTGACACAATGATGTTCAAAAACATTCAAAGACAAGCATCGATATCACTGATTCATATTCATAAAAACATTGGTGTTTCTGGAATATTCTTTTCTTAATTTCCTGTCAAATTAATTAAGAAACTATTTATGATTGATTATTAAAAATTAAAATATCAACCAATGTTTGGTTCACCCAGCAGTCTTATTTTTTTAAAATATCCAAATCAAAAATGGTCGTATTTGTTTACTTTTGTAAATAATTGATTAAAATAAATAGTTTGTAAATTTACATTTTAAATTAAAAATGTTTAAATTTGTTTTTTAGAATTTTTAAAAAAAGGTTAGGATAAATGAAAACATGGAATTTAAAAAAAAATAAGTTGATGTTTCATTAATAATTTTCTGGCACAACAACATAGCCTAATTTTAAAAATTGAATAAATATGTTCAACATTAAGTCAGTTAAGTAACAACAAAATTTGTACTTAACACAAAAAGTATGGCCATATAGGATTTTTTTAAATGAGTTTTTTGAATAAAAGCAAAAAGTTGGGGGATACAAAGTTAACCCCGGTAATGGCTATGCCGACCCTTAGGGGTCCATGAACCACAGTATAAGAACCTATGCCCTATAGTAAAACCGAAAATTTAGTAATTGGCTTCCCTTGCTATTTTAATACAACTCTTCAAGAAATTATTTCAGAGGGGCAGAGCCTATTGAGAAATATGAAGAATCCATGTCTTCCCATAACAGAAGAGAAAAGAAGAACCAGGAGTAGGGATGGACTAGTAGAGGCCAGGCATTATGCAGTCGACCAGGTAGACCGCTCCAGTATCTACCATCTTCTGTTATTTCTACTGCTAATATCTCCTACTACCATCTATGTTAAGAAAAATTGTACCATTGATTAAGATCGCATATCATGGCATTACCACAGATAAATATTGAATGGAAGTACTTTTGTAAATATTGATGGAAAAAATAATTAATACACTGATATTTTAAAACATCGAAAATCTAACATTTATATAAGGCTTATTACACACTTCTATACAAAGTTGAGCAATTTCTATATTTAGGCAATTGTCTCATGTCTCCCATTTTGAACAGGAGACAAATGTATAGCGATTTTGATCCAAAAGCTTGTCTTTAGACATGAATTTGTCTATTGATTATTATATACAATCGCTCGATAGTTTAAGACATTGTCTAGATACAAAAATCGCATGACTTCGTATACAAGTGTGTACTAAGTCTTACCAATGCATTATCATCAAAACATCAATTTTTTAATTCTTTATTTACTATCAAATTAATTTAAGCCATTTTTCGTAACTGATTTTTTAAAATTAAAACAAACATATTTTTTATTCATCCAGCAGTCTTATTATTTTTTTTTTTAAATCTGCCAAATTTTCATATAGTCATGATTTCATTTTTTAATTCTCTAAAAAATAATTATTAATAATTTGCAAACACTTTGTTTTTATTAATTATTTACAAAACCAAACAAAATTTGATAGACTTTCAGAATGAAAGTCATGAAGGCCACTTTCCCAAACATGTTTTATAGGTAGTAAAATTGTTTTCTTGGTATGGTTTTGTAAATAATTGATAGGAATAAAGTGTAAGTAAATTTAAATTTAAATAAAAAATATATATATATATATTTTTTTTTTTTTTTTTTTTTTTTTTTTTTTTTTTTTTTTTTTTTTATGATAACCTTTAATAAAGATTATGATCAATGAAAACTTGTTGAATATTTTAAAAAATAAGACAGCAAGATGAAACAAAAATAAGTTGATCCTTTAATAATTATTTACCAGCATTAGAGCATAGCCTAATTTTAAAAATTAAAAATATTGCATTATTTCCAATCCTACGATGGATTACAGACACCTAGAGTGGCCCACAGTCAAAATGATACACTATGATTTTTTGGTAGAAATTTGTTAAATAATTAGCTCAAAATTATATTGCATTGATACAAGGTGATCTATTTCAACTAATAGCCTTCATGTTGATTAAGTTTAAACAAATAAAATTAAATCAAGAGTTAAATAATGAAGTTAAAGAAAATCGTTTGCCTCTAACTAAACTCACATTGAAAGTGATTTAGCTTTGTTTATTCCACAATTGCATTACTTTGAATTGCCTTTATTTAGTAAAATATTTAGGTAATAGTTGTTCTCAAGTTTAAATTTAGTTTTCCTCACTAAAAAAAGCCAAGTTAAGTAGTATAACAGTTTGTCTGGACTTTCTTCAATCACAGAACCACATTATAAGAATCGTTATAGAATATAACATTGTTCTATATTATTATACAAATTGTATTTTGGGTTCAAATTACATCTCAATGGCCCAAATGAGCACAGTTTAAGTTACTACTCCCTCTATACCAAACAGTCTACTTTCCTTCAGGTAACAAGGTCTGCAATCAATTGTAACCCACTTAAACAAGTTCTACATCCCTATCCTATAATTTTTAATTTTCAAATTGCTTTGTTATTCCTTGAAGCAGTCCCAATCCAGAGACATTAATGAGGGGGTTAGTTTACTTCTAGGTAATGAAGAGTTTTAGTTCAGAATAATCCATGGCTATTAAGGAAAAATCTTAACTGTTGATATGAATAGGTCATTCAAGCCTACATCACAGTCTAGAATATATGGAAGGCCACTCTCTTTGATAGTCAGCAGATCTAATACATGATAAAAGGAAGTTTTAAGATGCATACTAAGCATAACATAATCTTCAGCAGTTTAAGAGTTCAATAATGGTATTGTTTAAATGCAATAAACAAATTTTTGAGCTTTAAGGAATTGAGAATTCTGATTTAAGAAAGAACAGTTAAAAACAAATTATCGATAATTTTATACAACCATATAAGCTCAATTATCACATCACCGACCTTTTTGTGAAAATTTCTAATCGGAAACAAGAAAAGCGGTGATTCATCACAGTTTTAAAAATATATGTTTCAGCAGAATAACAATATGACATCAATTAATAGTCAAACTAATTTCTTAAACATCCATCCTTAAGTGTAATGGATGGAATGAAAACATCAACCTACCTTCGAAATTTCCATACCCTTATCCATTAGATAAGGATCAATGTTTCCAGTTGACAATATATCAGTAATATACTTCATGAATAGTTTGTTTAATACAGATATACGCCTTCTATTTATAACTTTAGCATTTTTTTCAGGAAATAGAGTGGGTGTTGCAATATGTACAACTTTATGGTGCCTAAAAACGAAAAGAAAAAAAAAGCAGACAAATGTAAACTAAAAGAAAAAATGTCATAAAATATAGACAAATATTAAATTACAATAATCACTAGACCAAGCCATCAAGTTCTTAATTAAAAAGACTGGCATGGAATGTTCTGAAACTGCATTATATCAAAATATATAGCAACCACACATGTAAAATGAGTGGAAAATTTCTTCTAATAATGAAATATGAATTACAACTATTTTATCTATACTATTATAGAGTGACAGGCAGTTACTCTATAAGAATATCTATAAGGATATCTCGCAAAGTTTAGATCTAGGTCATCTACTCAATGATTCTAAAATACTAATATTTTACTGTTAATTTTAATAATAAATCACACCATAACCTCTTTAAAATAAAGATTATTGTTGCGGTTGCAATTAGAAATTAAACACAAAGTAATGAATTTTTACCGTTTATGTGTGCAAACCTTGTAGGCCTCCTTTAGGGCAAAGAAATTAAGATATGGGAACTTTAAAATAACATTTTTTATGACTAAAACTAACTTCAAAATAAATTCAATTAGAAACACAAAACAAGATATTTATAAAATAAAATTTTAATAAATAACATCAGGAGTAACATCTATACAGTAAAACCTTTGTGCGTCTGACAATGCCCGTCGTCTATATCCACAAAAACCTCACAACCGTACAGTATTTCAGGAACTATATAACCTGCCCAAGTCTATTTCTAACTCATATCAATAGAAAATTTATGAACATCCTATAGAGAATTCCTGTAGACATCTTTATAGTGGAAGGGGTCATAAATAAATAAGGCTGAATAAACAATAAATTAAGGCTAAATAAATAAATATTAAGTTTTGTATTTTTTCCAGTGATTGAAGAAGATGAGGTACTGTCAACGCACTTGAAATAATGAGATAGGGAAATATGGAAACAAAAACTATTATGTCAAAATAATGAGGTCTAATGTTAGATACAAAGAAGGATCTTTGGCGTACCAAAGTTCTAGGACTATGAAGGAGTATAAATATCTTGTGGTCATTTACTTTTTTATTTTTATTTTTAGAAGTTGTACATTAGTCTTCCAGGCTGATACAGTCCTTTGTTTTGAATTAGGGCACAGTAAAAACCTTTTCTTCAAATTATGAAACTATTTATTCACATCATTGAGTAAATTTGATAAACAATAGGCATAAAAACCATCAGATAATGCAATCAATAAATAAAATATGTCTGTAAACCTACTCTCAGCATTAAATAAATCGTAATAATAATTTTAATATATATAACAGTTTAATACAATGCACACCCTAAAATCCTCTAACAAAAATAATTTAGGAATTTTAAAATACAAGAAATCTTCACATTAAACCATAGAACACATTATTTTTGAAAGTTAACACAACAAAATAGTGCATTCAAGTTGAACAATAAATTGAAAGACTAATATTTAAACCAATGAAAAAACTATATTTTTACAGATGGTATAGTCAATATTATCTAAATTGAGTTTTTATAAATGACATATAATGGTCAAAACACATTGCAGAAGCACAAAATATCACCTTAATATCTCCACATTTGAGCAAATTAAGATCGTTATCATAAAATAAATATAATTATTGATACCCTGAGAATAAAATGAATCTAGGGAGAACTAATAAATCAGAATTTCATAAAGTGTAGCTCTATCAAGATATTTTTGATATAACAAATACTAATATATATGCACAGTGTTATTATAATAAAATGGGAAAAGATTACTTTTTCGTGGAATTTTTCGACATAATTTTATTCATAAAGCGCGATTCTCTTGATAAATACTTAGAAAATGATATCGATGACCCACAAATGGATCTGATCAACATCTTGCTACAATTATTTGACAACATTGTTCAGTTTGAGCTCAAGAAATGTAAGACCTACAATTTTGAACTGAATTATATTAGGTGGAAAACGATAACACTACAAAGAGGACGAAATTAGAAATTTAATTAAAACATGAAGCCAAGAACAGTCACAAGATGGTGCTGAGTGTAAACTAATTTCTAAAATTAACTGTTTGTTTTTATATTTATAAACTGATTTTGTGGGTATAAGTGCGTATTTTTCTCTTTTAAATTGTACATTTTTTTAAATTACTTTAATATACGTTACATTATATCAACACAATCAAAATTCTTTCCAAATTATTTTACTAAATTAAATTTAAAATTCCTTCAAAGAACTTTAGTGACTCATATTATACATTCAGACATAATTTAACGTATTTTTGTAATCACGTAAGTAATTTATAAGGTAATTATTGGGACCGGTCACTCCCTTATCTAAAAGGGCGTGGCCTCACATTGTAGACATTGAGGTTACGTCCCCACCATATTCCCTTGTACGTTCATTCCCTTATACGTTCAATTCTTTCTTGTAAATAATTACCGAAATATACATAATTTTTACGTAATTTCAATTATTACTACTTTAAATAGATCACAGCTGACGATTTCAGCTCGCTACGCTCGCTCAAGAGATAAACAAACCCCAAAAGTTCGTTTTCAGTTGAGGTCGGGTCCATACCGTAATTTAAATTATCTCTCCTTTAAATTATTAGTTAAACTTCCCCAGAGCACCGGAAGTCGACAGCACTAACAATTTTAAATATGTAATTAAGGCAGTAATGATTTTAATGATTGCAATGAATACGCGGTTTTCAAAAACCAGGACAAAGAGGAAGAATGGTGGCGGTAACTGGTGAAGGCTGGGGCTATAACCTTACTGAGGCCACGCTCCTATTGATAAGGGAGTGACAGGTCCCAATAACTACCTACGTGAGAGGGTCACCTTCAATATATCACGTTCAATAATATTTCTTCAAAAATGCTGGCTCAATAATATTGACCGAGTAAGATGGGCTTAAGGAAGAAAAATAACGGTGCAACTTTACAATCGGGATGCCTTATCACTGGCTCGGGCTGAACTGACCCGAAGATCGCCGCACTACCACTCTCTAGCGCCATTTGTGGTAAATAACTCTTTTGTATTCAATTCTAACATTTGTATTCATCGGAATTAATAAAATTATTACTGCTTTAATTACATATTATTTAAAATTAACAGTGCTGTCGACTTCCCCTCACTACGTTCGCCCAAAATATAAAAAAACACCAACAGATGGGGTCGGGTTTTCAGTTGAGGTTGGGGTCTAACCGTAATTTCAATGATTACTGCGTTAATTAGATCTCAGCTGTCGACTTCCGCTCGCTACGCTCGCTCAAGAGATATACAAACCCCCAATAGTTCTTTTTCAGTTGAGATCGGCCCTTAACATAATTTAAATTATTACTGCTTTAGATTATTATAGTGCAACTTCGCCGGACAATGTCACTAATACAATATAAAAGTCGACAGCACTAATAATTTTTAATAAGAACTAATTAAAGCTGTAATAGTTCCAATGAATATGAATTTTAGAATTGAATGGAAAGCATTTAGCACAAGTGGTGCTAGAGAGTGGTAGTGCGGTGATCTTTGGGTAAGTTCGGCCCGAGCCAGTGATAAGGCGTCCTGATTGTAAAGTTGTGTCAAAATAACTAAAGTTTCCCGACAATAGAATCTTAAGCATTTTTGAAATCGATGTAAACACCCTGAAATTCTTATTTCTTTCTAATAATTGCCATAGATAAAATATTTGGTAAAAAGTAAATGGTTCTGCCTGAATCAAAAGTCAATCATATTCCCGGCGTATTTCATTATTCTGTTGTTAGAATTAACGTAAATACTTTATAATTAACGTGACTTGACGTTCCACTTTTTGGGAATGTGTCCCAGTGTCCCCAGTGAGACAAAAAAGCTCAAATAATAAATATTAAACAAATAAATGTCTATTGTATGTTAATAGTAATAGAGTTTTTAATTTTACAAACTAATACAAAGAGAATACTGACTATATGCGTTTTTCTTTCCTCCTCACAATACGTAAACAGGGTGTCTCTTGTTCCCGTTTCAGGGCAGAAAATATCTGGTCAAGTTATTTATAACAAACTGGAAGGATTAAGTTCTCCGATAGTAGCACTTTTACGCAAATAATTATTAATTAAAATGAGTACATGGTAATGTAGCAGACGTCTACGCTTTAACTGGTAACCGTCCCGTATAAGTGTATTCGAGCCTTAAAACCGGATAAAAGTCCGAATCAGGAAGTTTTTGAAAGCATCCATTAAACCTATTATTCTTTAAGCTCGATAGCTGGTTCATCAAACTGTAATCGAATAAATTTTCTCCACTCTTGTCACTTCTTGTAAAGACAATCGGAACTAAGACATTGTCAGAATGTTGTCTCATAGTCATCAGTGGTTTCATCCTTCGTAGTTGTTTCCCATACTAAATAGTGTGTTTATTTACATACTGTA
Source organism: Rhaphigaster nebulosa (assembly GCA_948150685.1). Lineage (NCBI taxonomy): Eukaryota > Metazoa > Arthropoda > Insecta > Hemiptera > Pentatomidae > Rhaphigaster > Rhaphigaster nebulosa. Next base: position 71,702,988 of record OX411307.1, on the reverse strand, counting down.
TTTTAAAATTATCATTTTATTGATTTACATATTGCTCGTTTACTAAACATGTTTATGAAGAATCTTTGGATAATTCTTTTTGTCTATTTAATGCTATCGGATAAACGTGTTTCTGTTTGTGTGTCGGGTTTTGTCGGTTATGTTAATAATAAACACAAAATTTAGACTAATATCATTAAAGCCAGGTAAACAGAGAAACTAGCATAACTAATACAGGCAATTGTTATACGAATCTTGATGCTGCCTTTTTGACAGAGTGTACTGTACGAGTGTAACTCCTCGAATTTTTTAATTGTCAAGTAAACGTTATGTTTTAGTGAATTGAGTTGTTTCTTATGATGCATAGTTTTGGTGAGAATATATTCTTTGAATTAGATACAAACATAGCTGATTGTATCGCCAGTTATCCGATTTTCGGATAATAAACTCCTTTTGATTTACCTAAAAAATATTTATTGCTGTCTTCTACAGTTACAAGATAAGAGCATTAATCATAAAAATGGTTCTAATACGTCTAATAGAAACTTTTCGAACACCCCTCATAGGTGCTAATATTAACTTTTATACCCTATATCTCCTATTTCTCTGGTCCACACCAAATGTTGCTCAGGTTATAACCACGACCAGCACTATCGAATGACATAGGTCTCAGCCTGCTACTCAATTCACTCAAATGTAACGCTTTTTGTCACGGGCAAACCAAGTAAAAACTTTCGACGACTGGTTCGTTCTATTCTCTTGATGTTTTTGTTCTCCATTTATGCTTATTTGTGCCAATCTCTATAACCTGCTTCTTTCTCTTCCTCTTTGTGCCATTTCTAGCGTTGAGGAGCCTCAATCCAACGGAGACAGTCGGTTCAGTCCCAACACATCCTATTTTCTGTATGTAATCCTCACAGAGAATTCACGGGCGTCCTATGGCTTTGCTGCCCATCCGTCGGGTTTCCACATTCTTTCTGGGTTCCCATCCCTCATCCATGCAACAGACTGCTGAACCACTTGGTCTATCACTTTCCAACGGAAGTCTTTAGTTCTGGCACTTGCAGCTGATCCCTTATTCCCTGATTTCGCACGTCGTCTCTCCTCGTTTCACCAACAATTCTGCTCAGGTATTTCAATTCTGATTCGTTTTTTTTATTTTTTTTTTTATGTGATCCGGCTGATGTGCTAGTCTCGTATGACCCAACTTTCACTTCCATATGTAAGCATTGGTAGGTAAACTGCTTTCCGTATGTGAAGCTTCGTAGCTTTCCTTACATTCCGGTGGCCAATAATTCTATTACATGTCTGGTAATATATTAAGTTTGCCTTATTTATTAAATTTCTTCATCTACTTAACCTGACCTCTAATTGTGGTTCCTAGTAAGAGAAAGTGGCCCTCATCGCCACAAAACATATGTATATCTGCGCATTCATCCCTGGACACAACGAGTACTTTGCTTTTGGCAGTATTTATTGTCATTCCCTTCCAATCGAGCTTCTCTTTCCATTCAATAAGGGCTTGCTATAGCCTTTCCTTAGAGTCAGTGAGAACAACAATGTCGTCAGCGTATATTAGGCTCTGGACGAGGACCAGATGCCAATTAATGTTGGGCATGCTCTCCTCTAACATATTTTATGTTTCTCGTCCACAAAACATATAAATAGAAGAGGGCTAAGTCTGTCGCCCTGCCTGACTCCTTTATCGATCTGGAATGTTTCAGTGTCCCTCCCATTGTCCGCACTACCCCTTTTGCACCTTTATCTGTTGCTTTTATTGCAGTTATGAGATCCCCTGGGATGTTTTTATTCTCCAAAGCATTCCATATCTTCTGATGAGGAACGAAGTCGAAAGCAGTCTTCAGATCGAGGAAGGCCAGGAAAAAGTCCTTGTCCTGTTCCCATTCCCGCTCCAATACGTTTCTAAGAGCAAATATATGGTCCTGCGTCTGTCTACATGGCCCTATTTCATAATAAAGCTATTAGTTCACAAATACAAGTGTACAAATTACAAAGTACAAGTACTAATAATTTTTGTTTCATAATGGAGACAAGTATTAGTGATTTCTACAAGTGAAAAGGTACAAGTCAGCAATTGGGAAGGTTCTATCTTAGAGCAGGTTACTTATAAGGCTTACAAAGTAGACAACCTTTAACTTCAACAAGCTCTTCAGATCTCACTCCAATTTCTGTTTTTAATGGAAAAGATAATAGAACAAAAAGCCAATCCAAACATACCTTTAGTTTTCAATGTGGCTGAGTTATTGACACAAAAAACAAACAAAAAAAACAGATGATGTTATTCAGAGTATTAGTGAAGCTATCAGTCTCTGAATCAATAGTGAAAACAATTTTAAAGGAAAGACGATCAGTCTCTATCTCTTGTTTTAGATGTTAGTTTACATTAAAGAAATTTCTGAGCTCTCAGTTTATTATCAGACCCCGTGCCACTTACTTGTTTCATTTTGAATTTTTACATTCACTTTAAAGTTGTTAAGGCTCTCTCTACCGAAACTCATTCAGCCATTCTCACATTACACCGAGAAAGGCTATCAGTCCGTATTAATTAACTGGTTATTTATACTTAATTAAGGATTAATATTTATTTTATCCCGATGTTACGGACTGTAAATCTTTCTCGAAGTAATGTGAGAATGGCTGAACGAGTTTCCTTAGCGAGAGGCTTGCAACGGACCATTGCACAGTGGTTAAGAAACCCTGATTTCGTGGCCAAAAGTCAAAAAATTATTTCGCTGTAGTGAAAAAGTTTTAGTAATGAAAAGTGTTCTAGATTAACCCGTTATACCAAACACTCGTCGAAACCTGAAAGGATAAGACCCTGTTTTTGTTGGTCCTTCTCGAATTTGACATCGGTTGATTTTGACAAATCGAATGAGAAAGTTCGAAAGTCATTTATATATGAAACGATAAATAACTACATACAAAACCAATCGTATTTTATTCTGTAAATAATTTCGTACAGTTATAATCCCATTGTTTTTATTTATTTACCTCCTTCATGTTACGCGATTAATCTCAATTATTACATTCTCGTTGCGATTAGCGGAGTCATGTTAATAATGGAATCATAATTAATTGCTTTGATAACAATAAATAAATGACAAATCAAATTAATATGTCTTAACCTATTTTTTAATTGATTGAAATAATAATCAAGTTACTAATAGTTCACACTATTGAAAGAAAATTAAACCAATCAAAATGCTGAGAAAAAAAATCAAGATAGTGAATTTTTATGCGACACAAGGTTCTCTCTCAAGCCTTCCGGCTGTAATAATATTAGCCTTGCAGTTTGCACTTGCTACAATTCCGTTTCATAATAACAAAGTACATAAGTACAAAGAGGACGTGACGGCCGAGTACGTTGGGGCGAGCGTCCCAGAGTGCCCGGTTCGGAACGTTGTGGGTTCGATTCCCACCTGGGTCGGTTAATATTTATTTCGTGGCGATCCCGCGAAATGAATCTTGACACTCCCACTCTGGTTAGTACGCGACGGTGACGTAAAAGTAGCCGTCAGGGGTTGGCAAAAAGGACCATAAGGCCCACTTGCCGGACTAGTTCCCCCCACCATTTCCAGAACCAGTACCAGTACATAAGTACAAACTACAAGCAATAAAATCGAAAGTACAAGTAAAATATTGGATTGTACAAGTGATTATATTTCATAAACAGTGGCTAATAATACAAATCTTTCTTATGTATTAGGGTTTACTTGTATTATTAATACAAGTCTCAGTTCACTTGTAACTCAATATAAATCACAACCATTCGCATAATTGAGAGACAGAGATGCAAAAAGAAAAAAATGAGCACCACGAAAACTCATCTGACCGATCTGAGCTTGAGAAACTAGAGGTAGACGGTTATCAGAAAAATAACAAGTTATCGGTTATTCGTTTTTTTTTTTTTTATCGGTTTAACCGACCGATTTTTTTATGCTAAAAATAATTGGTTATTCTAATAACCGGTTTTCGTTTTTTTTAATTTTTTTTTTTTTGGGGGGGGGGGGGGGAGAAGGGGATATTTTATTATTTTATAGAAAAAAATGGATTAGGTAATTGACATTTCAGTTTTTTTTTTTAATTCATCCAGCAAAAAAAATTTACACAAAATGTAATTTTTCAAAGATAATTTTATTGTTTAAAATTACAATATTAATTTGACTTTTTTTCATATTTCGTTGGTTTTTCAAAAATGTAATTATTGCGTGTTTTCGAATCACCACAGATGTCAGAATTTAATTTATAGTCGGTAAGCTTGATTTACGGTGTTTCCTAAATCAATTAACCTAAATGGTCATTTAGGCTCAGATTTTACTGAATTCGCGTAAAAATCACTTCTTTTTTTTCCAAATTTATCTGCCTTATTTAATTTATACCATCAGAGGACTGTGATAATTTTTTTATTTTCGATATTTAGAAGTGATGCCCCACTTTTCAGATGGAACGTTATTTTTCCTGTATTCTTGTTCCCATAAGCAATGACGTACGCGGGGAGAGGGGTCAGGGTGATATATCTCCCCTCTCGAAATTTAAAAAAAAAAAATAAGATTTTCATATATGTTTTGTATTATGAGTAATAAATTTTGATCTAATTTTCATCCTTATCCTTAAAATTTAAGGATTGTAGACACTTAATGATTAGTTGTCTTCTCATTAAATCTCTTCCCCAGAAAATAAATTTAAATCCTCCCCAAAACAAAAACTCTGTGTACGCGCCTCCACAAAAGTATATGCTTGAAGAGCCTAATCAAAACAGTCAATAGGTAAATTTACGATTGTAAAATCAACAGCAACTGATTCACTTATCATTGTCAATCTTCTGACGTTAGGCCACCAATTGTAGTTCCATTGTTTAATAGTCGGTGCAATGCTGATAGATTTGCCATATTTACCAACTTCCTCGTATTTCGTTTGTATTGGTGAGGCTTTCATTAAATACTCCGAATAATATATTTTTATTTTCTAAAATGCGTGATTGAGCACACAAATGCGCTTATAATTATCTCTCTCTTACTCTTTTAGAATCTAATGACTACTGTATAATGTATAAGAAAATATCGTACACATGCATACTAAAATCATTTTATTCAATAATACCAAAATCATCAACAATAATTTTATATAATATCGAATACACGGAAAAAATGTTATATATTAAATGATTTTTTTTTTAACTCATCAGTGGTCTTGAACTAATAAGTCTTTTATAATATCATATATACACACATATATATATATATATATATATATATATATATATATATATATATATATATATATATATATATATATATATATGTATATATATGTGTGTGTGTGTGTGTGTGTGTGTGTGTGGCATAACTTAAGATAAATTAAAAAGTTAATTAATACATCATTAAATTTAGATAAGATTTTAGGTCCTAGGATAGCATAAAACTCGGTTTGAGGCCTTTCAATTAAAAATCACAGTCATTTTTAACATTGTTTTTTTGATCTGCTGAATCCAAATCTGCCGTAATTTTTGTTTAAACACTTTTTTAAATTGATTTGACCAAAAATCAATTATTTTTTAATGTTCTTATTTTGCCTTTAATGTACTTTAAAAAAAAAACAAATGTTTAGCAGGAAAAAACATGCCAAAATCATTTTTCAAACTCAAGATATAAAATAAGCATTTTCAGCAGTTTTATTTATTTTTTTTTCTCAGCTCCTTGGGAGGGCCCAATGGATAAAAGGTACGATATGGGTTTTTTTCAATGTAGAATCACCCCAAAAATTTTGATAAAAATCGGCGTCGGACACATCTGCACTCCCCTTGTTAGTGAAGTCATCGGGGAATACAGTAATATGGTTTTAGACAAGAGTAGACACAGGAGAACTGCTGTCAATGAGTAACTTTAGCCAACACCACCTATTGAACAAGGCCTGACGACTGACCCATCTTGGACCTGTAACGTCACTCACAGTTGGCCATTGGTTTCTCTGTGATACATTCTGTTTTGCAGCACGTTGCACGATACTTATTTAGGCATTTTAATGTTATTTAAGGATAATATTCATAATTTATCTTATTAAAATACCTTACAAGTGTTGTGTACCGAATTGCAAAAGCAATTATAATATTGAGAATAGGAAAGTCAGGGTGTTTTCATTTCCCAGAGATGATATCCTGCAAAAGAAGTGGTTAAAAGCTAACAGCCGCGAGGAATTTGTTGTAACCAAACATTCTGGAGTAAGTATTTGATCTTTGTGTGAACATTTCACTTACCTATTTCCATTTTTATTACCTAATTTTCTTTACTTTATTATTCATTATTATATTATTCTTTACTTTATTTATATACTTTATTTATTACCTTCCATTTTTATTTCCATTTTATTACCTATTTCAACTAAGTGTGACCTCTCTGTTTTAGGTGTGTGAACTACATTTTAGAAAAGCAGATGTTGAAAGAGTTTCAAGTATGTACGATGAGAAAAATGGAAAACTAAATGCCCTTTAAGATACCCTAGACTTGTAACAAGTAAACATTGTTTAGGCATAATTAATCAGTTCGTGTTATCTAAAAGTTAGATACCTTAGACCTTCATATATTAAAATATGTTTTACGCATTCTTTTAGCTGCCTGTCAACCTGCCAGGATTCCCATCTTATCTCTCATCTACAACAGTCACTTCAGTTTCCAGAGAAAGCCCTGCAGCTCGCAGAGAGAGATTGGACAGTGAAAACTTGCAGAAATAACTTAACAAATGGAATCATTTCATTCTCATAATGAAACTATCTCCTTCCGAACATTTGATGAGCTTTTGATTAAAATAGGCAAGTGTGTTTATGTAGTGAGTGGATGGTTCAAAAGTGTGAGAAGTTAATTAACATCATGTTAATAAAAAACTGTAATAACACCAAAGTGGAGTGCTGTGTGCAGATAAGTGAAAAAGAAGTTGGAGGCTGTGTTATGTCAGTGCTCGTAACAGAAGTGACTATACCAGTAGTTTGAACTATAAATTAATATATGCCAATGACAGAGAAGGACCATCTTATCCTCATGAGGATGTTGTGAATATAGTCACAATACTATATATTATTTTCCAAAAGCTTGTATCTTTTTCTTTGGAGTATATTTTATTTGCAGCAGAAAAATCAACGCAGTGTAATAGTTCTAATTCTAATAAGGAATTTAAAGAATTATGCAGACAAATATTTTATTGGTTATCGCTGCAACAGTCACACTACAGAAAGTTTGTTTAAAAAAATTGATACAGTAGCTGCTAATATAGTTTTGGTATAACTTTACAAGAGGGGCGCGTTATCACTGGTTCTTCCGATCTTACCCGAAGGTTGCAGGACTAGCTTACTCTAGCGCCATTTGTGCTAACTGCTTTGCATTTAATTGTAACATTCGTATTCATTGCAATTATTAAAATTATTACTGCCTTAATTACATATTATTTAAAATTATTAGGGCTGTCGACTTCCGGTGATCTGAGGAAGTTGTAGTAATAATTTAAATTACGGTAAGGACCCGACCTCAATTGAAAAGGAACTTTTGGGGTTTGTTTATCTCTTGAGTGAGTGGAAGTCATCAGCTGTGATCTATTTAAAGCAGTAATAATTGAAATTACGGTAAGACCCCGACCTCAACAGAAAATCGGAAAATCGTAATTAGCGGAAGTCAACCACTGATAATTTTAAATAATACATAATTAAAGGAGTAATAATTCCAATGAACACGAATGTTACAATTGGATGCAAAGCAGGTAGTTAGTACAAATGGCGCTAGAGTATGCTGGTCCAGCGACCTTCAGGTAAGCTCATAAGGAACCAGTGATAACGCGTCCCTCTTGTAAAGTTGTACCTTATTTTTAAATAAGTATACAAAAAAACATAATTACATTCTACATAAAAAATGTAGTGCAAGAGGTCCAAGTTGTAAGCAATATATAATATAGGTATATTAGTTATAAGGATAGTTGCTGCACTGTTAATTAAAATTGATGTTATTATTCTATTTGTAAACTATAGCGATAGGTGGACTTCCTAACTTAAGGTTTCCCAGCGATTGCATGCAGAATAGGAGTTGAAAAACTAACATAAATAACAACACATTTATTTGGGGATTCCACATAAAATGACAACTTTGTTATTTGCACTGCTCTCTTGTTCACTGGTGGATAAACTTGTTAAACTGAACTCTGATCCCATGCAGTTTCTGTTAAAATTGCTATGTTCTCCAAACCATGACCAGGGAGATACTCCAGTGTCCATAAATAATTTTTTAGTACCACTGAAAAATAAAAAGTACTTAAATATACAATAAATTATTAAAGAAAATGTTAATTATTTAATGAAAATATGTGTACCGTGAATATATAAAATATTAACTACAAATAAAACTAGAAGACTGGCATAACCATAGGGTTTGCCTGAGGAGCCATTTTGGTCTGATAATAAATAACAAATAATTTTTTTACTTTTTCCAGGAAAGAAAAAAAAATTTTGCTAAAAATTATTCGTTATCAATTTAACTCAACAAATAAAACGTTTATTCATATCAGTACTTATGAAAGGCATAATTTTGCCTAAACTTGACATGGAATGATTTGAGAAAAATAATCGGTCACAACCCCTGCTGATATCACAAATATCATCTCAAAAAGATGAACCTAATGTGAGATTTCACCTGCCGTTTGTTTCTAGGGGATGAAGAAAAGGCTGAACACTTTCTTTGCGAATATGAAGGCCATTGCTTTTACAAATTGCAGCACTTAAATCAGACAATTCTACAAACTGAAGATATTATTGTGCATATCCCTGGGACCTAATGAGTTTCGTAAAAACTTAAAAGTTCTATGAGATCTCTAGGTATTTGGAGATATTCACAAAAGATTGAGTTAAAAAAGGGTTTCCCATCCTTTAAGCCTTTTAGTGCCAGTCAAAAGTATGGTTTTATTTTGAGATAAAGTTCTCTCAAATGTGAATATTAAGATGCCATACCATACAGTATATATACTATTATGATTTTTTAGTTCAAATTTAAAATATATATATACACTTGAGAGCACGTATGGCTTGGTACTGAGTTAGCATGGTATTAGGAAGAGTGGGGGAACGAACACTTGCCTGCAAGACATCGACGAATCAACAGCTCTTTTGCCACTGTCCTTCTTCCACTTAAACAGCGAGGATGAATTTCCTATTTAATTAAGAGCATAATCATGCTGCTATATAAGGGAAGTTGGCAGGACAAACTAGGATTGCTAGCATCATTCAACTGAAGATCTCAAGAATTAATATAAATTTCTCATTATTATTTAATGATACAATTTTATTTTTATTTAATAACATCTAATTGGCAATAAAAAGATTTTCTTTATTTTTGATTATCGTTCATTCAATTTCAAATGAACTTTACAGGACCATGTATTATAGACCCTCAGAAAACAAATTAAAGTTAAATTATTTTCAAATATAGTTACAAAATTTCAATATTCAAAAAGAAAGGCAATAATATTAAAAATTACAATATTTATTTTTATTATATCTATTTTAAAATAATAATTATTATTACAATTTAAAATTAAATTTATATTTATTTAAAAAAATTATAATAATATATATCATATGTATTATAATATAATAAATCATTTGTTGTTGGCTCTTTTCGCAAATATAGGAAAGAATAGGAACAATATTATATCGTCATTCAGCAATAAAAGAGCTAACATAATAAAAAATATAATGTTAATGAATTTTTTTCGTTTTCAAACTCAACAATTCTGATGGAATAAAAAAAAAGAAGCAATAGTGAAAAAAGCTATAATTCTCACTCAAAGTTCCTCAGACAATATCTACGAAGATAGAGTACAATAAAAAATGGCTTAAACCTAGAATAACATCATGAACTTTACAATGTTCAAACATTATATATTTTACACTTAAGTCTACAGCTTCTTCTTAGGTTACTGATTATGATTCACCAAGGCCAGTTTTGTTACCATACATGGCAACATTTCTACTCTTGTTAACCTTTATAGGTGATGAACAGCAAGCTTGATAGTTTATAAAAACCTTGCTCCCATTTCCGATGTAATCTTCTTCCATCAAAGCCACTTCACTAATATCATAATTATTGTCAGTTGATATAGTGTTATTTACCAATAAATTTGTTTTTAGAGTAACTTTTTATAATTGAAAATGTCAACAATAAATTTTTCAGGTTTATTTACAGCATTATAACTATTTTTAACACAACTGGTCATATCAGCAAATGCAGAGAGATCTTTCTCAATATTATTATTACTAAAGCCATGTTAAAGAAATATTGTATGGGATACTTTTCATAATCGCACCAAGACATTTTGTCGTTACTTATTGGTGATCATTGTTGATGAAATTAGAATTTAGGTGAGCTGATATCTACTTTATAAGGCTATGTCTATTATTTATATTTAGCATAGTTGTTGTCCTATGAAAGAAAAGAATAAAGCTTCAGTAGTATGTTTTCTAGCACATCATTTAGAATTTTTAGGGCGAGGGTATTTAAAGAGGATGGTACAAGATAGAGGAGTGCTATGTATGATGAATTGAGTTAACTTTAGGCTTCAGGCAGGTTAAATCCAATCCTAAATTATTATTTTTTTTTTTTTAATTGATATTTAATGTCGATAATGTCATTTTGGAATATGGGAGTTACGGAATTAAGTAGGTCATTAAGGACAATGTTAGCAATGTCAGGAGCAAGAGGATTTCCCATGGCAAGTCCTGAAATTTGATTAAAGAACTCCATGGAAAGTAAGGTAACCGGACTTACAACAAAGCTGTAGGGATTCTAGGTATGAGGAACGGTTAAGGGGAGTATGGGGTTCAATGGATGTCCAGTTGTCTTCAATTATACGGAGGGCTTTATCTATGGGAATGTTGGTGAATAAACTTTCGACGTCGAAGGAGGTAAGTATGTAGTGGTCAGGAATCGTAAAGGATAATAATTGTTCGCGTAGGTGAAAGGAATTTTGGACGTCATAAGGGTTGTTGTGGCTAAGGATTTGTAAGGAGGGGAGTAAGAATTTGCTGAGTTTGACCGAGGGAGAATTAATATTGGAAGTGATGGGGCGGAGGGGGATGCCAGGTTTGTGAATTTTGGGGAGTCCATAAAAACGTGGAGCTATGGAATTAAATACTCCCCTTAACCGTTCCTCATACCTAGAATCCCTACAGCTTTGTTGTAAGTCCGGTTACCTTACTTTCCATGGACAGTTCTTTAATCAAATTTCAGGACTTGCCATGGGAAATCCTCTTGCTCCTGACATTGCTAACATTGTCCTTAATGATATTTAATGTCCTTTACTACTCCTATTAAGCCAAACAGGACGGGTTATTTCTACAGGTTACCAACCTATTCTAACCAGAGTGGGAAGATTGAGATTCATTTCATGGGTCCACCACGAAATAAATTTCAACCGCTCAGGCCGGATTCAACCCAGCACCGCAACAGATTGGAGGTTGCTAAGGTGACGCCTTGACACTCTCAGCCACCGTGGCCTCCTCCCTACTTTATTTTAGGGAAGAACAACTTGAAAATTGGGTTGCCCTGGGCATGTCGCTTCTTCCTCATAGGCCTCGTACACAATGGAGCACTGCTCCTAGCCTTGCACCAAGAAAAGAATAAACACACATTCTTATAGGACTGGCCATTACGAAGCATTGCCCTTCACACTTACCCTCGCCCCAGCCTAGCACCAAACCAAGAAATAGCTTCTCCAATTCTTTTAGCCTGGAGCCTCCCACCTCGAGACCTGAGAACGTTGAGATTTATAAAAATCTTTTTATGTTATCACATTTTCGCAACAGACAATCATAATTTAATTTCGTTAATTGCTCATACAATTATGTACTGTACAAATATTAAAAAATTTCCTAATACAATAGCAAATAATATTGTCTTGAATATTTAATTTTTGTGCTACTATTATTTTATTGCTCAAGTTATTATTTTGATTCTACTTAATTTAATTCTATATATATTTATTTAAAATATAGCAGAAATCCGCTGATTTAGCCTAAATTGTGGGATTTCTCGCACAAAAATTAGTTTGAGACATCATTGGAGAAGTACAATCTTTATTACTATAGAAGCATCAATTGATCATATTTTAATTCAATAAAACTAACTGGAAGCAATAAGACAAATAAAACGATACATGGTTGGTTTCTGATTTAAATATTTCTAATGTTGTAGGCTTTGTTTTTGTGAGCTGTAATTCTGTTTAAAACAATTCAAAGAGACCTTGGTAAATTAAATAAGTAATTTCATAAAAAGTAGGCTATCTCTCCAATTCTTAATAAAATTTCTTATAATTTATAATTAAATTAAATTAAGATTAAAATTTCTTTCAATCCTTAAAAAAATGAGGAAAAGACATGGATATTTAACTTACATATTTCTCCCTGATGAAGAGTAGCTGAAAGATCAGAGCAAGAATCGTTGCATGGTCTATATGGAAGTAGCCTCACTGATGTATTTCCCCTTAGCTGAATTAGCATTATTAAGCCAAAGTCAAGTTCTATCTGAAAAAATAAAATTCTTTTCTTACAGATCTTAACATATCATCAGTATATTCCTAAACAAAATTAATAGAAATAAAAATGTGATGCCAATTAAAATAATTATAATCAGAGTTCGAACTATGAAAAATTAGAGATTCTGAAGAAAAATTAAAATAAAAGGAAATCAGATGTTAAGTGGCTTCATCAGGGGATGGAAAAATGTGTAGAAGAATAATAAACTAAATATTTCAAATTACCTTCTTGTAATTTCTTGAGCTGTAATCGGAAGACATGAATACCCAGTTGAAATGAGCGGGTGAAATAGTATTTGGCAGAAAGTAAGGCTTCTGATAAAATCTTCTCAGTACTTTCACAGCATGGATATCACAATTTTGCCTAATTAAAAATGAAAAAAAAAATGGATTTATTAAGCTAATTACTCTTATAAAATGTATGTATCATGAATAAAATTAGTTAGATATATATATATATATATATATATATATATATATATATATATATATATATATATATATATATATATATATATATATATGAATGTGTGTATTGACAAGTTTTTTGTTTTTTTTAATTTCTAAACCAGCATTTCTGTCTTCGCAAAGAACCATTTTAGTTTGGTTTTATTTTATAGGTCATTTCATCAATTAAACAATTTATTTTTTAAATATTAACTATTTTTATATTATGAAAATATAAAGAATATCTCCGTTATAAGGACAAGGTATACCTTTGTGTCAATTAAATGTTACACTAGTCCACCAAGCTGAACTACTACTTATTCCGTTCGTAAAAAATTTAGAATATTTTAAATATATTAAATCAAATATGGTTTATAATGTCTCAAAAATAAACCAGCGATATATTTATATTTAATATCTTAAAACAGTTCATTTAAAATTATTTATTATTTTACCAATTCACGTGAAATATTGATTTGTTTCCTGTGATTGCTCGAAGTTTAAAACCAAACCATTAAATTTCAGTTTTAATATATTCATCATGTGATTTATTTTTGATTTTTTAAACCATTTTCTTGCTTAGCAGTTATTCTAACAATATCCTTGACATGATTACACTACAAAACAATGAATATCACTTACCAATGAACAAACCATTTTTTAATAGAGGAATTGGATATCATCTTGAGAAATGACATGAGGTCTAGACTTCCCTGCCTCAGATTTGTGGTCAGCACACAGGGGACCGATTCTGTCAACTTCTCATCATTGAAATACTGCTAGAATTTTTTTTATTTTGAAATTGATAAGTGAAAGTAAAACAGAAATACATTACAAATCTTAATTTAAAAAAATATATATAAAATAATTGCAAAACTAAAACAAGATAAAAAATTATAAAAAAGAAATCTGAAATAATTTTTATTAAAAAGTAAGAATACTATAATTTTTCATAAAGAATGCATCATAATAAATAAATATAAATTATAATTACATCAAAAGATTAGTTATCATTACGTTCATTTTTGTAGGTCTTGAGATGGAACATTTTTATAAAAATGTTTTTATTTATTAAATATTCCCTAATAAATAAGCATTGTGAATTAAAAATGGTTGGCGCCTCAAAGGAATAATACATATGACCATTAAAATATATAAGAAAAAGGTATTCCATAATTCTGGCCTACTTTACGAGCATCCCAAATTCTGTAGTATCCCTGATAAACAGCCAGAATTAGGAAGGGGAAGGCAAAGGGGATACTTGTCCCGGGCGGCAGAATTTAGAAGGTGGCACATTTCGAGTGAAATTTTACTTTTAGGTAAGTAAAAAATATTTGTTTCTGCTTTTTGATTGTATTGACCTTAATTCAGTCAATGTTAATGCTAGATGATCTTATTTATTTTGAAATATTCTACCTAAGCTACTGTTATAAAACTGTTGACTTTTATTGGAGGAGGGGGGATAAAAGAAGGGGTGGCAAAATTGAGTTGTCCCCTATGATAAAAATCCTAGTTCCAGCCCAGATCTGATAGTTTCCTCCCCCCTAAAAACTGCCCCATGATCCGTCCCTGTATTAAACAATATATATAAATGATTCCGACCACCTTATTAGATTCCATTAACGGTAGTGACCATCAGGCATCCCTGAGAACATTTCTGATGTGGGCACACAAATAGATTAATATCTAATTTCATAATATTTTTTTTAAGTTTTCAGGAAGCACGAGACTGGATTCTGGTGACAGGAGACAGTCAAATGGTCGCAACAGTTGATATATGTATGTATCTGATAGGTGATGAGCATCGAATATTGGATTGAAATTGGCATTTTGGACATTAAACTATAATGCTAAAGGGATCACAGAAAATGAAAAGTGAAGTTCAAAAATAAGACTTTTTTTTAGAAAACAGCTTGACTACAGTATATTAAAAAAAATTTATTAGATAAATGTATTCTAAAAAAATTAAAAATATTGTTCTATACATTTTTTCTCCAATCACCTTTGTAAAATTACCCGGGGCGGCTTTACGGCTTTAGCTGTGTGCTATTATGTTTTCAGTTCAAGTTGACCTATCTATCCTTGTGAAGTGTGATTTATAATGCCGATTCCCATGCCTTGCATGAAGATTCGGCCTAATCTTTATTACTTGCTGGGGTAAACTGGGGTCCAATACCGCCTGGTATTCACCATTCATAATCAAAGTTCCATATTTTGAGATGACAATATTTGTTTATATAATAAATTGAATAAACCACTATTTAATTATTATTCCATTTCCATGTCAGTATCAGCAATACATAGCAATTTATTACTCAAGTTATTGTCGAACCCTCTTTATAAAAATTAGAATGAGATTATAGTTTCGATAGCATAGCCAAGTAAGTAGCATACAAAAAATAGGTATTTATAGCGTTTTAATTTTTGTTTTTGTGTCGTGCTTACAACTCCCTTAGGAACAAAGCTATGCATTTAAATTCCACTCCTCTGCTATTAACACAGTCCCCTGGTATTTTGAAAACCAACATATATATATATTGCAGTCAATTTTATAATTGATTCAGGATATACCTTTGTACAATACATTTTATATTTTTACAATTTATTACAAACCAAATATATTTTAATTATTGGTAAAAACAAAGAAGAGAAAAAAAAAAACCAATACTGTTTTGAAAATAAAATAAAATACAGGCTATGTTATTGGTACATTGGGTTATGATTAAAGAAGAATATGCTTTGATCAATTATGTTTGTATCTGCGGGTGGTAATTTTTGTATAATTACTTATTTCAGTTAATAAAGGGTTTAGAGAGTGGGGCATGACTGAAAGATGCTATGGGTTAATTTGTATATGTACTCTTCTATGTAGGGTAAATCTAATTCTGAGTGCATCTTTGTACTTTTGGTGTAATAAGGATAATTATTTATAATTCTGAGTCGTTTACTTTGTTTGAAATACTTGTAATTTTTTTAAGTTTGTTGAACTGGTGAAACTCCAAATGGGCAAGCATAAGTTAGGATAGGTCTTAAAACTGATATGTATAAAATTAATTTATTTCTGAAAGAAAGTTTTGATTTTTTATTAAAATATGGAAATATTTTATACAAAATTTTCGGGCTGGTTTCTATTTTTGAATTTATATGTTGATTAAATAGTAATGTAAATTATTACCAACTGTAAGTATTTAACAAAATTGGCAAAAGGAATTGAGGTATTATTTATTAAGATTGTGTTTGCTGGTAGTACAGGTCGACTATTAGTAAAAGTTATAGCTTCAGTTTTGCCTATATTGAGGTGTAATCCCTATTTTGTAAGGTATTTAAATGACTCCTAGAATAGTTCTTTTAGTCTATTGATAATAGTGTCTAACCGGAACGAAGATGAGAATAGCGCTGCGTCATCAGCAAACAGGGCTGGATTAACGATTTTTATTTTAGGAATGTCATTAATAAATAAATTAAATAAAGTAGAGCTTAAGCAGGAGTCTTTCTGAAGACCGATAATAGTATATACCAATAATAATAGTATTGTGAATGGGTGAAAATAAATTATTGACTGAAACGAATAAAGATCTATTTCTTAAAAATTACTGTATGAGTAATATTAGGTATCTTGGAATATTAAGGTTTACTAATTTAAAAATCAGAAACTTTGGAGTGACAGTATCAAATGCTTTTTCATTATCGATAAGGATCATGCAGGTATGTTTTTTGTTATTAAAATTTTTGGTTATATTATCACAAGCTAATTGGCTAGGCAAGAAGTAGTTCGATGAAAATTTCAGAATCCTAATTGTTCGTCTATTAATAAATTGTTGGCTGTAATGTGATGAGTACGGCGATGTTTTATGATTTTTTCAAATAGTTTTAATAGAATATTAAGAAGGCTAATAGGTCTATAGATGGTAGGTTTTACGGAAGGGATGAGTATGGAAAATCAGTGGAGTTTGGCATCAGTGACATATAGTCGTCAATAGTTTTAGTTATTTTGAAGTGATACTTTTGAGGCTGTGTTATGGGGATTGTTTTGAATACTTGCAAAGTGACCAGCTATAATATTTAATTTTTTGTTTTGAGTAGTATGCGCAGGTCGTATTAGAGGTTTTTAAGGGAGGGATTGATTGATTACTTTTAGTAAACATTTTGTGGATTTTTCCATAGTGATCTAGAGCCCGATCGATTCAAATGATTCTAGTGTTTTGGACCAATTTTTGTTTCTCCACTCGTATAGTTTCTTTCTAAGAAAGTTTAGAAAGAAATTTCTTAAGTGTAGAGGAATTCGTTGGACTTTACTTTTAAATTTAATTAAAATTTTAAGTATAGCAGGGAGATCAACTGCTCTTGGATCATCATAGGTTTTGGATATAGATTGATGAGCTACGGTGGAAATCAGATCTGTTAAATTTCTAATTGCTTTATCAATTTCCTCTTTACTATTGAGGATAGGGTTGAATTCTGAATTATCGTTTGGACAATTTTTAAATGTATGACAGTCCGCCATTTTATACTGATATTTAGCGGTGGGAGGCTGTATAATTGGATTTAATTTAATGCGAAATAATACTGGGTTGACCCGAAATAAAGATTGGTACAGATAATAGACGCCTCAACGAATGAAATGATTTTGTTAATAAGATGTCCAGAGTACTGGGCCTTAGAACGACCATTAGTAAGGGTAGTATGTTGGTTTATCCGGAAAAAATATTTGTAGCTATATTTAAAAGTAGTACTTTTAGTATTTTTGTCAGAACTACGACAATTCCATAATTTATTTTTACTATTCAGGTATCCCATTTTAAGTACCTGCTCATTTAAGTTTGTTAATTTTTTAATATCTTGATAACATATGGATTTGCTTGGTGGTAAATATAGAAAAAATATAGTTAATTTGTAATTATTAATTAAATGTAAATTAACAGCAACCGTTTCTAAGGATTTAAAAGGAGGTAATGGACAATGGGATTGTTTAAAAGATTTATAAATAATGAGTATGACCCCGCTTCTATTTTGATCTCTATCTGATCTATAAATGTTGAAGTTAGGTATATTCAATTTATCTAAATTTGATAAGTGCGTTTCCGTAACAGCCAAATTTTTTGGATTGTTTGAGGAAATAAATTCCTTTAATTCCAGTAATTTATTTTTAACGGAACGTATACAAATTATAAAATTATTAGCCATAAATTATTGTAAAGTGATAAATTGTAATCTTAATTATTTTGACTAAGAATTTACAGCAGAACTAGGTTCGGATAATATTACGTGAATAATAAAATCATTGAGTGGGATAATAATTCTAAGTTGGCTGGACTGTGGATAGATGAGAAGTTGGGCTAGTTTATTGTGATGGTGTTAAGTGTGTTTATAGGCATTGTTTATATGTGACTGGTTATGTCTCACGTAAATTAGACTTCTGTTATTGTGTGTATAGTTAACTGAATACAATTTTAATAATTTGAACATAACTGCGAGTTGTATAAATGAATAAGATGAATAAATTTACAATATAAAATAACAGGTTTAAAACTATGATAGATACAGTCCATTAATACAGTAGTTCGGAGGATAGCTGCCGAGTACTTTTTGTGCAATCATCTACAATAACGTGTCGTAGAGCCTCGCTGTCCACAACAGATGGTCGCCCTGTTTGAAAAGCGGCTACCTTTCCAAGCTTGTATCGCCACTTTCAAATTTGGCGAACTATCTCCCCAAAGTCCGCTCATTAAGATTAGGTTCCTCTTCAACTTCCCGTATCGAACGCGTAGTTTCGGCGGCTGAAAATTTCCTTTTCCAGTAATGTAGCAGAATTAATCGAATTTCATAACTCAACGCCACTTAGATGGAAAGAATGCCTAACAAGTACTGAGCCTCACAGAGAGACGTTATGTTTACTACACGATTCAGTATAGTATCAGGATTAAAAATATACCAATAACAACAACATTAGAATTAACAGAGATGTAAAAAAAAATAAAGTCCATTTCAACCGGTTTTTTTTTTTTTTTTTTTTTTTTTTTACTCACCCCGATAATATAAATAATTTTTCATATGAAGGAATTCCACCTTCTACTGGGTTCATTCTGGCCGGTATATGTTTGAAATTTTTCATTAAAGAAGAAATTTTGGAAGCACTGAATATAGATTTAATTTCCTTGAACATATCCATCATAGATGGTTCTTTATCTTTGTCTTGAGAAATAAAAGTTTCTTGAGGCCATTTAGCTGTAGACTTAAGGAGATCTGGAAATACTTTTTTAGAATTTATTCTTTTCAGACTTGAGAACTTTACCTTAGGTGCTTGTTTACTCAGTCTCATTATTGCGTTTTGTTTCGTAATATTTACAATCTTTGGAGTTAGCTGCGTGTGGGACCTCGCAGTTGGCACATTTTGGTACAAAATTTTCAATATTTTCATTGAGGCAATCGATTGTGAGATGGTTTCCGTAACATTTCATGCATTTAGATTTTTTATTAGACAGTTAATGGATATACGGTTAAAAGCTTGATATTTGAAACATTGCATAAGTTCTTTTTTATTGATATAGGTTTCCAATGAGACAATGACATTGCTCACTGCTTTTATTTTTTTTTAATCATATTTAATTGTCGGTTTTTTGTCCAGGGTTATTATCCAGATAGGTAATCTGGCTTGAGGGATTTCTTTATTTTTAATCATTTGTGTTACTTTGAAAATTTTTATTTCATTTAATGTTAAGTCTTTTTTATGTAATCATTTTCAAAATTTGGGGGTGTTGCTTTCATGATAATTTTTAGTTTAATTTCGTATTTGGGTGTGTATGAATGGAACTCTTGTATTTTTTGTTACTTCTGTATTTAATGTCCTATCCGCCTATTTTATTTTCGGTTATTGATTTTACAAGTTGTTCGTAGTTATCGAATGCATTTTATACAACTATTGGTGGGAATGGTTTAATTACTGTGTTATTTACCGAATCGTCTAAAGATTCCTGGTAATCTTCATCATCAGATAAAATTGAAAAACTATTACTTACAGGTAGATTGTATTGGTTCTTTTTTATTTGTTTGCAATTGCCGATATGCCCATATTGTAGGCTGAATTTGGGCCCCTGAGGGTCCAGCACATTGATTTATTGTGAAACTAACACTAATTGTTTAATAGTTTTAATATAACTGCACTAAAATAAAAAGTTTTAGGGACAATCGCGTGTATGATATAGGCTCTGAACGATCCAAAGGTCTGGCAGAAACTGAATATTAACTTTAAAATGTTGGAATAACAGATAAAAATTCGGAATTTTTACAGCTACATACATATTCACTGTATGGTTAATTTGTCAAAGGAAGAAATTTAAGAAGTTGTTTACTTTTAATGAAGAAAATAACGCCAGAGGACCATGAACTCGAAACTCACTCTACTGTTTACGAAGGTCTCTCTTCATGTCAAGTGGACTAGAAGGCAATGGAGGGGGACGACCGCCAATGGGAAAAAACTAAGGTAGGATCAGTATTGCCACGAAAAAAAATCACTTATTTATCTCTATAATTGGCAAAATATTTAAAAACGTTCTGTCCACGGAAATGGGGTAAAATCTTAGGGGCACGTGGTATTGTGAACATAACTTTGCTCAAAATGACTACAACCACAAATGTTTCTCGTAAACATAATAATAATAATACCTTGGTATTAAAAACACAAGTTTTTTTTTTTATTATGTTGCAACCAGTTTTCAATAAAAAAAGTACAAATATTACATAAAAAAATAATTATTTTAGTCCAAGCATAACCAAAATATGACACTATATCAACAGTATCATCTCCAGCAGATTTTATAACATACAGATCTAAACATTTACTTTATTTTTTGTTTTTTTTCAAATGAAATGAAAACTATGATGTACTTAAAAAGTTTTATTGAAGCGTTCGAATTCCAATACAACATTTATTTGTAGAGATCATCTTGATCTTTATTTACACCATACCAGCCCTGCTTGGAAGATTTTGGTTGTCCTAAAATTGATTAACTCATCTTAGATGAGCAAGGAAGCCATTGTATCCTGCATATTTTTTCTCAAGAGGAATGCACGCAGTATTGGACAAAGGCTTTAGAGCATGGATAAAAAATAATTGGTTTAAATTCTGTTAACCTTTAATGGAATGGGTCACTGGCGTGGTTTAAACACCCGTAAACCCTGAATGGAATGGGTCACTGGCGAGGTTTAATCACCCGTAAACCCTGAATGTAAGTCACTGGCGTAGCCTAAAAACCCGCAAGCTTGGTTGTGTGAGTGAATGAGAGATGAATAGATATCCAATTAGTTGAACAGAATTGTTCAAATGCTTTCATTTCTCTTTAAAATACAACAAAAAAAAATCGAAATTGTTATGAAATATTTTCTTATTTTTACCTGAATCGAAAATAAATTTTGTTCATCAGGCTCAAAATTATTATTGCTCACACCTACGATATTAATATTTGCTATGCCGACCAGCCTACCATTAGCAAAAAGTTCTGCTTTTTATACATTTCATGATGATATCTTTATTTTTCCAAGTTAAAAATTAAATTTAAATACAATCAGAAATACAATTTCATTACAACATAGATTAAAGAAGGTTTATATTATGCTTTTATTTATATTTTATTTTAAAAATTAAGTTTTATTTAATTCTTACATGTATTAGTTTGGAGATTAAATTTTATGTTGTTTTTTTTGTATAAATTTTACAAGATTAAATTTTATGTTTGTATTATAACTTTATTTTGTATAAGTGTTACATTATTAATAATTAAATTAAAAAATGATAAAAAAAAAGAAATAATAAATAAATAAAAAAAATATAGAAAAAACTTCTTCCTTGTACCTTTACCTTGACATGGTGAAGAGGCTTAAGGCTTAATGCCGAACTAAAAAAGGCTAAAAATAATATTGTCATTACCCATCCTGATATCATGAGAGAATCTCAAGTTCAAAGTCCATTGTTTGCTTTCAAAGGAGGAATTAAG
The DNA here is from genome assembly GCA_948150685.1 of Rhaphigaster nebulosa. Lineage (NCBI taxonomy): Eukaryota > Metazoa > Arthropoda > Insecta > Hemiptera > Pentatomidae > Rhaphigaster > Rhaphigaster nebulosa. The sequence continues at coordinate 71,680,990 of OX411307.1, read as the reverse complement.
AGATAGAGCATTATTGCGAAGCTAAATTTGTTTACTGTTTGGCAGAAGATAAACAAGTCCTACATTATTCTTTATGTTTTACGGATTAAGGGTTCAAAGTCCAAAAGCATTTATAGGATTAACGAGTCCTACTATTTATTTATGTTTTAGTGATTAACAGTTCAAAATCCATAGTTGCATTTCACCTTTGTTTATGTTTTAGAGATTAAGAGCTCAAAGTCCATGTTTGCATTTCACCTGAGCATCATCCAACTTGTCTATACATGATCCAACCTGTTTACATGTTGGTAAAGTTAAATATTGTAAAGGTTATGTAAACATTGGGAAGGTTACAGGCTATAAAATGGGTACCTGACCCTTCAACAAAACCTCAAGTCTCTCAAACGGTAGAAAAACAAAATGGCGGTGTAAGAAAAACAAAATGGCGGTGTAAGAAAAACAAAATGGCGGCCAGGTACACTCATGCTCTATAAGGTGGGTACTTGAACCTTCAAGGGGTGGAGGGAATAATCCTAGTGAGCGGAACATAAGCCAGAAGGTTCCATGGATCAAGTGACTGGATCACGTGGCTAAACACAAGTGGGCGGAGCATAAACTAGGATGCGCCGAGGGTCATGTGATTGTATCACGTGACTAAAACATGTGGGCGGAGCATAGACCAGGATGCACCGCGGTTCACGTGACTAAAACATGGGGAGGGAGCATAGACCAGGAGGCGCCGTGATGGTTAAGGTAGGGTTGAGGTGAGACCACGTGGTAGTTAAGGTTAGGTCGAGGTTAAAATTCAAATTCAAATCTCCCGCCATAGGTCACGTGTGACAGCATTTGTATGCTGGCTTCTGATTGGCTGCTCACGAAATGGTGGTCCAGCTCCCCTGTTTTCCCTCTACTGAGATCTTTTTTTATCTCCTCATGCTATTTTTTTTTTAAAGGAAAATAACTTTTGGACCTTTCTACATTTTAGTTGTTTATGCTTGAATTGATAAATTTTGTAATTGAAACTCATGTTTTCGATGTTAGGGTTCTCTCTAATATAATCTCTAATATAAAATATCATTATTGCAGTTCCAACAGTTGCATAACATTCCTACTTCTTATCATTCACACCTGAAAGCTATACACTGATGACACTGCAGATGTCAGAACTTAAAAAACTAAGTTATTTTATCAGATATCGGTTTGAAGGAAAAATACGAAATATTCAAATAAGCATTCATTCTCAAATGTACCAACAATTAGTGGATTCAATAGCGTTTAAATACAATAGCCTGTCCATACAATAACAGTAGCGAAAGTATGAATTTACAACTGAAACAAATTGGCAACCAAGTTTTGAGACTTAAGCTTCTAACTCAAAATTTGAAGATGTGGTTGTGTGATATACATAATAATACAATGTTAGTTATTAATTGTATTACTTCATATAATATTGAATTACTGCACATAAATACAATTTGATATTATATTTTATTGATATAAAGGCCAATTCGAGACCCACATAGGGCCAAGGCCCGTGGCATTTGCCACCTGCTAGTTACGCCCATGTCTGAATAGCTATTCGAGCAGCTACTTAAGCAAAAACTTGCACAATAAATATGTAATTGCATAAAAATCTAGTCTCTGAATATAAGATAAAATATTTACAAAAATAAATTATGTAAATATATCAATATTTATTTAATGAAAAGATTTATTGATGGATTTGTTTCCTTACTTTGTTTGTTGAAAAACCGGAGGAGATATTGTAGGCGTCATGCTTACAATATCTCCTTCGATCTTTGTCATAAAGATCATGAATAAAAACTGGTTATAAAAACATTTAAAACGTTAATGCATGGGCGTATCTAGAAAATCCCTCCCCTCACCCTAAAACCTCACACGTCATTCCCAACCTAGTAATCTATAATTAGTTAGCCCTTCAACTGGTTTGATCCTGAATACATCCTAGGGTTTTGCGTACTTTTAATTCTTATAAAATGAACATGGCTCGGAGACAATCAATAACAGACAAAATAATGTAATCCTAGTCATATTGAAGTTGTTACCTGTGTAATGTTGTCGAAATGAAGACCAGTGTTCATCACTTCCCAGGAGTCCGTAGCATCCGAAATGATGACTGGAGCGTCACGGTTGAAGTAGTTGTCAGAAAGTACCTTGTAGCTTGTACGGCTTATTACATTGATCGCATCTAATGCTTCGCAAGTCTGCAAATCATAATGGCATCAGTAAAGCCAGATTTATTGTTCTGAAATAATCAAAATTATTAACTGTAAAATCACCATTCATACTTCACGAAAACAACTTACGTTTAAAGTTCAATTTAGTCATCACTTTTAATCCTCGCATCTACATGGGAAGCACCCAGCCTCAGTAAAAGTGTTACCTGAACCTGAGATTAGTCGGAGCGAAAACCAGGCGGTTGAGGATGAATTATGGTCTAGCCCAAAACCAAACATAGTCAGATTTTACGCATAACAAAGCTATCCGTAAAGACAGATCGTTCATTTGCGCAGTTTAGCTGAGGTTTGAGGAATCCTATTTAAAGTAAATATATATCATACGATCGGCAATCCAGGTCTCTTGCTTTCAAGTACAACGCCCCACCACCCTAAGCGAGATCAAATTTACAATCCTTCCTCGAGTCCCTAAGGCATCAATTAATTTGTAATTAAATTATTGTTTGATCAAAAAACACTCAACAAGTTGGCTTAAGCCTATGACATTTAACTATCGTTTTAAGTCCACTAAATTTTACTACTTAGTTATGACGAAAAATACACAAATAAATACGGGTCTTCGATTAGTTGTGTCCTTTGTATATATATATATATATATATATATATATATATATATATATATATATATATATATATATAAGTTATAGTATGACCAGGCATAATATAACAACTAATCCCAAATGTATAAATGTAAACATTAGTAATACTATATATAGAGGCTTGATAGGAAAATAAAGTCAGTGTTTAATCAGTTCTCGAGAGTGTTTATTCTACCCTTTTTCCTTTTTTTTTTTTGTCTTTTGTGCCGAGAAGGCCATAAGTGGTGCCGAAACCCGGGACCTTTAGATAAACAGGTACAGGAAAATAATTTTTTTTTATCTTTTCTCTCTTTTTATTTTATTTTTCTCTCTAACCTGACAACATGCATGAAGAGACCGGGCGCGGGGAAATCTTACGACCAGCCACATTGATTGTCCCGGAGATGCCACCATTACCGTCAGAAACGTTGGTAGCGGCCCATGCAAATCTAGCGGCAGCCGGGGCAAATGCGTTAGAGAGGACGAAAATAAAGACGGCGACGTCCCAAGACTTGAGAAAAGCCGTCTCTGATCTAGAAAGGTTCAACGGAGAAATAGGTGAGTTGAACCATTTCTTAAAAGGAGGCGACAGGATTATGGCACGGATAGAAGCCAAGATGGCGGAGGACCTAGTCGATGCCATGGACGCAGACGTACTTCGAGCGGCCTTGGTATGTCGCATTAAAAGAAGTATATTGAATATGATCCAAGCGGACGAAGACACGGCGTGGGTGGTCGTGAAAGACCGTTTGAAGAAAGCATTCGGCGGAGGTAGATGGGCGCCCGAGGAGGACATCCTCCAGATGTTTAGGGAGACAAAGAAACCCTATCAGAATAATGGACAATATGCCGGGACATTACTAGCTCGGTTCAATAAAATTACGGAAAAAATGAGGGAGACCCTAAACACAGCTGAAGTGGAAGGTAGGATGGCATTCCTATCGACGATTCTGAAGGTTCAGCTAGCCCGTGACACTGGTAAGAGGGAAGGGTTGCCGAGAGAGAGAACCTTTTTGGAATGTGCTCAAGAAATGGTTGACGCGAGCGCCCGAGACGAAGAAGCAAGATGGGAAGATCAGGAGCCAGGGTGGAACAGAGTGTCCTACCGAAGATCAGAAGGGGGCAGAAACCGACCCAGTCGAGACATGGGAGGAAAGAGAGAGACGGAATTCAGCAGGAGAGAGAGAAGACCACCGAGGGAGAAAAGGCAAGACCCGGAGAGAAGAAATTGGAGAAGAGAAGATAGAAAATGCCACGGATGTGGCAAGACAGGGCACTTAGTAGCTCAGTGCCCGCATACCCGTTGCTTTGAGTGCCAGAAAGAAGGACATATCGCGAGACAGTGTCCCTATATGCGGCGTAGAGAAACGGACCGTGGTGAGCCCATGGAGATTAATGCTCAGCGAATGTGGCGGAGAAGTAGACCAAGCTTGGAGTCACCTAGGTCATCGGAGACATCTGCTTCGGAGACGGAGGTGAGCGAACCAGAGGACAAGAAAGAAGCGGGAGGAAGGAGCAGGCGATGGAGAGAAGGACGAAGAGTAGCAGAGGTAAGAAGAGAGCGAAGCCAAAAATGAGGATGGTGTGAGAGGAGAGGCAACCGCAGCAGAATAAACAACATAGTGAACGAGTGTGGGGGGTTGCCTATTATTGAGGTGGTGAGAGGGTGTAAATGCTTGGTTGATACGGGAAGTTCATGTACACTAATAGGTAGGAATATGATTAAAACATTTTGTACAGGAAAGAGGACACCGGAGGTAAGGGCATGTACATGTAAATTGGTAACACTGAGCGGTCCTTGTAAAGTAGAGGGGGAAGTGGAGATAGGGTTAAGGAAATGGGGAGGCGAGAGAGGAGTGGCCATGGTCCACGTCGTAGAGGACATGCCCCGGGAATATGGGGGAATTATCGGTTGCGACCTGCTGGAGAGACTAGGAGCGGGTATCCGAAATTCCGCGGGACAATGGATAATTCGGGTAGGGAGGAAAAAGCATAAGCTTAAATGGAATGCGAAAAGAGAGGGAAATCGTGTCGGGGTAATTACGCAAAAGAGGGGCTGGAAGCGCGACATAATGACGGAGTATACAGATATTTTCTTTCACGAGGGAGAATCGCTGAGTGTGACGGGGGAGACGCTTCACGAAATTCCGTTAAAGACGGAAAGGATCACCTACGTGAAGGAACGAAGATATCCGCAAGCACTACGGGAACATATCCGCGAGGAGCTCGACACCCTGAAGCGGCAGGGAATTATAGTTAACAGCACGTCGCCATTTAATAGCCCCTTATGGGCAGTGAAAAAGAAAAGTACGGAGGGTGAAAAAAGGGAACGATATAGAGTGGTGGTAGACTTTAGGCAGCTGAACGACAATACAATGGATGAAAAGTATCCAATTCCGCGCCTGGAAGATATTTTAGACCGGCTGGGAGGCGCAACCATGTTTAGTACGCTCGATTTAAAATCAGGGTATCACCAGATTCAGATGCACCCCAGGGATCAGGGGAAGACCGCGTTCACCTTTGAAAGGGGTCATTATGAGTTTACTCGTATGCCTTTTGGGTTGAAGAACGCACCCATAACATTTCAGAAACTCATGGACGAGTTCTTGCGGGGTCTAGACGAAGGTATGTGCCAAGTTTATATGGATGACCTCCTGGTTTTCAGCAAGACCGAGACACAACATGTGGAGGATTTGAGGCGCGTATTTGAACGAATTAGGCAGTTCGGTCTGAAACTCTCTAAGGAAAAGTCGATTCTGGGGCAGCGACAAATAAATTTCCTCGGACATACGATACCCGCAGAGGGGGTACGACCGGATATACGGAAAGTGGAGGCGATCGCGAGGATGGCAGTCCCCAACGATATAAAGGGAATTCGGAGACTCCTGGGAACCCTAAACTATTATCGGCGGTTCGTTCCGGAGATGGCCGAGAAATTAGTACCGCTGAACGGGATGCTAAAAAAGGACAGTCTGTGTCACGCCTGAGATGGAAGAAAATGTTAGGGAATGTATGCTGCAACTGCAGAGAGAACCGGTCCTCGCGTTCCCAGATTTCGCTAGACCATTCTCAGTCACCACGGACGCGAGTGAGTATGCATTGGGGGCGGTGTTGTCGCAGGAGGGAGAGAAGGGAGAGCGGCCCGTAGCGTACGCATGTAGACGGCTCACAGAAGCGGAAGCGCGGTATAGTGCACTTGAGCGGGAATTATTGGGAATCGTGTGGGCGGTCGAACACTTCCGACCATACGTATTTGGGAGGAGGTCCAAAGTACATACGGACCATCGCCCTCTATTATGGGTGGGGAAACTGAAAGAATCCTCGGCTAGGGTCACGCGATGGAAGGAGATATTGAGCCAGTATAACCTGGAAGTAATATATAAACCAGGAAAAGATAACGTCGTAGCGGACTGGCTATCGCGAGCCTTGCATGTAAATGCGATCGAACCGGAGGCGGGGGAAGCTTCAGGAGCGCTGCAACGTTTCGTTCGGGAATGGACACCGGAGGGAGAGGGGGAGCGAGAAGTGCAGGGAGCAGAAGAGGCACTAGAGTCGTCGGGAACGGAAGACGAAGTTGTGGAACGGCCAACAGAGTTGGAAGAAAGGGAGGAAATTATCAACAATAAACCGAGGCAAATAATCTGTAAAACGAGGACGTCCGGAATAATGAAAATGGATTACTCGGCGCTGGGACGATGCAAAATCGTCACCATCTGGTCGACACCGGGGGTACTAGAGGAACAAATGTGCAGAGCCTTGAAAGATGCATCGAGACCGGGAGGTACGTACTACCTATATGTAGGAAATACCACGGTGTGGGAGAAAATCCGGCATTTATGGCGGACGGAAAAAATCGGCGTGGAAAGGACGTTCATTCGGTGCACGCTGATGGTGGAAACTGTGCGGGATCCGGCACGACAGAGGGAGGTAACAGTCGCCCACCATCAGGGTAAGACAAACCATAGGGGAATGAATGAAACCTTGGCGGCCCTGAAGCGTCGGTATTTCTGGCAGGGTATGCGGCGGACTATTGAGAGCGTAATCGGAGACTGCGAGATATGTCATCAAACGAAGTATGACCGACACCCCCCATAGGTCGCCAAGAGGAAACAAGAACCCCGACCGTACCACTTTGCGAGTTACAGATCGACACCTTCACTTGGCGCGGCTTTAAATGGGTGACAGTTGTGGATGTTTTTAGTAAAACGGCCATGGCGCATCGAGTGCAGGAGCGTACGGCGGAGGCGGTTATCGGGGCTCTTCGCCTCTGGTTCCAGTTCTATGGAATACCAGAGAGAATAGCATCGGACGGAGGGCGGGAATTCGATAATGCCCAGATACGCGCGGAAACCACAGCTCTAGGAATTGAATGGCATTGGAACACCCCCGGCCACCCTAAAAGTAGGGGTAGTATAGAGAGACTCCACAGCACGTTGGGGGATCACCTACGGGTATTTCACGTAGATAAGGGCCTAGACGCGGACGATGCAATGCCCAGAGCAATTGCCGCATACAACCACTCGATCCATATGGCGACGGGGTTTGCCCCATTCGAGGTCCTATTTGGGCTAAGAGCCCGCCGGAGAGATGACGTTGGTTCGGTTGTAGATGAGAGCATCGCAGAGCAGCTACGTGTAAATAGAATGGGCCTCGCAAAAATATGGGAAAAGGCACACGGGCGTATAATCAACGAGAAGGGTAGGAGGGTCGCCCGAGAGAACGTCGGTCTCAGGGATAGGATGGACGATCTTCGCATCGGGACCATTGTTTACCGACGGATAGGGTCTAACCAAACGAAAGAACCGTTGCGGTACGAAGGGCCGTTCCGAGTGACGGTAATAAGAGAGAACAACTTGGTCACGATTCGGAGTGTGGCTGAGCCACGAAAACAAAGGACAGTTCATATTGAACAATTAAAAATTCCGGTGGGGGAGGCCCACCAACCTCAAGGATGAAGTCCTCTTTTCTAAGAACAGGTTTAGAGCTTAGTTCAAATGCTGAAGGTGTATTTTTTTTTCTTTATTATTATTTTATTATTAGTATTGTGTTTCTGTTACTGATGTGTTTTTTGTATATATTATTTTTAGAGATCGTTAAATTAGTTAGCATAGTAGATAATTTTTATTCTGTATAGATTTAAGGCATTTTTATTTAGACTGTTTTTTTTTTGTTTTGTTGTTAAGAATATGATTCATGTGAGTTTATGAAAAGAAAATGTTCAAAAACTGGCGGGAGGGAGTTATGGCATGACCAGGCATAATATAACAACTAATCCCAAATGTATAAATGTAAACATTAGTAATACTATATATAGAGGCTTGATAGGAAAATAAAGTCAGTGTTTAATCAGTTCTCGAGAGTGTTTATTCTACCCTTTTTCCTTTTTTTTTTTGTCTTTTGTGCCGAGAAGACCATAAGTTATATATATATATATATATATATATATATATATATATATATATATATATATATATATATATATATATATATATATATATATATATAGGGTACCCAATATAAGTAGGCTCAAATACTTCTCAAGGCCAAACAGATGATCTAATCAAAATATGCCAGAAGAAAAAGTGGTTGGTTGAACTTTATAATGTCACCAGCTGCTATTACTTTTGACGGGGGGTCAAAAACTTGTGGTTTCCAGATAGCACCTACTTTTTAATAAGCTCATTTGTAGTCATTAAAAAGTCACGAAAGACCCTGAAAATCGCATTTCCCTATCTTCAAAATTGAATGATTTACACCATTTTGGAATCTTGTATTCTGAACGTCATTATTATTTTTCAGACACCTCATAACCTGGAATCATGGAGAGATGATACATTATTTTTATGTATTTTTTCATTATCTTAATGTTAATATTATTGTTAAAGTAAGGAGGCTCCCACAAATCAGTATAGGAGAAAACTACACCGCGAAAAAAACTGAAACTTTGGAAGCCACAATGACTGAAATTTGAGAAAATATTTCTATTGTTAAATTAATAAACGTTTTGAATTCGTACAGTCAATTGACTTTTCATAATAATGGATTGACCATTTCAGAAACAACTCTTTTGCATTTTTCAAAAAAAAAACAACCAAAAACAGGCTTGGAAATATTTTTAATAGAATGACGAAGAAAAAGTACATAAAATTAATGTATCATGTCTCCAAGATTCTAAATGACTGATGCCTGAAAAATAATAATGACGTTTAGAACACAAGATTTTAAAATGGTGTAAATTCTTTAATTCTGATGGTATCGAAATGAGATTAAGGCTGTCTTTCATAACGTTTTAAGGGCTACTAGAGAGCGTATTAAAAAGTAGAAGCTGTATGCAAACCCCCCAATTTTCGCTGCGCGCCAACCGCACGTATTACGTCAAAATTAAAAAACAATAACTTTGGATAAACTAGTAACTTTGAAAGTAGACCTACGACTTTTTCCTATGATATTTTTTTATTAAATCATCAGTTTGGCCGTGAGAAACATCTGAGCCGATTTATATTGGACACTCTCTATATACGAGTATATACACAATAAATTTAAAGTCCATAGAAATGTTACCAAAAACTGTCAACTTATTCTCACGTGAAATTGGAAAGCTTTCCTTTTTTAAAACAGTTACAAAACTATAGTATATAGATTTAAAATTAGGTGGTTTACTCAGCATAGGAATTTTTATGGCATTTCTTCATCAGAAAGTCACAGTTTGAACCATTTATTTTTTTTTTTCCATGGCGCTACCGTATGGTGCAGACCCAGGTCTCCCTCAATGACCCCTAGCTTTTGTCTGCTGGCTTTTTCTTGTACAGCCGCGTTCCAAAATCAAAAAACAAATAAAAATGGAATCTAAACAAATAAATTATTAATTTGAAAAGAAAAGCAATGTCGCTAACAAATATGTAAGTAATTAAATTAATGGCGGTGCCAAAAATATTAATGGATTAGTGTTTAGTATTGTATATTTGTATTGTATACAAAATGTCCATGGCTTTGGAAGAAATTAAAGGTTTACCTAAATATATGTCATATTTTAAATTCAATTTATTTGGAAACTTTTTTTAAAATAGATTAATTAAATGATTGAATAAATGTAACTGTCCATACCATGCAATCTTCCTGCGTCAAACCGTATTCTCCGTACAAAGGATTTTCGATCAAGCATTGCTCGTGGAATAGATGTTGCCAATCCCAGAACGAAAGCACCTGAACAAAATGAAACAATTATAACCAACATGGTTACAAAGAATTACAAATAAAGATAGTAAATTTTCTTTAGTAATGAAGTACTGAACGTCTTTATTCAAAATTTAAATATTCTTCACTTAATTTCAAATAGCTTATGATATTTTCATTTGTAATAAAAAATATGGGTCAAAATTTCACATCAATTAGTTAAGTATAGGTAAACAACTAAATGAAAAGCCTTTAAAATAACAATCAAATTAAGAATTAGAATGAGTGATTAAAACAATGTAAAATTTAAAAATAAATAAAACATCAAGGCTGTATATTTGACAAGGTTGCTGTCAGAGGTTATGTAGAAGGTGGTGGTTTTTTTCTCCTTGAGCGCAACCTCCCACCCCAGGCTCCGCCCACAAGGATCTTCCTTAAGTTTTTTGCCAATAGATTCTGTTATCGCGGACAAACGAAAACCCTCTTCCTTTTTTTAAACCTAATGTATTTAAATAGACAAATCAGGAAAAAAAAAACTAGAGTGATGCAGTCATTACTGAGAGATCTTAATAAAAAATATTAGGTTTTTGGATTCATTAAAAATGTTATTTGGGCTGAATAATAATAATTAAATAATCCACGTAACCGCTATTTATGCGTCGTAGCTCAGACATTTGCTTTAACCACCATTCCCTAAACCGTAAGAAGTAAGAAAACAATTAATAGCTCTATTTATTACTATACCTTTATCATAGCAATTCTCCCAACTGCTGTTGTATGAGTAGCCAAGGGTCCAACATGAGTGGCACAGTAAATCACTCCGAATATTAGAAGAATAGCCAAGAGACCCTTAGCGAGGCGTGTCATGCTGTGCTTGGACATGACCTCCTTGAGGGGGGAACAAATTGTGTCCATTTCCTCCTGAGTGAAGCCCATTTTTTCGCAAAACTCGTAAAAGGACATCAGTTCCGCATCGATGGCCTTTACTTTTTCCGATAGATCTCTCTGCTTCTTGTTACTCCGATTCGGCTTCGAAACCATTTTGCCTGAAAAAGAAAATTACATTTAGGCAAATACCAAGGAGACTAAATACTAAGGTGGACTCGCTTAGGTCTGAAAACCCGCATATTTCGCTGATGTCATTGGCACTGTAATAGCTAGATAGTCGATTTCCATGCTTAACTTCCTTATTTTTTCTTATTGCCTAATCAAAATAAAAAATAACAGTTGAAATAATTAAATAATCATTTATAAATGAGAAATTTGTTATTTAGATATAGAATTCAAACAGAAAATAATGCAAAGCAATTAAAGAAAACAAGACACAACCTAAACACCTGAAGCAAATAGCGCACTCTCAAAAGAGAGCAAGGTCTCGTAACACAATTCGCACCCTTTTCCATATTGCTTCTTACGAAGTGAGCCCATCTTAGTATTTACTCATCTAGGGTAAATACTAGGTTAAATTTAATTATGTATCATTAAACAAGGAGTCGATGATGGACTATTTGAGTTTTGGTAAATTATGAATATTCGGGTCCTAATAAATAGTATTAACGTTGTCCTAACGTAATCTCCGGATAGTACTTTTAACCACAAAGCGGCCAAATCGGGCACCACATTTATTACCATCTGATCTACTTACCTCCATTTGATCTACCTATCTCCAGGATGTTTATTTACTTGATTTTCCTCCAAATTCTATCCTGCTGTTTCTTACTCTAAGACCGTTATATTTATATACTTAACGTTATATAATATGCTCGATTCGATTTTCCAAGTCCTTTATACCTTCAATTGATCCTATTCATGAGAAATATTTATTAACCCGGTACTATCTATGGAATCATTACAAAAAGCTTTACCTCATTTTCTTTAAGCGCCAACGTATCCAAAAAGTTTAGAACTGTAAACAAGGAAACAGGCAAGATTTTTGCTTTCCGGATATTAGTCTTGTACAGCATAGCAATTGATATAAACGAATGGATGAACTACAAAGTAGGTATAGAAATAAGTATTCATTTACGAATACAAATGAGTAAAGGAATCCAGATAGTGATAACAGGAATAATGAAAAATTTGGTTAGGGAAGCAGTTCATTGAGAGGATTAATGAATTACTAATAAATAACTGGTATTCTTCTCTTTAAATCGTGATTGCTATTTTTGAATATGGCTTTCAACAAAATGACCATTAATTTCTTCACTTGTTTTATAATTCTTATGTATATAATGTGAAATGAAACGGATTAATGGTGCTAATAATAAAAATGTTGTAACTTAGCCAATGCTTTTTAGAGCTTTAAAATTGAGATTATTGTGTTTATCTGCGCTCCAAAATAACTGTGCACTTAATTTTGAAAAATTTCTTGTGCTAGATTAAACTTTTTCTTAGGAACTTTTTTGAAACAGTTTATGCAAAAACTTTATGTTAAAACTTTTACTTTTCTTACATGAACTTTTTGGTCAGAACTTATATCGTAAAAGTTCTTTGAGAACTTTATCGTAAGAACTTTTATAATAAAAGTTATTTAAGAACTTTATAGTAATAACTTTTATATACAATTTCTATATTTAAAATGTTTTTATCAGAGCTGTTAGTAAGATTATAATAAAAGTTCTCATTATTAAATTTCCCAATTAAATGTGGAAAATACTTATGGAATTGTGTCTTGAAAGGTTTTCTTATCTTAAAATGCTGTTTCTTTAAATAAACATCTTGTGGGTGATTTAATTAAAATTAAAACAATTATTCTATTGAAATTAAAATTAAATGTTAAATAAAAAGGTAATTGTTTTTCTAGTTGTTCTTTTATTTTGAATTGTATTTATTATCTATGTTTCTTGTTAAAATATTTTTTATTTTTTTGAACAATACTGTTGTCTCCCGAGGTTTCCCCCACCTCCCGAAGATCTCTCTCAGGCTTTGCCCCATAAGTAAGTTTGAGAAGTTATATTGAAAATTTTCTAGTAGGAACTTCTATTAACAGAACTTCTATAATAAACGGGCTGGCAAGAACTTCTATTAACAGAAATTTTATAAAAAACGTTTTGGCAAGAAATTATATTAACAGAACTTTTATCAAAAACTTTTAATGATTTAAGTTCTTAAGGAACTTTTTATCAAAAGGTTCTTTTGCGTATAACTTTTATGTTAATGCTTTAATTGTAAAAGTTCTTGTAAAACAGTTAAACTGAAACTTTTTGAAAAAGTTCAATAACTGTTTCGAGCCCTGATGTTTATTATTTGGATGTTTTAAATATCCATGACTTTTGTGACCAATATGTTATACTTCAGAACATCATTTATAATAGGTTTAATTAAAAAAAGGAAAATTAATATTTTTGAGACAATGTAAAAAATTGGTGTGTCAATATGTTTTGGAGATACTGTGTCTGATCGAAGGCATCGAAAACGTTCTGTATAAAATGTTTAGATTCATGAACTGGTATAGAGGCCATTCTCAAATAAACTGTCACACTGGTTGTCCTGAGGTTAGTAGAAGCTTGGCATTTTTCATTTTTTCGGTTTTAATTTTTTTTTACAACCCTTCACAATTATCATTCAGTTCGTCTCGAATCATAATACATTTTGTGCTATTTAATGTTTAAAAATAAAAATATTTTAAAAAAATATCAGGTGAAAAGTTCGCGCGAGTTACATTCTGTCTGAAGTACATTTCGAAAATTCTCACTAAATATTTAAAATCAAAAAAGTATATTTTGATTATTGGGGGTTCATCGCACAACGGCAACTAATCATACTAGGTAAGAACGAAAAAAACTTGGGAAAAATCAAGACAACTTTTTTTAGTGCATAACTCTCGTGATTTAAAAGGTACTATATTTTAAAGTTCGTAGAAAATCGAAAAATTGTAAAACTCGCAAACCAAGTCAGAGTTTGCACTCTTTGGCCTTGGTATAGGGCCCAAGCCTACTTTCCATAAACTTACATTTTTTTTTCCAGATTTCGAAAGTGACGATCTATTTGAAAATGACCTATAGTCATAGAAAGTTTTTGTACTTCACCAGATCATGGCATATTCGAATTCATAAACCCTAAAGAAGGCATTAAGGCTGAAATTAAATTTATTCATACAGTAGGTAAGGTGATGTGTGTTAAGTGCATTTTCGGTATAGATACGTAATTGTCTATTTAAATCCATACCCTCAACAGATAAGAGCTACTGTTTACGAAGCATAAAGCCTAAACACTGATGTATCAGAAATCAGTCACGAATGTTCGCTAAGGTGAAGAATAACGAGTTGTAAAACTATTAGTTCCAACCTGTTGATACAGTCTTTCAATTTTTGTAGTACAGCTGTATTTCGGTCTTTATCTGCCAGTAGGCCTTTTTTTCTTTCTTTTTGCCATAAGCGGAACCAAAAGAAGCTGTTCTTCAAAATAGTTTGTGATTTACATTTCCTTGATACTTTTCTATTTTTTTCAGCAGTATTCCAGCAAAACACGACAGTTGTGTGAAAACTGTACGTGGTGTATACAAACTACTTACGAATTAAAACAAAAACTATTTTTTTCAATAAATTTATCCAATTATATTCCTCATAACTCAAAGAAGATTGAAAAATGTAAATCTCAGACAAGCTTTAACTTTTTTCGATGATTTCACCAGTACAATAATCCTCCTGAAGCCGAACTATTTTATACTTGCTCCGAAACCGCTCTTGATTGAATAATGAGTATTCCAGATACCTTGTACGCACTTATCCCTTAAGGCAGGGGCAAATGCGTACTATTTATTATTCAATAAAATTATCAATCTCATCATAATGGACGTGGTTGAAACGTAGGCTTGAACGTAATATTTAAACACTAAACATTTTAAAAAATATATAAAAATCTAACTTCAAAAATAAAAATTTTACAGTCCTGTAAAATCGAACTTCGTAAAATTTAGTACACACTTGCTCCACATTACCCTACTTAATATCCAAATTGATTTTTCTGAATAATTGAAAGGATAATATCCTCTTTCATAACCTAAGAAAACATCTTCCTTTTAATGTACCATTAAATCATACAAACTATTGATATTTTTCTCTAGTTTACCGAGTGCAAAGTAAATATTATATTATGTTTAAATGCAATTATTTAAACTCAATTTAATGATGACTTGATTTTTTAAAAATAAAAGATTATCAGAATACAATGATTTTGATTTAGATAAAAAAAAATTGTATTGTTATTTCTGAACTAGCTATGAGATTATTTCGCTACAGTTCATAACTAAATCATAGTGCTTTTTATGACGTCTATTTATTTTTCAACTCTGCTACGGATTATATTATTAAAATTTTAATATGCAAAATATTTTTAATGGTTTTGTAGAAACATGATTACATTAATAACAATATCATAATATTAAACAATTTCTACTATACATGGAAGTTCATATATATATATATATATATATATATATATATATATATATATATATATATATATATATATATATATATATATATATATAATTAGTGAACAGTATACTTCCCATAAATATATAACTTATATTTTTAAAAACACATTTGTAACAACGTTTCGAAGTCCTTATTCGTCTTCAGGTTGTTTTCTTTAATTTACAATATTATCTCCCCAATGTCCTGCCATCAGTATAATTTTACTTCGTCAAATTCTGGTTGGTTATAATATATAAAAGAATGTTAAATTACTCCCCAATTTAACATTCTTTTATATATTATAACCAGCCAGAATTTGATGAAGTAAAATTATACTGATGGCAGGACATTGGGGAGATAATATTGTAAATTAAATAAAACAAATAACCTGAAGACGAAGAAGGGCTTCGAAACGTTGTTACAAATGTGTTTTTAAAAATATATGTCATATATTTATGGGAAGTATACTGTTCACTAATTAATTTATTAAATATTCTAATATTTTTTAAAAGGTTTATTTTTTATATCTATTTAAAAAATAAATAATCTAAATATTACTATTGTTATTAGGATATATATATATATATATATATATATATATATATATATATATATATATATATATATATATATATATATATATATATAAAATCTAAATTTATACAAGCTCGATAATTCTGAAAAGGACAGCAGTATTTGACCAGGTCAAGGCGTAGGTGGTAGCCCTCATGATTCAGCAACACCCAGATAACAATTGTCAATTATAAACAAATTCCAAGCAAATATTTTTGTTTCAACCAAAATAAAATGAATACAAATTTTTTTTTTACAAAACCTCATAAATTAATATGTTGTATTTAAGAACAATTAAAAAAAAAATGAATATATAATTTCTGACAGATATGTACACCAATATCTTAAATTTTAGATCTTGGAACAGATCTTGAGGACATTAAAAGAATCTGCTACGAGGAAATAATATTATGAATACCTGTTTTAATGGTGCATTTTCATAAAATTTCATTTTTTAAGATTGTATTATAAACAATTTAAATCTTTCCATGTCGTAAATTTAAAATCATATGCATTTGTAGAAAAGTTCTAAAAAAAATATACCCTTCTCTTGGGGAAACAATATATATCAACAAAACAATATGAATATATGTTTTTCTGATCACCTTAATATTTAAGCACCCCTTTGACGAATATTCTGTCTCTTAGATAAACGATGTTACTGCGTGGAGATACTTATGTAAATGATTTAGAAAAATGTCGCCTCACATAACTCTATTTCACCATATAAGGATTTAAATGAAATTTTTATTTACATTAACAAGGATACTTTATAAATTTGAAAATTATTATCCGCTTTCAATACTAAAACGATTAGAGAAAAACTAAATTTCAAATTTCTATGATGAAACTTTAAATGCATACATTTTAACCTCTAAGATGCATTACAATAATTGATTCAATTAGAAATCAGTATGTGGAGAAAATTTAAAAATATGTCAACCAAGGTTCAATAACCAAGAATAAGAAACAATTTATTATTTGTACCGCTACTCCAAGCAGCCAATTTTATTTTTTATATTTATCTGATTTTTGTTCAGTGTTTTATGCTTCTTTGGTGAGCGTAGTATTCCTAAACCAATAAAAAAGTTTTGTAAAAAAATCAAAACTTGTCCAAGAACTGAGGAGGTAGGGGCAGTTCTGACCTCGAAACAGGAGATAATAAATATTTTACACTTTAAAACTAAGAAATAAATAATTATTTCTTAAATAATTACAATAATGGTTTGTTAATCTATTATTCA
The DNA here is from genome assembly GCA_948150685.1 of Rhaphigaster nebulosa. Classification (NCBI taxonomy): domain Eukaryota; kingdom Metazoa; phylum Arthropoda; class Insecta; order Hemiptera; family Pentatomidae; genus Rhaphigaster; species Rhaphigaster nebulosa. Next base: position 71,663,768 of record OX411307.1, on the reverse strand, counting down.
GATTTCCACCGTGCCCTAGTGAAATGAAGAATGGTCGATATAATTTGTTTTTACTTAAAATGAGATAAATTTGATAGCATTGAGAATGATAATATTAGAATAATTAATGTAACTAGTTTTACCTATCTTTCGCTTAGGAATCCTAACTTATGTCGTTGCACAATGAGGGATGAAAACACTGGGGGCTTACAGACTATCGGGCAACATGGGTTGTATCCCGACAACAGACCTCTACGCAGCGGCAAACCCACCCCCACCTTTATTGATCCCACCATCAACACAATCTCGTAATATCCCCCTCATCGCTTTTATGGTTTAAATTTAGCAAATTAAATTAATATAACATATTTAATTTTTAATAACTGACACTGCTTTGAATACAACCATCGTCCTATATTGAAATACCAACTAAAACACTAGAAAATTCTTATATTTTTAAATATGTTTAAAAAACAAAATCTCATTTCAACCGATAAATAATGCATAAATATATGTACATACACACACTATATACATTTTACACACACTATTTACATTTTGCAACTTAGGAATAAGTAGGCCAAATTTATTAAGTTTATTCCCGATTTAACATTATGCTCTTGTAGATAAGCCTCCACTTTAACCATTAAGCTAAAAATTTGAAGGATAAGGTTGACCAGTAATCTCCTTGGGACTCGATATTGGCCCGTAGTTTGAAAATCACCCACATATGACCCAGTAATTATGAATAACAATATATTTTTTTTGCATGGCAAATAAAAATGAGGTGATGATGATGATGAGTGTATACATACATTTTATATATATATATATATATATATATATATATATATATATATATATATAAATATATACATATAAGTTAAAATACTTAAGAAAATAAGATTTAAAAAAATTATAGAATAGGGCACGAAGTGATCAACAAGTGCTTGGACAATACTGACTTTATTTATCTTCTGCAAGGGTTTATATAGTATTACAATGTTTATTTACAATAGTTATTCACATAGACTACTTATCATCTCCGCCCCAGTTCACAAAGTGAACTCTGGGTAAAAATAAAGATAAAATAAAATACAACAACAAGTTGAAAAACAAAAACAACTTGAAAAAGTAAAGAAAACATAAAAGACACGCACTCCGACTATTCTCTAAGCTACACAAAGAAATAATAATTCCTTGTATGTACATCACATTTACAAAACCTATAATTCGTTCTACGATTACGTAGAGCTCATTGCACTTATAAAAAACAAACAAATAAATTCAAAATGGTTTAACAATTAACATAATCCTTTAGCTAAGTAATAAAATTAATTATACTAGACTAAACAAAAAAAAATTGTTTGTTATTTTACAGTTCCGACCTGCCTGGGTCGAGAGGGATGCGAAGGTGCCGGATGTGGATGTGTCAACCTCTGAGCACCTGTTATCTCCTGGATGGAAACTACATTATGTTCTCGTAGCGCTTTGAAAGGAACCACTTTGAAAGGTCCTTCATATCGTTGATCCCCACGACTCGACGGTGGTTGGCAGTATACTATCATACCTAATGAGATTTTGTGGGATTCGTCCGGTACCGCCACGCAAACACGAATCGCCCTCGAAATTTTTTCTTTCATGAGTCTGTTATACACCTTCTGTGAGATATCAGCTAGTTGTCTACCCTGGGATCGCGATTTCGTGGAGTGCGCTCACGACCTTATTGACGCTTGCGAGAGAAATGAAGCGTGGCCCGAGAGACCGGAGGTAGAATGGACGGAGGTGAAATCGCCCAGGAAGAATCCGAGGAGATCATCTAATAGGGACGCCGACAAGAGGTCATTTCCAAGGCAAGTTAACGGAAGGCACGAAGACAAGAGAAGAAAGCAGAAACGCCGTTGCTACGAATGTAATAAAACCGGACACGTAGCAGCTCAATGCAACCTCATAAGATGCTACGAGTTTGGGAGGAGACGGCACGTCGCCAGGGAATGCCCGAAACGTAACCCTAGAGCAAACAGGAGGGACCTTCGGTATGAACCGATGGAGGTCAATAACCAGAGATGGAGAGGTCGGCAGAGGCACAGGAGGAACGGAGTCCAGTGGGGACTTATCCGAGGAAGGAAGTGTAGGGCCCGAGCGCAGCACTCTGACGGTGGGAGACAGGAGGTAAGAGGGGAAAATACGTGGAAAAGGGGGGGTACGGGGGCACACACACTCGCGAGACGATCGCGAGCGGAATGAGGGTGTGGTAACTGGGGGAGGGGTAACCAACGCGGAGAGATTTTAGTTAACAACAGCGTCAGAAACCAGAATTATGGACAAGGTTGCCCGTGGCTAAGTTAGAGGTGTCGGGGGTAAAATTTCTGGTGGATACGGGGAGTACCAATTCACTGATTAGTCGACAAGGGGCGATTAAAATGGGTACTTGGGAAAGAAAACAACGGTGTAGTTGCACAATAACCACGGTGAGCGGGTCGTGTAAAACGTTGGGGGAAGTATTGGTTGATTTGAATGAGTTAGCAGGGTCGAGAACAGAGATTTAAATGCACGTGGTCGAGAAATTGATGCCGGGATACGACCTCATAATAGGGTGCGACAGGAGCGGAGTAGCTCAGTGGTAAGGCACTAAGTTACAATGCTTCTGGTCCCGGGTTCGAGACCCGCTGTGGCAGATAATTATGTATTCTGTTATCGGCCGTGGATCAACCCTGTGGGATCGGGAGACCCTCCTGGAGACCACCCAGCCTCTATAAAACGGGCACCCTTAATTGGGGGAAAAACCTGGCGGTTGAGCGTGATCTCGGCCAAATCACCTCCTTGCACAACCGTTGGCCTAGAGACAGTACGGTCCTTAACAAGTACTGAACCCAAGATGGGTTGTAGTGGTACAGGTTTTTTTTTTCTTTATAGGTTGCGACATTTTACGATAGGCGGGGTTAATGATGAGCGTGAATCGAGATACCTGGCGATACCAGAAAGGAGTTCGGAGGTACAAGCCTCTTTCAGTTAAACGATCAAATATGGAAATTGGGGCCGCGGAGTATTGTACAAACGGAATAGAACGAGTACTCCAGAGGAATTCAAACTTGTTCTATAGAGAGGGGAAATTCTTGCCAACTACAGGAAAAACCGAACATAGAATAGCTTTGAAACAAGAAACCCTGGTATATATCAAGGATAGGCGTTACCCTCAGGCATTGCGGGACACATGTATTATGTGTCCCGTGTAGCAATTGGGAGACCTTCTTCGCCAAGGGATTATTCGACACAGTAGCTCGCCTTTTAATAGTCCCTTATGGGTGGTGGAGAAGAAAGGCGGATCTTCAAAACAATATCGGGTCGTCGTTGATTTCAGGAAGTTGAACGAGGCAACGAAAGATGAACGCGTTGACGATATATTATACCGTCTATCGGGTGCCACTATATTTAGCACTTTAGATTTAAAAAGTGGGTATCACCAGGTCAGAATGGCTGAGGAGGACATTCCGAAGACCACCTTCTCGTGGGAAAGAGGTCATTTCGAATTCGTTCGGATGCCGTTCGGTTTGAAGGGGGCGCCCCTCACATTCCAGCGGTTAATGGATGAGTTTCAGAGAGGACTAGGGGAACAATTTTCCCAGGTATATATGGACGACCTCATTGTTTTCAGCAGAAGCGAGGAGGATCATGTACATCACCTCACTCAGGTCATGAATAGGGTACGAGAGTTCGGCCTCAAACTATCTAAGGACAAGTCGCGGTTCGGTATGAAAGAAATTAAATTTTTGGGCCACGTTGTTTCGCGGGAAGGAGTGCAACCAGATCCTGATAGATTAAGGGCGATCCAAGAGGCATCGCTCCCTACTAATGTTCGTGGAGTTCGTCGATTTCTGGGAATGATCAATTATTACCGAAAATTTATCCCAGGTATAGCGGAGCTGACGCATCCTTTAACAGACATCCTTAGGAAGGGAAAGCGGTTCATGTTAGAGTCGGAACAAATGGCTAGCATCGGAAAATGCAAGGGGATTTAAACGACGGGACCATTGTTAGCATTCCCTGATTTCCGGAAAACGTTTAGAGTCACGACAGACGTTAGCGATGTTGCGATCGGTGACGTGTTATCTCAAAACTTGGAGGGTAGGGAAAACCATTACCTTTCGCAAGTCGCAAGTTAAACGAAGCCGAGCGACGTTATAGCGCGATTGAGCAGGAACTGTTGGCAGTGGTCTGGGCGGTCGAACATTTTCGGCCTTACGTCTATGGGCGACGATTCGAATTATTTACCGACCACAAACCGCTGATCAACTTGGGAACGCTAAATGAATCATCGGCGCGGATTTCCAGATGGAAGGAACGACTCGCAGTTTACGATTTTCAAATAGTACACAAGAAGGGCGCGGAAAATCCGGTTACCGTTTGGCTATCCCGAGAGTTGGTGATCAATGCGTTGGAGGACGAAACGATCCCCGCCGAACCGTTCGCTGCACGCTACCTGAGGGATTGGGCGGAAAGCAGACCGGAAATTCCCTTAGTGCGGCAAGTTTCAGAGGAAAGTGCGGTATCTACCGAGCGTCCGGTGGACCTCCCCGAGTCCGAAGTTGTAAGAACATCTCCCCTATTCCGTAACGGATAGCCGAACACCACCTTCACCTGCGTAAAACCCGTAGCGGAATGGATCGTGTTATTATACGCTACTACTGCCCGAGGCATTGACGCGATAGCTCTTAATCCCCTATTTAATTGAAATGATAGATGTTCCCCTAATGTATTGTTGAGACGTTCGATAGCACCACGTCCTTGTGGGTTACCAGGGGAATTAAAATGCCACTTTATATTCAAGTCCGAGCATTCTGTAGTTTTACGAGTGTTCTCAAATTCCCTCTTGCCGTCCGACGTAATGTTGTGGGGTGCTTCGTAGCACGGTATCCAGTTGAACATGCCATCTCAAACGGCATCGGCTGTTTTATTTGGTAATGGCTAAGCTATGGCTAACTTACTAAAGTTGTCGAGTACGGTAAGCCACTGCAAACCTTCCCAGATAAAGATATCTACCTGTACATCTAATAGCGATGAATTCGGGGTATGTGACACTTCAGGGTGGACATTAATGGGGTGTCTGTCATATTTCGCACGGTGACATATTGTACACGTTTGCAGAACCCCTCGAATCGTTCGGCCCAAGTGATGCCAATAATACCTGCGGCTCAAAGCGGCAAGAGTTTTGGATACCCCTCGATGGTTAGTTTTCCCTTCGTGATAGGAAAAGGGAAAACTAACCATAGGGAAAACTAGTTCTTTTTGCCGGTCAGGATTCTTAACCGTTTCCACGATTTTTGAACATACGATTAGGTTCCTATCGGCTCCTACGCGCTCCGTTTCCAATAGATGTTTAATGCGGTCCAGGACCGTTTTATTTCCTACGTAAAGATAATACGTCTTGCCCGGTTTGGTACTCATGTTAAGGATGCGGGCAACATCCGCCGGTGGCACTGAGGGAACTGTCCAAACAGTAACAATACTGTGGCGGCCTTACTTCGTGTGTTCCGTTCGTGACATACCTTCGGTACGAGTTTTCCAGGTGATCTGGCGCGGATGTCGATTCACGACGGTATCCATTTCATTGAGGTGGGATATCGAGTTTCCGCGGAAATTTCGTCAGCATCTACCGTGTCTTCCTCGTCCAGCAACACATCTTCCCCAGCAGTATCTGCGGAGGGGCCCACTTGATGAAGCGGATTTGTATATATGACCCGAGGCAACCAGTCTGCGACAACGTTTTGTGAGCCTTTTTGATGTACGATATTGAAGTTATAAGCTCGCAATTTTTCTTTCCACCGTCCGATTCTGGCTGACGATTCCTTTAGTCCGTCGGTCCATAATAACGGTTTATGATCTGTACGAAGTGTAAACTGCCTTCCATATACGTAAGGTCGAAAGTGGTCGACTGCCCAGATGATGGCTCGTTCGAGTGCACTGTATCTCGGCTTTGCATCAGATAGTTGCCTGCTCACAAAAGCCACTGGCCTATCCCCGATATTCGATTCCTGCGATAATACCGCCCCAAGCGCCCTTTCGCTAGCATCGGTTGTCAGTACAAATTCAGTTTGGAAGTCTGGGAATGCAATCACCCGTTCCGCAGTAAGGGCTTCCATGCACCTATGGAAGCTCGTCATATGTTCGTCGGTAAAAATAAATGACCGACCCTTCTTCAAGAGTTTTTCCATGATCCACAAGGGACTGCTGAACGGTGACGTACTATGCCGTAAGATTCCTTGACGGAGGATGTTACCTATTTGGTCGTTGATAATTGCCGTTGATAATTTTGTTTTCCTAAAGTGTTATTTCGTGTTTGGTCTTCCCAGTGGCGGGTAATCCCTCCCTGTAAAATATATCCGTATATTTCGATAATAATGATTCCGCCCTCAGTAACTCCGTACGAACCATCTCAACGCGAAGTTCCTTCCCGTTCATTTTAAATTTCCTGTGGTACGATTTCGACTCCAGGGTCATTACCCAACTTCCCCGACTACCTTGCATCTGAAATCCTACCTTGTCTAAAACGTCACACCCGATCAAAATATCATATTGGTTAGTTAATTTTTCTAACACAGGTACGACCGCACTCGTTACTCCGGTGAGATTTTCCAGATCCCATATGTACTCTCCTAACACTTTAAAAGGACCACTCAAAGTGATAACGGAGCATCTATAACTTATATTCGTTCCGAGGATTTAAAATAAAAAAAAGGAAAATAGGGAACGAAATGACACGCACACTTGCTGAGAAAAGACTGACTTTATTGCCTTAGTAATCCTCTATATATAGTCTTAGAGAGTGTTTACATTTTAGAGTTAGGATTAAGTTGTATACAGTTACACTGTGTACCTTAACTCCCCCCTGCCAGTTTACGAACACTTTTCGTAAATTTCACTCCTATAATACACTCTGAACAACAAACAAAAAACAACAAACAAATAGAAAAAAAATGATACTCTGCCATGTAAACACCCAAAAATATAAAAAATTATACAATAATACACTAAATACAAAATTCTTATATCTAAACTCATGAACTATTATACAAAAATAAATAAATAATGAACAACTTAAGAAATCAACATCTGTCAAAAACGAACATAAATCATTCCTCGATACACCTAATCTGCTCCCGTAGAAGAGAGGATACTCACTCGCCCAGCGGAATCTTTAATTGTTCAATGTGAACGGTTCTCCGTTTCCTCGGTTCTTTGATACTCTGGATGGTCACTACATTGTGTTCACGTATCACAATCACCTTGAATGGTCCCTCATACCGTACCGCCTCTTTGGTCCTGTTTGATGCCAATTTTCGGTACACAATAGTCCCTATCTTAACATCCTCCATCCTATCCCGTACCCGAATATTCTTCCGTGCCACCCATTTTTCCTAACAGGTCACACCCGATAATCCTCCCATATTCCCGAGGCATATTTTCCACTACATGTACCCTCAATCTTTCCCCCTCGGTTCCCCATTTATTCAGATCTATCCCCACTTCCCCTTCTATCTTACATGGACCATTCAAGGTGATTAATCTACATCCACATGGGGTATCCTGTACCTGGGGTATCCTCTCTCCTTCACACAATGCCTCTACCGCACTCCGACACATTATCGTGTTTGAACTGCCTGTATCCACCAAGCATCGTACTCCTCTCGCGACTCTGATAATAGGCAACCCACCACACTCACTCTCTATGTTATGCACTTCCGCGTGGTTGCCTCTCTGCTCGCACTTTCCTCATTCGTTGTCTCTCGACGCCCTCTCCTCCGTTGCTCTTCGTCCACCGCTCCTTCTACCGCTCCTCCCTCCTCCAGCTCCTCTGTTTCCTGGTTCGATCTCCTCTTCTTCTGTCTCCGAGGCTTCCGATGACCCTATCGATTCTGATGATGGTCTACTCCTCCTCCACATTCTTTGCGCATTCACCACCATGGGTTCCCCTCGGTTCGCTTCCCCGCGTCTGCTCATATAGGGACACTGCCTGGCAATGTGTCCTTCGGTGCCGCATTCGAAACATCTCGTTCGGGGGTACTGAGCTACCAGATGTCCCGTCTTCCCGCATCCGTGACACCTCCTGTCTTCCCTTTTCCAGCTCTTCTTCTCCGGTCCTTGCCTCCTTTCTCGTGCCATCGTCCTCTCCCGTCCACTGAACTCCGTCTCTCTTCTCCTTCCTATATCTGGCCTAGGTTTGTTTCTACTTGTCTCGGACCTCCTGTGCGTTACCCTACTCCATCCCATTTCCGCTTCCTCTCCAAATCTGGCCTCTTCGTCTCTGGCGCTAGCGTCTACCATCTCCTGGGCACATTCGATGAATGTTTTGTCCCTAGACATCCCCTCCTTCTTTCCCGTGTCTCTTGCTAGCTGTACTTTCAGTATGGTCGACAAAAACGCCATCCTGCCCTCCACCTCGGCTGCATTCAGGGTTTCCCTCATCTTCTCAGTTATCTTGTTATATCGGGCTAATAGTGTTCCCGCATACTGTCCATTTGTCTGGTAAGGCTTTTTCGTCTCCCTGAACATTCGAAAAATGTCCTCTTCCGGGGCCCACCGGCCTCCCCCAAATGCCTTCTTCAGCCTGTCCTTCACTATGATCCAGGGTGTATCTTCGTCCGCCTGAATTAAGTTCAGTATGTTCCGCTTGACTCGACATACTAACGCTGCTCTTAATGCGTTCGCATCCATCGGGTCTATGAGGTCTTCCGCCAACTTTGCCTCTATGCGTGTCATCGCACGGTCGCCTCCCTTGAGAAAATGATTCAGCTCTCCGATTTCTCCATTGAATCTTTCTAGATCCGTAATCGCTTTTCTTAGATCTTGCGAGGTCGCCGTCTTTATTTTCAGCCATTCCAGGGCGTTCGCTTATGCTGCTGCTGCGTTTGCTTGTGCTGCTGCTGTTTGCGTGCGCCGCCGCTATGGTTTCCGTCGGCAGCGGTGGGATGTCCTGTGGCAGTATCAAGGTCGCCGGCCGCACTATCTCGTCTGGCATTCTGTAACCTTCTCACTTGTCCTGGTCAAACCAAAAAAACAGACGCGAACAGCGAGACGAAAAGAAACAAAGAGAGAAAAAGAAAAAAAACAGCTCTCTATTCCGAGTATAGTCTCCCGGGTTTCGGCACCACTTTGTTCGTTCCGAGGATTTAAAATAAAAAAAAGGAAAATAGGGAACGAAATGACACGCACACTTGCTGAGAAAAGACTGACTTTATTGCCTTAGTAATCCTCTATATATAGTCTTAGAGAGTGTTTACATTTTAGAGTTAGGATTAAGTTGTATACAGTTACACTGTGTACCTTAACTTATATACCTTAAGTGAGAGATCTTTGTCCAGCTCCTACAACACCCCTCTGCTGAACAAGGTACTGGTGCTCCCAATATCAATTAGGATTATATTGGGAGATAACCCAGTCATTATTGCCTGGGTTGCCCTCACCTCCTCAGATAGTAGCTTCCTTCTTCACATCCGCCTATTTGGTTTGTGCTTTCGGTTCGCCAGCACGCTCGATCTTTCAGCTATCTTCGCCCAGCTGGCCCTCTGATCGTCTTCTTCATCGGAAGAACTCTTACCTGAGTAATATTCGGAACTCGAAGTTGACTCGTCCCTAGACCGTCTTGTCCTGTGGGTGTTTACCTCCATCGGTTCTGGAGGTGGGTTCCTCCTGTACATCTAAGGGCAAGCTTTAGCGACATGACCTTTGTCTCCGCATTCAAAACATTTAACTGAGGGGCACTTAGCAGCGATGTGCCCCGAGCAGTTGCATTCGTAGTCTACGGACGTCTTCTCTTCTGGCTCCTCGTGGCTTAAGCCTTTCTGCCCATCTTTACCGTCCCTAGAGCTTCTTCTATGTTCGACTCTTGATGGATAAGATGGCTGAGGCCTGAGGTCGAACCGCTCCCTATTCCGATCTTTATTGCTCCTCCTGTTCCTGAAAGGCTCTTGCCGCCACTGTTGGTCAACTTTTCTCTCGCCGTTAGATTCCGTCCGAGCTGCACTTTCTCGTAAATTTCCAGCTGTTGGGCCGCCTAGGCCTATCCTACATTCTCGATCAGTTTCTCTGAGATGGCGTGAATTGTTTCAGAGTTAAAGAGCTGCTCAAATAGAGAACTTTAAAAAAACTTTATTGTCTAAAATAGGTTACAAGTAATAGTTCATACTACCTCAGATCTACAGACAGAATGAATATCTTAGTCTGACAAAAGTACATCGAAAGAGGGGGAGTTTCCTAGTTTGCCAACACAGAGGTACTGAGTAAGGGATTAAGTTCAAGTCTTAGGAAAGGTTACTGGTCTTTAACTCATCCCTCTTTTAGTGGGACGTCCTCGGAACATATTAATTTTGGGAAGTATTGTGAATATGGGTATGCCAGGCTCAAGCCCTCCCATCAAACTCTGGAGGATATCCCAAAGGTGTTGAGGATTGTGAAGGTTGCAAAGGATTTCGGCTTACAATAATTTTTTGATTTTTACAAATATAAATAGTCTCAAACCACACCTTTTTTTCTTTGAAGAGGTGACGAAGATAATTTAGTCGCTTTAAGGTGGAAAAGGTACGGCAGGAGATATCGGAAATGTAGTTTTTCCCGGACAGTTTTTGGTCAAAGGTGATTCCTAGGTTTTTGCTGGTTGAATAGAATGTTATGGGATTGTTACGAACAGTTTTGAAGAGATGATTGGAACCTATTACAATTGCCTGACTTCTTTACATTCAATTCCAGCTTTTTAGTTTCAACTCAGTGACTTATTCAATATTCAATATGTTCAAGTCAAGTTTCAAGTTTGTGGCTGGTAATAGTTCGGAAGACGGGTATATTTGGAAATCGTCAGCATAAATATGGTGTTGGGAGAAGGTCATTAAAATAAATAGCAAACAGAGTTGGAGACAGAATCGATCCCTGAGAGACACCACAGGAAAGGGGCAGTATTTTGGATGGGAGATGATCTGGGACGACTACATATTGTGACCGACCTGAGAGGAAGGATTGGAACCAGTGCTTAACACTGTTAGATAGATGGAGATTTTGTAGTTTGGTAAGAAGGATGCTATGGCCAACAGTGTTAAATACTTTAGAGAAATCTAAAAGGATAAGGATAGTTAGTTTTTGTTGCTCGACAGCGGTTTGGAGGTCGTGCGTTATTTTCAGGCGAGCGTATTGGAAGTAGAGCGTTATTTTCAGGCTAGCAGATTGGGTTGAGTAGCTAGGTCCAGAATGGAGAGGGGTAATGAGGAAACGTTCTTCCAGGAAGTTTGTAAGTTACGTTAAAATGAGGCGTTCCAGCGGTTTTTAGAGTTAGAGAGGAGAGAAATAGGACGGAAATCATGCGGTAAGGATTTGAAACTTTATTTAATGGTCGGGCGAGGGCGGTTTTCCAGGAAGAAGGGAATATGAAGTTTTGCAAAGAAAACTTGTAAATATGATGGAGTATAGGCATTAGGATTAGGAGACAGGATTTTATTAGTTTTACAGAGATGTTGTCAGGTCAATAATCATTGGTGTGGGATTTTATGATAGCGGTAAGTCATTCATCGTACAAAACGTGGGAGAAAAAGAAGTTTTCCGGGTTAAAACTATGGGGTTGTATATTGGCATTAGGTGAAGAATTCGGAGCAAAGGATACGAAATGGCCATTGAGATCATCTGGGGTGATTGGGAGAGAACTGAGATTATTGGATTCTGATACGGATTTTTTTTCACAGTATTTTCGATTTGGATTTGGAATCAGGAGCATTGGAGAAGGCGGAATGATTGTGGAGGGATTTAGCACGTCGCACTGCCGATCGGGTTCCATTACGAAGTTGTTTGAAAGATGCATAATTTGCTGGCAAACGCGTGCGACGAAATTTGCGTCTTGCTGCTTCCCTTCTTTTCATCATTTCCTTGATTTCGGAGATCAACCAAGGCGCAGTAGAACGGCTTAAGGTTCGGGTTTTAAGGGAGGATGAATGTCTAGTATGGATTGGAGATTCCACGTGAGGGTAGAAACCATGGAATTGTGGCGACTGGGCAGCGATAGTGATATCAGTGCCAGGGAGGTTATGGTTGTAAAATGGGTTTGCCAATGTATATAAAATTAATTATTTCATTTTTTCGTTTTTCCGCTAAACATTTTCAATTAACTAATTTTCTTATTGCAAATTTCAATAGTCAAATTTTCTTGCGTGTTCATTGGCAAGCCTATTAATTACCTCCCTGAAAAATTGCTGTTGAGAGCTCTCTCATGTGTGTATTGTTGTCCAATAATTCTTATTCTGCTATTTTCTCATTCTGTTCCAGTATACCTTTTATGTACCAATTGCTTTGGGAAATAAAAGCACTGCTTTGAATTATTATCAATTATTTAGGGTACATCGTACCCCGACCACCAAATAACCCTAAAGAATCAATAGAGTTACAGGAGTATATGATAATGAATAGAATCCAGATCAGGCTGATGGGATTAATAGGAAAGGAGGTCCAGGCTACGATATGACACCATTATGTGAGTAAAGGTATAAGGAGTAAAGAATTGGAACCAATAAGAATTGCCTGAGTTTTCGTTGCGTTTAACCTTAATTTATTCAGATTTGCCCAGGCACTGATCCTACCTAGTTCTTTCTGAATATTGGTAAACGCAGATATTAACTCAGAAGGAGGAAAGGATAAATAGATTCGGAAGTCATCGGCGTAGAGATGGTGGGAACAATGGTGGATTGAATGGGGAAGATCATTGATATAGGATTTGAAAAGGAGAGGGGAAATGCTAAATCCTTGGGCTACTCCTGAGGAAAATATATATTTTCCATTTATAATTTCTTTAGGTTCTCTATCTCTTCCCGGATGTGGTGATGTAACGCTTGCGGGTATCTCCTTTCTTTGACGTAAGTCACTCTCTCTTATTTTAGCGAGATTTCATGTACTGTATTTCCCGTTGCTCCCAGTACGTCGCCTTCTTTGAAGAAGACATTCCCGTATTCTGTTCTTAACGTTTGTCTCCAGTCTTCCGTTCGATTGATCGCGCCTATTCGCGCTTTCTGGTCCCTTACGAGAGTTTGACATTTAAACTTCTCTCCCCCTATCCTAATGTTCCATTTCTCATTGCTATTCTTAATCCTCGCGCCTACCTTTCCTAGCAGATCGCACCATATAATAACCTGGTAATCCCGGGGCATACTCCCTACGATATGTACTTTTAAATTGGACCTCCTAGCTCCCCATCTACCTAGCTCTATCTCTGCCTCCCCCTCTACTTCACATGGGCCACCCAGGGTGATTAATTTACAGCAACAAACCTGGATCTAGAGTGTCCTCTCTCCGCCACTCAGCTTTTCCAGCGCTTCACGGCACATGATGGTGTTGGAACTCCCGGTGTCAACCAGACATCTCACTCCGCCTTCTGCTTTGATTATAGGCAGACCGCTGTGTTTCCCTCTCACGTTATAGCTTACTAACCTGCGGTCGCCTCTCTGCCGCCACTCTCCTCAGACTTCCTCTCGGTGCTTCTTTCCTCCCGATACTCGCCTCCAACTGCTCCTTCCGCTCCTCTCACCGCTTTTATTGCCTGGATCGTCTACTTCCTTTTCTGATTCTGAATTCCCGGATGTCTCCGTTGACTCCGATGATGATCCGCTCTGTCTCCGTGAGCCGTTCCTTCTTCCAACCCTTTGGGCATTTACCTCCATTGGTTCCGGCTGGGCCGTCTCCTTCCTTCTGTAGATGTAAGGGCACTGCCTGGTGATGTGCCCTTCCGTCCCGCACTCGAAACATCTGGTTCGTGGGCATTGGGCTACTAAATGTCCAGTTCTCCCGCAACCGTGACACTTCCGGTCTTCTTTCCTACCGCTGTTCCTTGGCTTCGATAGTCCTGGTCTTCTCTCTCCCAATGCGCTCCCCTCTCTTCTGCTATCTCCAAACTCTCTCTTCTTCCAGGTAGTCTGTGTAGTCCTGGGGCGTCTATATATCATTCTAGTCCACCCTGTCTCTTCGATTTCCATTCGGGCTTCCTCATCTCTCGCGCTCACATCCACCATTTCCTGCGCGCATTCAACGAAGGCCGCTCTCTAGGCAGGCCTTCTTTCTTTCCTATCTCCTTGGCCAGTTGTACCTTAAGTATTGTCGACAGGAAGACCATCCTGGCTTCTACTTCTTCCACACTCCATGTCTCCCTCATTTTCTCCGTAATTCGATTTACCGGGCTAGAAGCGTCCCTGCGTATTGCCCGCTCGACTATCGTGGCTGACTTCACGGAACATCTGGAAGATGTCTTCTTCCGGGGTCCATCTGCCTCCTCCGAACGCCTTCTTTAGTCTCTCCTTTACTACTACCCACGGTGTTTCCTCATCTGCTTGAATCTGATTCAATATGCTTCTTTTAATTCTGCATATTAGAGCTGCCTTCAATGCCTCCGCATCTTCTCGGCCCAACAGGTTTTCTGATGCCTTCGCCTCTATTCTTGTTATTAGGAAGTCGCCTCCTTTTAAAAAAGTATTCAACTCGCCTGTTTCTCCTGTGAATCTCTCCAGGTCCGATACCGCCTTCCTCAGGTGCTGTGACGTTGCTGTTTTAATTTTTAGCCACTCTAATGCGTTCGCGTGCGCTGCCGCCAAGGTGGTCTCCGGTAGAGTTGGGATCTCCCCCATCGGTGGAACATTCGTCTGTATATTTAACACTGGCGGTCTCAGTATTTCATTGGTCGCCATCTCTCTATCCTGATCACGCCGTCCGGTTACGAAACCGAGAGCTCAAAAAAAATAAAATGGGTTTCGGAATGGTTAAGCTCCGATTGTACTTCGTCCCGGGTTTCGGCACCAGTTACGCAATACCAAGTTAAAACTGATAAAAAAAAGTAAAAGGTTAGAGAAAGAATACGCACAAAGACTGAATCAAGACTACTTTATTCCTCTTAGTAATCCTCCTTATATACATTTATCATTGTTTACATAAGAGATTTGGGTATTAAGTACAATAATGCTATGCTCCAGACTATAACTTATATATAAGTTAGGACAATATTTGAAGGATTATTGTTTGTGATTATATTTAGGATTAATTCGGCTACTAAAACTGGGCCGTAACGTAGACCCGTACACAGCAATGCCGCGCGCAATTATTGCCTATAATAATACGATTCATACCGCAACAGGATTAACACCAGTGGAAATTGTTTTCGGGCAACAACGTCGGGACCGTGGGGACTTGCTTACGATCAATCATACTGGATTGAACACAGAGATCCGCCGACTACGCGAGTTACAGAAAAAGCGTTGGGCTACAGTTCGGGATAGATTGGTTCGCGAAAAACAAATGAGGGTTGCTAAGGCCAATCAGAAGCACGCCTTATTTAAGAAAGGATCGCTGGCATTGGGGACAGTGGTATATCGTCGAATGCGAACAGCGCGCAATTTGTTCACAATTCGCGCCGTCGACTATCCCTTTAAACTACGGACAGTTCATCTCGAGGAATTAAGTATACCTCACCTACGCTCACAATCACAGTCAGAGTGCGGCGTTCAGGGGTGAAAAGTTGTGTATATCAGAACGCAGTGATCCTAATTATTTTTTTTCAGGACTGTGATACTGTGTACTCGTATAGACTTTGTAATATTAAGCATTCGTTTTATTTTGTTTTAACATGTTCTACATTTAACCTTTAAGGTCGCTTTTATTTTGTATTTAGGATTTGCTTTGTGTTTCGTATTTCTATCTTATTATTCATTTTTTTTATTTTGTTGTTGTAATATATAGTCCCTCCTGTCGAAGGAACTGGAGGGGGGCAGTTAGGACAATATTTGAAGGATTATTGTTTGTGATTATGTTTAGGATTAAGTCTATTTTTCTTTTATGATATGTAAACAAATGTGCCTATAAATACTGAAGCTAATTGGAAATAAAGTCAGTCTTTTACTAGCAGTGCGAGTGTATTTATGTCCTTTTCCTTTTTTTTTTTAGTATAAGTGTTCAGTCTAATTATAACTTTATATATATATATATATATATATATATATATATATATATATATATATATATATATATATATATATATATGTGTGTTAAAGACCGGAGCGTGGCAGTATCAACCTTAATACCATCCTGGAATGTAAACAACATTCCGATTGTATATAAGGAAGATTACTAACTTATATATATATATATATATATATATATATATATATATATATATATATATATATATATATACCTAAGTATTGAAGTACATTTTTTTGTAAAAAGAGCGAAATATCAACATTGTGGTTCATTATTGTCCATGGGTTCAAGGACTTTTCGTATTAATGGGTATGTCTGATTTCCACTACAACAAAATTGTTATATCAGTATAAATATTTAAATTGCAATTAAGGTAGTGAAACATGTGTGGTTTATATATGGCTTATTTATGTTTCAATAAATTTTTATTTTATCCTTGCTTTTTTGAATTTTCATAATTATTTATTTTAAACTACCTAAAATTATATTATACTCACATTATTTATCTTGTTGGTTCTACCTTATCTGGAAAGGTAGAAGATATTTAGTATATTAAAAAAAAAACTTTTTTCTTAAAAACAAATAAATACTATTTAAGACAATATAAAAAATAACGTTCTAGTAAATTCTTAAAAGAGGTGGCTACTAATTTGATTTTTTTATCAGAACATTTTTATTAATTACTAATTCATATTTTAATTATTAATCAATATTTAATTATTACTTGATATGTTAATTATTAATTGATATTTTAATTTAAATTATACCTATTAAAAAAATGTATTGAATTTTTTATTAAAACAATGAGTAGCACCATTTAAATAAAATCCAAACTTAGTTTCAAGGCATTTAGTTTCCCTTATTAGATAACCTTCATTAATTCTATCTTTATTAATTATTGAAATTCAAATAAAATTCAATTTGGTAGCTGTGAAACATCTTTAAGCAGTGGACCGTAACAAGGGACAGAACCTAATTTCAAAGGAAGTGCGAAAAATCAGTTAAACAGAATGGCACTAGAAATCGCTCCAGAAACTGTTATGTTGGCGTCACAATTCTGGAATTTTTCTGAATTACGGGAGAAATGAAACTTGTATTAATATTACAAGAGAACTGAGACTTGTATAAATAATATAAGTAAACGCTAGTATATAACAAAGATTTATACTATTAGCCACTGTTTATGAAATAGAATCTCTTGTACTATCCAATATTTTGCTTGTACTTTCAATTTTAATGCTTGTAGTTTGTACTTTTTCATTATGAAACGGAATTGTAACAAGTACAGACTACAAGACTAATATTATTATAGACGGAAGGCTTGGAGAGAACCTTGTGTTGCATAAAAATTCAGTATCTTGAATTTTTTTAAAACGTTTTGATTAGTTTCTTTTTGTTCTAGTAGTGTGAAATAATTCCTAAGTTGATTGTTATTTCAATCCATTAAAAAAATGACTTAAAAATTATTAATTGGTTTTGTAATTTATTTATTGTTATAAAAACAACTAATTATTTAATTTAATTTTGTAGTGCTGTTCTGATGCTGCGGTATTAATGTTTTTACAATTAGTACTACAGTGTATAGTTCTAATTGCAAGATCTTCAGAAGTTTCTCTAATGCACACGACCGCTCATGGAATTATAGACACCTTTAAAGCCTCAGTTACACATTGAATAACTATAATTTTCACAATGAATATGAACTTCAATTTTCACAAAATTGAACCCATTGCCAGCTTTTTAGATAATATTGTTTAAAAAAAATAATAATAAAGTTATTTTTACAGCATTTTATTACAAGTATTATTTGGGCCGAAAAAGAGAAATGAAATCGTGATCCTTTTTCGTTCTGAAATGTGTCTATCTTTTGTTTTAGATATTTGTTTAAGTTAAAGAAATTTCTGAGCTCTGAGTTAATTATTAGACCCTATGCTTCTTGATGATTTTGATTTTACGTTCTGTGCTCAGTGGCTCAGAAACTCCCAATTCGTGGCCAAAAGTCCTACTAATACGTTCTACAGGCTTCAAAACTTATCCAATAGTGTTTTAAGTTATAGGTTTGTAACAATATTAATTCCTCATAAGATTTTGGCTAGTGGGGGGAAGGGAGATCAGTAATTATTTATTTAATTTTTTATGAATAAGTAAACAATTTAACTATATTTGTAAAATAAACTAAAAACTATGTTGTGGACATTAAGACGGTACAAAACTTTGTCACTATCTATGTAAATCGGAATTCCGTAAGAACTGAAATCCGGTTCCTTGCGATGTATTGTTGTTAACAAAATAGTGAGGAAGTTAGCATGACTGCACTGATTCGGAATAAGAAAGTAATAATTAATCGTTTAACGTGATAGTGAGAAATAAATAAAAACAATGGGATTATAGCTACGAAAATATAACAGAATGAAAAACAGTATTCAAGTACCGATTATTCTTGTCGAATGATACTTTTACTTCGATAAAATATGAATACAAATAATTAAATTGAATCAAAATCGATTCACTTATTGCATAAAAATATGAGAAATCAATTATAAAAGATTTTTAAAAGTTGAGGTAGGCAAGTACGTTATTGGTTTGAGTGCGTACGTTCATAGGCTCTCAATGATTTAATATTAGTCTAATAGTGTTGGATTGGCTTTTTATTCTTTTAAAAGCAGAAATTGTAGAGAGAGCTGAAAAGCTTGTTGATCTTGAGGGTTGTCTACTTCATAAACCTTCCCACATGCTAACTTGTACTATTTCACTTGTAAAAATCACTAATATTCGTCCCTATTATGAAACAAAAAGTATTACTGCTTGTACACTTGTATTTGTGAACTAATACTATTAGCTTTATTAAGAAATAGGGCCCTGATATCTTGCCCGTCACTTGTACGATAAGGTGTGTCTGCATATCAGCTTGGGAGTTTATTCGTGTTAGCTAGAGCCTTGTATAATTCTTCACGGTTTATGCTGACTTAAAATCAATGAAGAGTGAAGATTGAAAACAATGCAAAAACAAATTTTATATAGGCGAAACATCTCAAAAATTAAAAACAAGAGAGATAATCTGGTCACGGCGCGCATCTCTGTTTAGAATCCCGGTGATCTGCACCTGCCGTCTGTTTCGACGAATTTAAATTACAGATACACGGAAATTCACGTGTGGTGCTCATACTGATTCTTTATTGCTCCCTGTAGCTTCTGGCCATCAATAGTCGAAACTTTTTTTGAGGGGCAACGAGGAAACTGCTGCCGATCTGTCACAAAAACGGGACCGATCGAATGGCCATTTTCCTCGAATCTTTTACATAAAAGTTCTACTGACCGACAGCGGTAACAACCTCTGCAGGTATCCAGTTTTACGTCAGCGAACAAGCATTCGCAAGTTCTTCTTTAGGTAGCTACAGTTCAGCTACACAGAAGGTACACTTTCGTTGGTATTGCCCACCGTAGCGGCTGGCAGTTGACTCCTTTCAAGGAATTGAACGGGACATACTTCGTTGGCATTGTTCGGTAGTCCAATGCCAGGTATAATGTCATGTTGATACTGCTTCTGACCTTCATTACATTTTAGATCTTATACTTATATAGCAGAAAGGGTATGCTACCATTCTTCTCTCAAGAAGAAAATCTTATATTTTCTCACGATATTAGGGGATTCCGGGAAAAAATGAATCTTCCTGAATATTTTCCAGATGATTGGCACCTATTTATTGATAGCTCAAAGCAAAGCTTGAAATGTATTCTGTTGAGTGAGTAGTTGGTTCCATCGATGACTTGGTATTATCTTTGTATATATATTAATATTAGTATATACTAATAATATTTGTATAATACAATGATATTTGTATAATATAATAATATTTGTGTAATTTAATAATAAAAATTGCATTTTTAATTTTTATATTTGGTTCATAGATTTAACCTAATATAATGTAAAACGTACATTCCACTCTTAGAAATGCCATATTTGAATTCATGGCACCAAATTCACATGAAATCACCTCCAAATACCCCAGCACCAAAACTACTGTTGGCCTGTGTAATCAAAATAATTATAGGGGTGAAGCATTATAAATCACCTCTATAATTATTTGAATTGAGAAAGCAATTATTCCAAAACCAAAACAATATTCATGATCTGCACCAAACAAAGCCAAGAAAACATACATCAAATTACAATTACATTACATTATTAAAATGAGATAATGGTGACAATACGTACCAAAATAAAAAGTGTTTTCATTAATTCACTCAAAAGTTAGAAATCTAAATATTTCAACAAAGTAATTTTTTTTTTCAATGATAAAAAGAAAGAATAAATATTTATTAATTGAAATTATATTAATTAAGGTCAAATAAAACATTTTTGTATAAAACAATAAACAAATTGATTTATTGGAAATGAATAATTAACAACAAATGAAAATCACAGAAACTAAATAAGTCATTTTCATAAATCTAAACAAATTTATCTTTGAACCAATTACATCGGGTGGTAACACTACTGTAGATAACTGAGAACTAAGCTGTTAATAACAGGAGAACTAGAAAGGAAGAATAGTGTCTCTTCATAAAGAATAGTAAAAATGTCATCTGTTAGGTGCATCTCTTCAACTATGTCCACACTGTTTGACTTACAATTTGGCATGACAAATGGGAAAGGGAACATTAAGCATGCAATGTCAAATAATTATTTTTATTTGATTGCTGATTGAAAAATGACGGACAAATTTATTCACTGAATAAGAGAATAATGAATAAATGAAGTTTTCATTATTTATTACTTATTTAATGAAATATGTAAATTAAGTGAAATATATAAATTTAAATTGGCTTAAATTGATCCCACATGTACCAAAACATAAAAAATTAGTTGATATCTGGTTACATCTTTGTCAAAAAACAATGTGTATTTACATGAAAATACTAGCCCTATTTATTACTTTGTTTCCGAATAAAATAGGCCCAACACTGGTTAGGACTAATACATCAAACCAAAGTCAAACAGCGTAGAAATAGCTTTCTCTCCTTTATTCCAACCAACATCTACTTCCATCTCCTAGAGAATCTTAACAGACTGACATTTGACATCAGCAGAGGCTGTAAAAAAAAAAAATCTCTGGCTTGCATCAGCCTATCTAAGGCTAAATGGAAGGGAGATGAATACAATATCAGTAACAATTAACTCACTAAGGCAACCGGTCATTGTACCGCAGATAGCAACTTGTCCTCCAGGTTGAGGGAACAGTACACTGTCACTCACACATATATACTATTAACAGCACAAGACACTCACTCCCACACTACAGACCAAGGTCACTTACAGTACACACCCTAGGATCACCTTCCCAAGGTAGCTGCTCCAGATGGGAGAGCAAGTCTGAAGCCTTTAAGTTGGCAGCCCCACCACAAGACTAGGGTACGGATGGCTAATAACCCACCTACCCGAAACCTTAAATATTATGGAACCTTACACAAGAATAGCCGGACATTCCCAAAAAGTAAAACACTAGGACCGTCTTATGGACTTCACATTCAGATTTTGAAATATTCTAACGCTTTTTAGAGCTGGAATTCTGCAAGTGCTCCTAGACCAGTTAGATCAGTATAAAGTTATATTGCTGCAATACAAGAAGTACGATGGACTGGCCAAGGTACTCTAGAAAAAAAAAAACACATGTTCTACTACAGCTGTCATGAGAAAGAACATCATATCTTTGGCACAGGATTCATTGTTGGTAGGAAATTCAAACAGTTGGTCATATGTTTTAAAGTAGTTAGTCCCAGAATTTGTGTACTATGTATTAAGGGAAAATTTAAGAACTACAACCTGCTGAGTATCCATGCAACAACAGATATGGCAGACCAGAATGATAAAGATGAATCTTTGACCAGGTAAATCAGATTGACCACATTCTGATCAGCTCTAGTCTGCTGGACGTCAGACCACTATTTAGTCATTGCACGCCTTAAAGGGAGAATCTCATTGGTAAAGAACTTTAAAGGAAGAGTGACAAACAGATACAACATCCTGAAGCTTAAGGAAGATGTAATTTGTGCTTCATATGTGGATGACTTGGAACACAGAATACGCGGAATGGAAAGAGCCGAAGAAAGTTCCATTGATGAGAGGTTGAATAAATAGTGTTGCAATGCATCAAGTTGTGGAAAAAATCCTGGGACTGCAACAGAAGGAAATACGGTCCTCTTGGTATGACTATAAATGTGCGGATGCCACCAAGAAACAAAATGAGGCATACAGAGCCATGTTGCAGAGGCATACAGGTGGAGCTATAGAGGAGTACCGGCAGAAGCGACGTAATGAAAAGCGTCTTCATCGTAAGAAGAAAAGGAAGTGGGAAAATCAAAAGCTGGAAGAACTCGAGAGACTAAGAAGAGCAGAGGAGATCCGGAAGTTCTATCAGAAGCTTAATGAAGGAAGGAAACCATTTAAGCCCAGATCAAGTACTTGCAATGATGAAAATGGAGCACTCCTGAACGAAAAGATGCAAGTACTTGCAAGGTAGGACAACATTTTAACAAACTGCTTAGCGGTGGTCAACAGACAGATGGAACGGAGGGCTATGTGATACCATGGTCTGCAGAAGATGAATTTGAACCTCCTGATACAGAAGAAGTAACCGAGGCAATATCCAACCCCAAAAATAATAAGGCAGCTGGTTATGATGGTTTGCTGTCAGAGCTCTTCAAGTTCGGTGATGGGGAACTCAAGAAAGCTATGCATAACCTCATCATTGATATATAGATAGGGACAGTATTGCCCAGGGCTTGATACAAGACTGTCATCTGTCCTATACATAAGAAAGGAAGGTATCTCCCTGCTCCCCTGTGCTTATAACATTCAGTCGAATATTCTTTACCAGAGGCTGAGACCCTATGTGGCTTACCTTGGAGAAGTACAGAGTTCCCATGAAGATCATTAAGATTATTAAGAAGATGTACAGAGACTTCGACTACGTGAGCAGGGGTGCGTACTGTCCCCAACTCTATTTATCATCGTGCTCGACGACATGTGCTGAGAACAGCACTGGGTCGACAGAAGTGAGAAATCCAGTGGACACTAAGCCAAAGTTTGGAGGACTTAGAGTTTGCGGATGAGGTCTGCATTATGGCCCAAAGGTTCTCGGACATCAAAGCTAAATTCCAAAAACTCCTGGAGGAAGTAGGAGAGGCTGGCCTGAGAGGCCAATTAATTGAGAATCAACATTAGGAAGACGAAGGAGATACAGGTAAACCCGAGTGTCGAGGACAGTCTGCAGATAGGTGGGAAAACTATTGAAAGAGTGCAAGTCTTCCCTTACCATGGTATCCTCATCTCAGAGAAAGGAGGGACCAACAAAGATGTCAGAGAACACATTCGGAAAGTCAATACTGCGTTCATCCAGCTCTCTATCCCCTTTGGAGAAACCAGAGTGTGTCCATGCGTACGAAACTGAGGATCTGCACAACCAATGTAAAGTCTGTGCTTCTGTATGGCTCGGAAACTTGAAAGGTCATGAAGGCTGTCACCAGGAAGTTGCGGATATTTACCAATCTAATTAGGGATTGATAAATTATTTGCCACTTCTATAAATCTGAAAACTAGTTTCGGATGTTATACATTCATCTTCCGTTCTAAAAACACACAAAAAATTAAAAAATAAGCAATTCAAAATATAGTTTGGTATTATTAAACATATTCAATTAGATGTAATACAAATCAGTATTATAAAATAATTTATGAATTATGAATTTAATTAAGACAAGAAATCAAATACCTGTTGATACTCACCAAGGTTTAAATGGATTATATCAAACAGAAAAGTTTTTACTGGTTTCTTCTCATATTGTACTAACAATGAAACAAAGGTAGGTAGGATGTTTCGGTTTAAGGGTCGGGGTTTTTCCAGTAATGCCAGTGAGTAATTGGTTTTTCTGTTATAGATGGGAATAAATTTAAGATTGGACTACTGGAGATATTTATTTGGTCATTTAAGCAAAAATCTGAATTGGATTTGAAGGATTTTATTATTTCAAGTGCTTCATATATATTTAATTTGAGACTGTTTTCAACGTGACGTATTAATTTAACTCCTGAGTCTTTGAAGAATTTATGTATTTTTTCATTTAAATGAATTGCAAAGTTGGAATTCTCTGTCTTATTATTATATTAATATGTATTGATATTGGACAATATTATCGTTATAGAATTTAACCAGACCAGGTGCGAACAAAAGAAATAAGGGACGAGCAGGTAGAGAAGGGTAACTGACAGGCGATGACAGATGTCACCACATAAATGATAAGGGATAAGTTAATTTAAATCCCTACCAAGAAGTTAACACTGTAACAATGCCAAAAGCTGGAACATCTAATCAATTTTAAGAACTGGTCCCCTTAGGCTTGGCTGGCCTCGAGGAAAAAGTGGAAAAGGTATGATTAAATTATACTAGTTGGATAATGGTTCGCAGATACCAGCTGTCAGGACAAGGGGTGGAGCCATCCGATGAAATCCAAGAATTTCCTCCCTCTATAAAACTAGTGGGCCAATGAACATCGTTTTCGACTCCCTCTTAGGCAGAATAAGAGAGAAAGGGGGAAAGAAGCAAAGAGGTGAAAAAGAGGGACTTCTAAACTGACCGAGGAGGAGGCAGGACGCAGGATGCAGGGGAACCCGAGGGAGAGATGCTGAGGAACCATCAACAACAACTAGTACAGATAAGAGATTTATGTTAAAACAATTAATGGCTAAGTCTAGGCTGAATCATTCCATGGTTAACTTTTTATTGTAATAGTTTGTTATTTTAATTTTGAAGAATAAAGATAAATGTTAGCAAGGAGGTTGTTCTTTAGTAACCATGCCCATGTTTAATTTGAATATCTTTCATTATGATAGCAGTAACTTTGATTAACATTAGTATTAAACTTAACATTATCTTGGTTAATTATTAAATAATGGTAACCACAAACCAGGCCCTTGGAAAGGTATCCAATTTAGAGGACAAGGTAAGAAATTCAAAAGTACTCATAAGCTTACTTAATTTCGGGATAATCATCCTTAATGATTGCCCAATGGCATCCCTATGTATATAGACAAATGTATTAGAGCTAAATAGTAATCAAGCTCAACTCAAGTTAGATAAAACATAGCAATATGCACGTATATGTTCCTTTAATCTCTGATTTAGCGATCTTCCAGCTTTTCCTGAGTATTTGGGTGAACAATCATATCAATTAAGTTCATATACTCCGCTTTTTTGGAAAGGGTCTATTTTGTCTTTAGGAGGAGAGAAATATGAGGATAGGGTTTTATATTTTAAATGCACGGTTTAATCCTAATATTTTTCAATTCATTTCCGACTTTGGTGGATATATGACCATAATATGGAATCAAAACATAATGTTTCGGGATGGGCCTATCTTTGTGGGTTGTTGAATTGATATCATTAATTGTCTTTTTTTGTATTTGTTGTTTTTGAATTTGACTCTCTCAATAAACAAATTTGAACCCGTGTTCAAAACCTTATGTTGATAAAACACGAAATCCTAGAAAAGAAACTTGCAAAATTATGGTTAAAATATGGCAATTTAAATATCCGTTCTTCTGGTTCGTCAAACAATTCCTAAAGTCAAAACAAATTTTCCCAACGTGTTCTCAATCTCTCTAGCACCACCTTATCAGAAAAGGAAAACAATCTTCTTAATAAAGGCTTAAAACACTCCATAAATTCACCTGTAAACTCAAAAATGTTTGAAAATCTTGCAGTTCATATCGAAACTGGTCTAGTAAAATATAATAACGACTCTATTTCCAAATCCGTTTGCCCCAATGTACTAATAAAAACCGAAATAGGAAAATCAATAGGTCCAATTAAAATATATCAACAGAACATAAAACAGCACGTGTATTGTCAGAAAAAGTAAGCGAAAATAATCTCGTAATCATAAAAGCAGAAACAGGAAATATGTCAGTAATTCTAGAAAGAGATAACTAAAGGAAGAAAGTTTATGATTTCATAAACAAAAACGATTTTCCTAATATCAAAAATCCTGTGAATAAATTTGCCACTGAAGTCTACGAGTTAATAAAAAACAGCATATTGATACCGGATAATAAAAAATACACTCTCATTGAGATGAATCCTCTACCTCCCCGACTATATGGCCTACCACAAATACACAAACTGGAAATTCCCATAAGACCAGTCGTACTTACATCAATAGCCCGATCTATGAATTTGCCCATTACTTGAACAATTTATTCAAAACCAGAATCTCATTTTCCCAACAGCACACGGTAAAAAACTCTATAGTGTTAGTCAACAAAATTAAGAACATAGTAATTCCGGATAACAGGAAATTAATATCATTCGACGTCACAAATCTTTTTAGAAGCATCCCACCACTAGAAACAATAGAAATTTTAGAACATTTAATCTTCCGATCGAATCTATCACCGCTAAAAAACTAGATCTTAATAGAAATTAGGTGTCTATTTGCATAAACCATAATAATTTTCAATTTGATGGAAAATTCTTCAAACAGGTAGAAGGCTTACCGATGAGCTCCCCTCTCTCACCCCTTCTGGCAGATTTATTTTTGGACAAATTAAAACAAAAAATTCTTGACCCAAAGAATTCTCAACTAGCTCAACATATCATATCCTGGTATCGGTATGTAGATGACATTATATGCCTAAGGTCTGGTACAACAAGAAAAATAAATAATTTTTTAAAGGAAATAAACGAAATTCATCCCTCGAATAAATTCACAGTAGAACTGGAAAAAAACAAAACCATAAACTTTTTAGATTTAGAAATCTCAGTAAAAAACAAATATCATGAATTTGGAATTTACCGGAAACCCACCCACACGGACTTTGTTATAAACAATGAAGCTAGGAGACCGATGGTGCATAAACTCGCAGCCCTTAATAACATGATTTACAGTCTTTTGAATGTACCATTAAATGAAAAGAACTATAATAAAGAAATTAAAATAATATATTCCACAGTAAAAAATAACGGGTACAATAAAACCACTATCAATCATATTTTAAAAAAAAAAATACAATTAATGATATCTATTCAACAACCCCTGAAGATAGGCCCATCCCGAAACATTATGTTTTGATTCCATATTACGGCCATATATTCACCAAAGTCGGAAATGAATTGAAAAAACTAGGATTAAACTCTGCATTTAAAATAGAAAAAACCCTATCCTTATATTTCTCTTCTCCTAAAGACAAAATAGACCCTTTCCAAAAAAGCGGAGTATACAAACTAAATTGTAATGATTGTGCAGCCAAATACACGGGAAAAACTGGAAGATCGCTAAATCAGAGATTAAAGAAACATATACTTGCATATAATAATAAGACAGAGAATTCCAACTTTGCAATTCCTTTAAATGAAAAAAACATAAATTCATCAAAGACTCAGGAGTTACATTAGTACATCACGTTGAAAACAGCCTCAAATTAAATATATATGAAGCACTTGAAATAATAAAATCCTTCAAATCCAATTCAGATTTTTGCTTAAATGACCAAATAAATATCTCCAATAGTCCAATCTTAAATGCATTCCTATCTATAACAGACAAACCAATTACTCACCGGCATTATTGTAAAAAATCCCGACCCTTCATCCGTTTAACTATAAACATCCTACCTACCTTTCTTTCATTGTTAGTACAATGCGAGAAGAAACCAGTACAATCATTTCTGTTTGATTTAATCTATTTAAACCTTGGTGAGTACCAACACGTATTTGATTTCTTGTCTTAATCAAATTCATAATTCATAAATGTTTTATAATACTGATTTATATTACATCTAATTTAATATGCTTAATAAAACCAAACTATATTTTGAATTGCTTATTTTTGAATTTTTTGTGTTTTTAGAACTGAAGATGATTGTATAACATTCAAAACTAGTTTTCAATAAAACAAATTTAAAGAAGTGGCAAATAATTTATCAATCCCTAATTAGATTGATCCTTCTATACCATCATGAGGATGTCAACTGATTTACCAATCGCTATCTCCGCCGTATTCGAAACATCAGATGGCCCGAAAAGGTCTCAAATCAAGACCTTTGGTGCAAAGCTGGGCAGAGACCAGTTGGGCAAGAAATAAGAAGAATGAAGTGTAACTGGATTGGCCATACACTCCGAAAACAGCCTAAAGCAGTGGAGAGGTCGGCACTTGATTGGAACCCCCCCCAAGGAGTACGCCAAAAAGGACGACCTCGCATCACCTGGAGGAGATCCGTAATAAATGAGGCGGAGCAGGCAGGAAGGACTTGGAGCGAGGTGAAGGTGCTGGCTGGAAATAGAGATGGATGGAAGTTGTTCGCTGAGGCCCTTTGCTCCACTGGTAGCTACAGGAGTTACCAGAATAAGAGAGACCCTATGCAGAACGAGAGCTTGGCCCTTATCAGTGCGGCTTTCAGGAAGGAAAATCCACCTCCAATCATATATTCTCCCTAAAGCAAATTCTTGAGAAAGGCAGAGAATATCAGGTAAAGACGTACCATCTGTTCGTGGACTTTAAAGCAGCCTATGATAGTCTCAATAGATTGGCGTTATACAAGGCTATGGAACAACTCTACATCCCAAGAAATCTGTCTCACTCAAATGACGATGACAGGTGTTAAGTGCACGGTGGGTATCCAGGGAGGATTCTCGAAGATGTTTGTTCCCAGAAGAGGAGTGAGGCAGGGAGATGCCTTGGCATGCGTTCTCTTTAATCTTGCTCTGGAAAAGGTGGTAGGATAATCCGGTATACAGAGGACTGGCACTATTTTCAACTGGACTGTCCAGATTCTGACCTATGCCGATGACATTGATATTGTGGAAAGATCCTTTCAGATGGTCAAGGATGTGTTTTAGGAACTAGAGGCCTCAGCAAGGAGACAGCCTGGAAATTAACGAAAGAAAGACCAAATTCATGGTATCAGGTCAGGAGGTCAACCATAGGAACCTACAGTTTTGAAAAGGTGAATGAATTCGTATATCTCAGCTCACAGGTCAACATGAATAATGACATAACAGCAGAGATCAGAAGAAGAAGAATGTTGGTGAACAGAAGCTTCTTCGGGCTGGGACACCTCTTCAGAAGCTATCATCTCTCTGGGACTACAAAGCTTAGGTTATATAAAACCCTGATCCGCCATGTCTTGGTGTTTGGGTCTGAGACTTGGACAATCTCAAGGTCGGACGAACAAAGACTCCTAGTGTTCGAGAGGAAAATTTTATGATGAATCTATGGCCCATTAAAAGTAGGCGAAAACTGGAGGCAGAGGAGTAACCTAGAGCTCTACGTGCTGACTAAAGAGCCGGACATTGTGAGAATCATCCGCATAGGCAGGCTTAGATAGGCTGAATATATTGTCAGGATGATCCAACAGGACGTTGGATGTTACTTAACATGGAATGTTGGATCAAAAAGCATCGGAAGACCGAAACTCAGGTGTAGAGACGGTGTCACAAGTGATAGCGGAAATCTAATTGCTGTGCGGAATTGGATTAAAGCCGCACAAGATATGGAAGGATGGCAAAGGCTGCTGAAGGAGGCCTTGACTCACTAAGTGGGTTGTCGCACCGCTGATGATGAAGGTAACCAGACAGCTACAGCTGCCCTATAGACTTTTAATACCATGATGCTCCTATGCCAGAAAAGGAACAAAAATAGCTAAGTTTATATAAATATTCTGAAAGACAATTAGGTAATTAAAAATGAGGAGAAGAGAAAGGGGCATTAATAGAAAAGTAATTATATCTAACATTTTTCCTGAGAGTCATCTTCCTCACCACTAAGTCTTGTAGCTTTGCTTATTCTGTATACATTTACTGAATTTGCAGAATCATCAAATTTACAGCTTATATGAAGGTCTGAAATAAGAAAAGTATAAAATTGATTGGAATATCGTTGTTTGATATAAGTTGAACGTGGATCTTCTTTCAGGATCCTTTGAATCACAGGTTTTAATTCAGCTTTGCCAAGGTTATTAAGTTGTTCTTCGGCTTCATTAGTAAAAGTTATAGCTTTAGGAGAAGATGACATAACCCATGAAGGCACGCGGACATTCTGAAACCAATTTGATAACATATAGCATCACACTTTTCATTTATTTTTACATAATTTTTAAATTAAATTTAATGTTTTAAAAATAATTCATACAGTATTACATTGTTTTTATTCCAATTTTATTTATAAACATTAAAAATAGACTATTTTCAATTGTCTACAGGTATATTCTCCTCTTTTCCTGGGGTTGGGAGGTTTCCTAATCATAACGATGGGTGAGGACCATGGATTGCTAATTTTCTCAACGACACCTATCGCAATCATCTTATTCTCAATTCTTTATGCATTTCTCTTAGGAGTGCAGGTGATACAGGATAATATAGTTGTTTTATTGGTGGATGGTCTCCTGTATTGATTTTATGGGTGTAGTTTTTCACACGTCCAATCTTCGGTCCTTTTTGATTGAGAAATTGTTAAAGCTGTTCCTTTTCGACTACCGTCAGATAGTCCTCTGATACCATTCTATCATCGATGGGATCTTCGAAATCCAATTGTTGTCACTCAAGCAGAGGATGACCCCCATCAATTTTGAAAAATCTCCTCCAAGGATCAAAGGGATAATTTTAGTTAGATCAGTTAATCAGTTATTACCAACATGATAATTACTCTAATTCTATTTTCTAACTCATAGGGCATGGTTACTTTCCCTAAGAAAGAGCATCCTTGACCGTTCTGGACCACAATCTCTCCAATATTAGATTTTCGCATCACTAAAAATCCTTAGCTAGTTTCCAGCCAAGTCCATCCAAAATCATCTGGAAAGCACCTGAATCCATTAAGCCCATCACAGAATGTTCAAAGATGTTCACAAGCAGATAAGGTAAATAATCCTGAGAACCAGATCTGCAGAGTTTATAATTCCCAGTACATACCTCAAATATAACCATCTCTCCTTTGACATCATCAGAATACCCCAGATGTGGCAGAGAGGTGAGGGGCAAGACTAATCAATCCCTGCCTCGTCGTTTCCCTATTTCATAGACTTATTTGCCCTTTGCGTCCTACACTGTCCATAATCGTAAATCCTTACTCCTTTCTCACCACAGCCATTACAAAAGATACATCAAGACTCCTTACCATCATGAAAATAATGCCCTTGTTTATCCTATTTTTAGAAGAAAGAATTGCCTTCTTTTACCAGTTTATTTGAACATTTCTTTTGCTCAATTGAATTAATTTCTGCAGCAGAAGGCTCATCTAACAAAGCAGTCTTATTGAGAGGAGCAATATCTCTGGCATTTTGTGGCTGATCCCCATAGCATGCCAAATCAGGCGCTAACAGACCGAAATATGGAGGTTCTCTAAATCTGGTGATAAGCACTCTTCCCAAAAAAACAACTTCCCATGTGTTTCTCAAAGCTCATCTATGTTTTCGTTATGCATTAAGCCAAGTGTTCAAGCCTTAAATTTCTTTCGATTATGGCCATCTGTTCCCTCTCAGTCATAGATGTTGACAGCTTGCCCATAAGAGATCTAATTTTAGCAATAAATACAGCTGGTGACTCACTAACTCCCTGCATCTGCCGGAGGATCTTGTTCACTAGCATTTGGTCATAATCTGGGTCCCTGAATGCCTGTTTAAGCTGAGTGACCACCTCACTCCAATGTCAATTCATTTGAAACCAAACCAAGGGCGAACCAGTAAGAAGATCTTCCACTTGAAATAATTTTCTAATCACTAGAGCTATTCTCTGCTCTTCTAATAAAGAACTTAAAGAAGGGCCTGAAACTGTCAACCCCATTTATAAGCCATTATCTTTCTAACTGCCTGCTCCATAGACTTGGGATCTGCAGTCTATGGTGTAACAGCATTATCGATTGGTGGAATAGATCAAAGTGTATTCAACTATTTAAAACATAATCCGATCAATCTGTAGTCTCCAAAGCTCTTATAGAACAATCAAATGTCCTAGACAACCATGAAGGTGCCAAACAAGTGTGTTGAGATGCCTAAACTCCATCAAGTCATTAATTGAGAACTAATATATCCGTTTCGCCAAAGCTGCATATTTTCCCATGCAAATATCCAATTCTTCCTTCATATTCCATTCATATATAAACAAACCTATTTTTTCTAGGAGTGGTTAAACATTCTCAGTAAACGTTTTTGAGAGTTTCTTTCTTAAATCACCAATGTCACCTGAAATATGACAATCCCTGAAGTTCATAAGCCTACATCTTTTAATAACTTTATAGCATCCATTTTCCAAAATGAGCTTTCTCCCTTAAATATTCTTAAGCCCCACGTTGGGCACCAACATAACGTAACGCGTAACATTATATAAATTATACATTATGCTAGCCCAGTGGAGAAGGGAGAGAGTCTAATTTCACTTGGCTAAATGGAATTACTAAATGTTGTATAATTGGTAAAATGTTCGCTACAGAGTCTTTTGACAAATTTTGTATTTTGTTTTATTTAAACAAGAAGTACAATAGAACCTGAAATGTTATATACAATTTTTATAAAAATAATAGACTTATTTAATAATTCACTAACACTAATGATTTTGAAGTTCACAAATACCCAAAAACAAACTTATCCCTATGGGTTCATAACAAAAACTAATTACATTTAACAAAAAACCAAAACAACTTTTAAATTACTAGTACGCAATATGCATCAACATCACTTAAAAATTATAACCTTCCTATCATCTGCTATGGGACATTAAACAAATCATTCAACTATTTTTAATTGCACCAATAATATTATTTTTTTAAAATAAAGAATCTATTATAAGTATATTGCAAAAAGTCTTTTAAATAATTCATACTTTTCAGTAATCTATAGTGCTTTTATCTCAAGCCTAAGACACAGGTAATTCCTTTCACTACTGACCACCACTATTGCTAGGACTCATTGCATTTTGATATGAAAAGGTTTATGTTAATAAGCCATAATTCAATTATCTAAGAGCACAGCTTTTATATCAGAGAAACACAAAGATCTTCACCGATAATATCTCAATATCCAAACTGTTTATTACACATTCATATGATGGAATGAGCCTAAATTACTACATTTATAATACATATAAAAACAACAAATACATACCTGGGGCAATGGATGAACTAATGACTTCATAACTTGTTCTTCATCAGACTCTTCGCCATCAGGATCTTCTCTGTTTCCAGGGTAGATACCAGGAGATCCAGGGGGCATTGCCATGCTTTTAACACCAAGTAAATCTCTGTTCATTTCTAATTCTTGCTCTGTCGGATCATCATATTGTGGAATATAAGGTTTAATATCAAGGACTGGAGTCTTATCAAGCATATCAACACCAGAAAAGTAAATTGTTGAACCTAGAAAGAAAAAAGGTTAAAAAAAAATTGAAAAAAAAAAATCTTTTTGGGACTAGGGATGAGAAATGCCTCAAAGCCTTTGTAAAAAAGGAAAGAGTAATAAAGAGATGTTCAATTAAATTCAAATCATTTCCAGTGTTCATCCAGCTTTATTTATTCCTTGAAAAGCGGAGTGGTATATGCTTAGGGAGGACTTCAGGCTGAACAATGCGCCTATTGATTATTCAGTGAAGCACCCTATTCTCTTGTCATGAAAATTCCACTTGGCCAGACTTTAACATCCTTTGACCCATAATACATCCTGATGATACTGAAGATTGTTCAGCTAGTTAAATTATCTTTTCATTAAGTTAAAGTATTAAGCTATTTTATTATCTTTCGCAATGGGTTTATGAATATGCTTTTCTTTTCTTCTTTGGAGTAAAACAATTACCTAGGCTAAAATACACATTTAATAATGCATCATTCCATTTTCTATTAATTATGCACACATTAGCTATATTTTATTTGTCTTTGTAAATCAGCTTGTCGTAATTTAGGGGAAGGTTTGTTTGTGGCAAGCTTAACAGCAGCACTGTCAAGTGGCGAAAATAAAATATATTATCTCTGACTCTGGACACTAAGCTTGGGGTCAAGGACCAGAACTTTATTGAAAGGAAAACACCAAGAAAAGAAGACCCCCAGCCATCGCTGATTATGCGGTTTGTCTGCCAGATGGTCCGTGACTAGGTGAATTGATTCTGGAAGACAAAAAAGGAACTTTTCCATTAAACACCTCAGTTGGGACAGCTAAAAGAGGATCTATGTCAGCAAAGAAATGATCTCTGGCAACTGGCATCTTTACTGGCTGGTAAGGAAGAAGAAGGCCACCGGGAAGTTAATGTTTGGTTTGCCGAAGGAAGGGTTCGGTGCCGGCAAGCTTTTCCTAGTAATAATCAACAAAAAAGATCTGGAAGCCTTCAACTGTGATAGGTTAAGCTGTTACTGCCAAGTTGCTCGATGTTTTTTCTTATTAATATTTACCTTATATTACCTTAAGTATCTTTTTTTTTAAGTTAAATTTTTTTTTTTTATTTGAGATTAATGTTCTTATTTTTTATATATGTATAAATTTTTATCTAACATTTATTTTAAAATCTTGTGCCTCTTTTTTTTCTACCAAATTTTATATTACATATTGAAATTTTCACTTTTGTTGCTTTACTTATACAAGAGTAAGACAGTTACAAGAGTTACATTTATGCAAAAAATGTAACTCTTTCTAAAATCTTATTCTTGATGCACTATTCACTGCAGCATATCCTTTCTTTTTTTACATTTATTTATTTTATAACACTCCTTCATATGACTAATGTCCTATTTCCGTAAATATTAACTCCCAATCCTTTTCAGGTACATTTTAACGAATTCCTTGTTTATTTCCTCCAAAATTTCTTCTATAGAATGGCCATCGCAGAAACATAGCTTAAGCCTAATATCTCCACTCCATCTGTTTCTTCTATTCCCAAATATACCCTCATTTATCATGACAGGATGAATCAAATTGGTGGAGGTGTTGGCTTGAGCTTGTCCATGACAGTCTGAGGGCTTCCACACTTCCACATCTCAGTTGAAAAACTCAGAAATATTTTAGTTGTCTTAGAACAACTACATATAAATATCCATATTTTTGTGCCGATATAATTAAGATATTGTTTTTGGAATATTGATATTTCTGAACCGAAATAATTATGATACTGTTTTATAATATCAACATTTCTGTGCCGATATAATTAAGATATTGCTATTATAGTATCGATATTTCTCTGTCTATATCATTAAGATATTGTTTTTTATAACATCAATATTTCTGTGTTGATATAATTAAGATATTATTTTTACCGATATTTCTGGGACGATATCATTAAGATATTGTTTTAATTAAGTTTATTTACAACATGTACCACTACGACCCGTGAAGGGTCTTAGATTTAGTACTCGAATTGAAAATAATTATGGTTTATGCAAATAGACATCAAATTGTAAAGGTCTAGTTTTTGTAGTGGTGATAGATTCGATCGGAAGATTAGCTGTTCTAAAATTTCTAATGTTTCTAGTGGTGGGATACTTGTGAAAAGGTTTGTGACGTCGAATGATATTAATTTTGGGTTATCCAGAATTACTATGTTCTTAATTTTTTTTACACACCCCATAGAGTTTTTTATCGTCTGTTGTGGGGAAAATGAGATTCTGGTTTTGAATAAATTGTAAAACTATTTGCATAAACCATAATTATTTTCAATTCGATGGAAAATTCTTCAAACAGGAAGAAGGCTTACCGATGGGTTCCCCTCTCTCACCCCTTCTGGCAGATTTATTTATGCACAAATTCTTGACCCAAACAATTATCCACTAGCTCAACATATCATATATTGGTATCGGTATGTAGATGACATTAAATGCCTATGGTCTGTACGACAAGACAAATAAATAATTTTTTAAAGGAAATAAACGAAATTCACCCCTTGATTAAATTCACAGTAGAACTGGAAAAAAACAAAACCATAAACTTTTTAGATTTAGAAATCTCAGTAAAAAACAAACATCATGAATTTGTAATTTACCAGAAACTCACCCACACGGATGTCATTATAAACAATGAAGCTAGAAGACCGATGGTGCATAAACTCGCAGCCTTTAATAGTAAGATTTACTGTCTTTTGAACGTACCATTAAAAGAAAAGAACTATAATAAAGAAATTGAAATAATATATTCCACAGGAAAAAAAACGGCTACAATAAAACCACTATCAATCACATTTAAAAAAAACAAATACACAAAAAGACAATTAATGATATCTATTCCACAACCCCCGAAGATATGCCCTTCCCGAAACATTATGTTTTGATTCCATATTACGGCCCTATATCTACCAAAGTTGGAAATAAATTGAAAAAACTAGGATTAAACCCTGCATTTAAAATAGAAAAAACCCTATCTTTCTCTTCTGCTAAAGACAAAATAGACCCTTTCCAAAAAAGCGGAGTAAACGAACTAAATTGTAATGCTAGTGCAGCCAAATACATGAAAAAAACTGGAAGATCGCTATATCAGAGATTATAGGAACTTATATGAGCATATAATAAGACAGAGAATTCCAACCTTGCAATTCATTTAAATGAAAACAGCCTCAAATTAAATATATATAAAGCACTTGAAATAATAAAATCCTTCAAATCCAATCCAGATTTTTGCTTAAATGACCAAATAAATATCTCCAATAGTCCAATCTTAAATTTATTCCCATCTATGACAGAAAAACCAATTACTCACCGGCATTACTTATATCCATACCAACTTTCTTTCATTGTTAGTTCAGTGCGAGAAGAAACCAGTACAAACTTTTCTGTTTGATATGATCCATTTAAACCTTGGTGAGTACCAACATGTATGTGATTTCTTGTCTTAATTAAATTCATAATTCATAAATGTTTTATAATACTGATTTATATTACCTCTAAGTTAAAACGTATAATAATACCAAACTATATTTTGAATTGCTTATTTTTGAATTTTTTGTGTGTTTTTAGAACTGAAGATGAATGAATAACATTTGAATCTAGTTTTTAATAAAACAAAATTATAGAAGTGGCAAATAATTTATCAATCCCTCATTATGATATTGTTTTTATTATGTTCATTAACAGCAGGATTTAAGTAATAAGAAGTAGGCTATCTCTCAATAACCTTCCGATTATTTTTTTTTTTTTAATTTTATTAAAGAATTAGCGATATTTTGAAATATTAATATTTCTGGGCCAATATAATTAAGATATTGGTTTTATTAAGTTCATTTCCAGCAGGATTTAAATATCAAACATATCTCCTAATCTTCCTTCAATTTGTTCACTTTTTTTTATATAAAAATATAAACGATATTTTGCTTTCGATAGACCATCCCTATAACACAGCCACTATAGACAGTAACACGAACACACCACAAGTTTGTATGGTTCTTTGTTTGTCAAACCCACCGTCCTTGTAGAATTTTTTGACTATATATTTTTTCTCCTTTTTTTTTTTTAAATATCAGTTTTTGATATTCAAATTATAATATCGATATTATGATATATCAAGAAAAACATATTGGACAAAAATATTGATATATTTTTAAAAAATATCGATATTTTTTCAACATCCCGACTACAAAGACCCATCAGTTTCTTGTTTCCTACCTTTTTTCTCCCACTTTGACTATGGTTATATGGTGGACTGATTGGTAAGCTTGAGATGAGATTGAAGATATTAATGAATTGTTTTATTAGATTCAAGTTTAGGTTTCTCAGGAACTCTTAAGGTATGTCTCCAGTTGGTATGCCGAGTTTAAGTAGCTTAATCCTGTTTTCCAATAGCAATACTTCCTCGGTATCATTTTTTTTTTAATCCCTTAGAACCAAAAAGGCTTTCTTAATTTTATCAATCCGCATTCCTCTGTCCAATATTTAAATGCCAGATCCCAGCTTACCAAGTTGTATACCCCTTCCTTTAAAATAAAGGCAGCTTGTTACTCAATGGGGAAACTGAATTAAAATAAGAAAACTACCAGAAAATAAAACATCTAAGTGAATAAAAGATCGATAGGTACATATAAATTCTAAAACAATAGGAAAATATACCTTCAATACAATGTATTCGAACTAGGGACAGTCCAATAGGAGAAGGTCGATGAGGAGATCTCGTAGCAAATACTCCTGTTTTGTCCCCTTTCAACCTTGGGGGTGAAACTTTAGCTAAGGCATGCTTGCTTTCATTACGATTAAAGTAAAATAAAATCCTATAAAATGTAAAATATCAAATATTAGTAAACATATAAAAAATTACTATATTAATGGATACATTTACAATTATAACAATTATGATAATTAATTTAATAAATGGACAAATAAAAAACAGGCATAAGTCCATCTGTCAATGTGTTGAAATATTATGATGCAGGTGCTGCCAGAAATAAAACAGTAATGAAATGTACTCTTTAAGGAGAGACAGTATATTTCTGACTTCACTCCCAACCATCATCTCCTTGATTTAGATCTAAACTACATTATATGATAAGTGGATAATCAAAACACAACAGCACCAATAATAAAATAGAATAATAAAACTATTATTTACACCAAATATATTTTTTTACCAACACAAATAACTACTTCATAATAATAATTATGATAACTTATAATTATTATAACTAATTCATAATAATTACTCTAGAGCATCCCAGAATAATGTTTTCTATTAAATTAATTGTAGGCAAGAACCACAATGGAAATAAATTAAAAAAGATAAAATATTTCTCGTCGAAAATAGGATATTGATCTTGAACAATACTTACATAGGAGAACAGTATTCTAAAACTTGTAATTAAAAAACAATTAAAAGACTCTAGGGAAGAAAAGAAAATACTAACTGAATTAAAAACTGAAAATCTTCAAAAATCGTGGTAAAAAGTCATAATAAGTAAAGTAATAGGGTCTACAAACTAAACTTGTAGTTGGTAAAAACAGTTGATACAATAATAGAATATTCCAAATAAAGGCCTTTAACAACAGAACTAAATATAAATGCAATCAAATGAATAATATAAGATAAAATTTATAAATTTAGAATCAGTTCACAAAACTTCTTACAGATAATTTTTATTTTATTTTTTCTTGACAATAATGAATGTGATTCGGGGATCAGCCAAGCATTAAATCTTCTTCTTCTTCTTCGTTAGTAGCACTACAACCCGTGAAGGGTCCTGGCTTCCTCCAACAGCAACCGCCATGCATCCCTATTCCGTGCCACTGCCATCCAGTTTCGCACGCCCAAATAGTCTCTTGTGTCATTGGCCACACAATCTGCCCAGCTCAGCTTTGGTCTCCCAACTCTGCGACGACTAAATAGGGGCTCGGTCAGAATCTTCCTAGGTGGTAAATCGTCAGCTATTCTGGCAAGATACCCTGCCCATCTGAGCCTACCAAGCTTGATGAAACGGGAGATATCCTGTTCATGATATACAAATCATACAGCTCCCGATTGCTTCTCCGCCTCCATTCATGGTTTTCAAACACACCTCCATAAATTCGGTGCAACACTTTCTGTTCAAATATAAGAAGGAGCTGGTCCTCAGCTCTGGATGCAGTCCAGGTCTCGTAGCCATAACAAAGTACCGGTCGGATAAGAGTCTTATAAATAATAACTTTTGTTCTTCTTGTCACCAGATTGCTTGAAAGATGTTTTCGGAGTGCAAAATAGCAGCAGTTGGCAGCTAATATTCTTCTTCTGATCTCAACTGCAGTTTTGTATTTGTAAGTTACCATAGATCCGAGGTAGACAAATTCTGCGACCTCAAACCTGTAACAAGACTGCTGCAAGGCAACACTGGCACCTACCAATTTCGGAGCCTGATCCGAAACCATGTACTTGGTTTTAGCTTCATTGATAATGAGCCCCATGGGTCTCACAGCAGCTTCTGGAGCAAGGAAGGCTTCAACTACAGCTTGTCTGGATCTCCCCACAATATCTATGTCTTCTGCATATGCTAATAGCTGTACCGATTTGTTCCATACCGTGCCTGTAGTTTGTATCTGAGAGCCCCTTATTGCTTTCTCTAGCGCCATGTTAAAAAGTAGGCATGCCAGGTAGTCACCCTGCCTAACTCCTTTCCTGGATGAGAATTCCAATGACTTCGACCTTGTACCTGAATCACACACTCAACACTTGCCATTTTCAGCCTTATAAGTCTCATGAGCTTGGGTGGAACGTTCAGCTCATATAATGCTTTATAAAGCTCTGTTCGATCAACGTTTTTCTCCAGTCCCCAGATAATACTTCACTGTTCCAAATGCTCATTAGTAAGTTGTGCAAACACTTTACTAGCTCCACAGATTTCTGCTTAAAAAGTTCTGCGGGAAGTGAGTCAATGCCAGAAGTTTTATGATCCTTCAACCGACTAATTGCATCAACAACTTCTTCCTCATCAGGTGGTTCTAATTCGCCTTCATAAAGCTGATGTTTCGGAGGATTATCGTCTCCTCTCTCTTCCCCTCCATTCAGTAATGTATCAAAATATGTCCTCCATTCCTCCATGCAAGCTTTATCATCTATCAATAAGGTTCCTTCTGCAATCGTACACATAGTCGGGATCTGCTTAAATGGTTTTCTAGTAGTGTTGACTCTCTGGAAAAATTTTCTAACTTCGTTTTCGAATCGAAACTTCTC
Source organism: Rhaphigaster nebulosa (assembly GCA_948150685.1). NCBI lineage: Eukaryota > Metazoa > Arthropoda > Insecta > Hemiptera > Pentatomidae > Rhaphigaster > Rhaphigaster nebulosa. Next base: position 71,623,162 of record OX411307.1, on the reverse strand, counting down.
CAGTTCTTCTAGGTCAACATTTATTTGTTGTTTCTTCTTCTTTCGATGATCTCGCTTCTCTTCCCGATGTTTTATCCAGTACTCCTGAACAGCTCAACGTGTCCGCCTATTGATTATGGTTTTATAGGCTTCATTCTTTGCATCTGTGAGGGCTTTGCACTCTTCATCGGACCAAGGAGACATATCTTTTTCTGCTGGACCTAAAACTTCTTCTGCTACTTGTGCAATGGTTGAAGAGCATTTTGCCCACTCCTCTTCAATATCTTCACTGATAGGCAGCTGAGAAAGTCTCAGATCCAACTTTTCGGAGCTCTGATTCTGAATTTCTTGCTCTTTGAGCTTCTTTAGATTAAACCGCCTGATAACTGGTAGTGCTGCATGCCTTGGGCAGCTTATGCGTTCTTTGATATGTGCAATGCTTAAGTGGTCTGATTCCACATTAGCGCTCCTGAAGACCCATACATCCGATATACTGCTCATGTGTCTACCGCTGACTAGAAGATGGTCGATTTGGTTTACATGCCGACCATCTGGAGTAGTCCAAATTCCTTTATGGATATCCTTATGTGGAAACCGAGTGCTTGCCACTACCAGATTCTTCGATACTGGAAAGTTGATCAACTTTTGACCATTATCATTAATCTCTTCATGCAAGCTGTGTCTTTCAATTGTGGGCTCATAACGGGTTTCCATTCCAACCTTAGCATTGAGATCTCCAGCTATTAATTTTAGGTTGTATTTTGGGCACGAATCAATTGCTCTTTCAAGCATATCATAAAAAGCCTTCTTATCTTCTTCCTCAGTGTCCTCGATGGGTGCATGAACACTAAATATGCTCAGCTTCCGAAACTTTCCTCGAATTCTGATAAAACAGATTCTGTGGTTGATGGCTATAAATGCAATCAAAAGTCGTCTGAGCTGTCTTCTAACTACAAATCCAACACCAAAGGTGTGTAGATTATTGCTATAGCTGTAATACACAATGTGGTGCTTCTTCTCTAAAATCCCTTGACTGATCCATCTGATATCTTGGATGGCAGTTATGTCCAACTTGATTCCCAAAACCTAGATTTATCCTATGACGTTTGTCGAGTTTTATCCGTTTATGACTGTCTATATCCGAGGCAATTGCGTGGGGTTTCACGATTATTTATTTTCGGGTAGTGGGGCAATCAACCCTCTCTACGTACCCTAGTATGCTGGTGGGGCTGCCAGCTTTGTGCCTGCATACTTGTATCCCCTCCAGTGCGGCTGCCTAGGAAAGGTGAAGGTAGTGTGAGGATGTGTGTAATGTTCTGTATTCAGTGTACTGTGTGAGTGTCAGTATAAGTGTTCCCTCTGGAGGAGCAGTGGCTAGCTGCAGCCTCTCAGTTGGGCGGTGGGATCGCTACTCCCCATCACCAGATTATTAAATAAAACAGACAATTTAGAGTAGTAGTAGTAATTCTCTAGGTCCAAATAGCAAAGGGCTGCCATATATTTACACTATTTCTTCTTTTCTTTCCAATACTATTCTTTTCAATATTGCCTACCAACAAAAATTATGATGTTTCCCTAGATTTTCAAATAACAGTCAACCATCATTTCTACATAGACAATTATTGACTAAGAATAGGCTGTGCAGAAAAGAAAAAACATAAAATATAAATATTAAATAAAAAATGATTTACCACATATGTGAATATTCAATGAGTCCCTCCAAGGCATGCTCTGGATTTGTAAACACATTTTTGGATATTGTGAGCTTTCCTAACAATTGTGGGCAAAGAGTAGGTTGCCTAGGAACTCCTTTCTTTACAGGAAATTCGGTTGAAATATAACCTATTGGTTCCAGAACAATATTATCATTTTCATCTTCTTGTAAAACATTACAAGAAGATTTATCATTCAATTTACAATCAAGACATTTCCAATTTATAATTTTAGATTGTACTTCTTCAATATGTTTGTCTTGAGAGTATTTTAAAATTCGAATCTGTTGCCTGTAAACAAGCAGAGGGTATCAACTAATATTATTTCAATGAAGATCTATGATTTAAAATGCATCATATCAAGTAAACTTAATCATAATGAAAACAAGAAATTAATAAAGCATCAAATATGATTATAAAATATAAATACAAACACAAGTCGAAAACATAAAACTCTTAGCAACCATATTGTACAGGCAGCAGACCAATGGTTCTCAAACTTATAATTGACGAGCATCAACTTATAGTCGACTTCCACTTCCCACGCTCACTCAAGAGATATACAAACCCCCAAAAGATCCTTTTCAGTTGAGGTCAGGTCCTTACCGTAATTTAAATTATTACTGCTTTAGATAAAACTTCTCCGGACCACCAGAAGTTGAAAGCATTAATAATTTTAAATAATATGTAATTGAAGCAGTAATAATTCCAATGAATACGAATGTTACAAAGCAGTTAGTTATCACAAATAGCACTGGAGAGTGCTAGTGCGGTGATCTTCGGCAGCAGACACTGATAATGTATCTCCATTGTAAAGTTGTACCTAAATTAGTACAAACTTGGTTCATTAAGTCTTGGTTGTGTCTGATATCCAAAATTATGTATCAGATTAGACACCAAAATGCTTTAAGATAAGGTGAGTGATCAATTGTCCTCCTTTAGGAAGGACAGTTCTTCTTTTATAGGTTCTGTCCTTCCTCGAAAAGTGTCATCCTACCTGACCCCCTTTTCGATATTTTAAAACTAATCTGTTAATCTCTCTATTCAGAGATGCCGAGTGAAACTGTTACGCATCATGTGACCGTACACTTCGGAAAGACGCAATTATGAAATGCATGCGCAGGGCATAGAGGAACTTCACGTGTCTCATACCATTGCGCACTTCACTTTGTTTACTTTATCCCTATATTATACTTTGTGTTTACTTCTAACGGAAACACAAAATATGCAGTAATCCTGATTTTTAAAAAAGTGTAAAGTAATTTAAATATAGATTTAATAAAGTTTTATCACTTTTGTTATTAAAGTTTTAGTTTTAATTATTAATTTATTTATTTATTCATAACATGCTTGCATTGTTCGTGTAGCTCTATATTTTATTTTTAATTTCATTTAAGGGATGGAAAAATCAAGAATTTCTATTCCTCATATCAAAGAGAGACACCATTGTTTTCTGCAATATTTTGTATTTCAGTTGGAGGCAGAGCAGCTATAACGAAACACTTGAATACCAACAAACATAAGCAATCATTAGATGGATCATCTTCCAGTAGTAAAGTAACAATTTTTTTTTTTTAATTTTTAATTATTCTGAAGATAAAAACAGTTAGCTGTAATGGAGGGAACAATTGTATTTCATACCATAATTCACAATCAAACTTTACGAAGTATGGATTGTACAAATAAATTATTGAAAAAATTTCACAATGCTAAATTTTCATGTGCCAGGACAAAATGTGAGACTATTATTAAATCAGTATTTAAAAATTACTGTAATAAAATACTTGCAGAAGACTTGAAAAATGCAGCAATTGTAAAAGTTTTTGATGTATTAAATCATAATGAAACCAAATTGTATCCAATACTATTATGGTATTATAATGTTACCAAGGGCATTCAATTAAACATTTTAAATTTATGAAGGAATGAAATGGTCCGGGTGGCGGTCAAAAAATGGAACACAAATAGTAAAAACTATTTATTAAGGATCCGACATTTCGACCCACTTTGCAGGTCTTCTTCAGGGCTGAATAAACAAGATACAAAAATAAGAATAAAACAATAGTATATACAGTGAATGAATTAATAAATAAAAAAGATTTAGTGAGAAAAAAATGAAAACAGTGATGAATTTGTAAAATGAAACTGGTAGAGTAATGACAACAACTAAAAATAAATTAGTGAATATTAATACATTAATAACACTGGCTATATAATAATAAAAATAGGTAAACCAAAAGAGAAATAGCATTAACTAAAAAATTAATAACTCTGCTAAATAAGTAAAAAAGGGAATACAAATAAATAAACAGACAAACTTTAGTACCTTGAAGCTCAGAGGGAGGAAGAATGACTTTGCAAAAAGCAAAGTAATTAAGGAGGTGGTGTAGGAGTAGTAATTAGAATGTAATTAATAGTATATAGAGAAGGTAGTGGAGAGAAATGAATTACTGAAAACTTTCAATCAGTATGCCTCTGTATGTACATTGTTTTTGTTCATTACATCCCCAACAGATGGCACTTATAACCTCTCCCCACTGCCTTTCATAAATTCATCACTGTTTTCATTTTTTTTTTCTCACTAAATCTTTTTTTTTTATTAATTCATTCACTGCATATACCATTGTTTTATTCTTATTTTTTTATCTTGTTTATTCAGCCCGGAAGAAGACCTGCAAAGTGGGTCGAAACATCGGATCCTTAATAAATAGTTTTAACTATTTGTGTTCCATTTTTTGACCGCCACCTGGACCATTTCATTCCTTCGTAAGTTCTACGGTCAACCATTGATTATTCAACATTTTAAATTTAGAATGAAATCTAAAGTTGTTGCACTAACAGCTGATCATACAAACAAAATTGTGGTAGGCAAAGACGCAAAGGAGTAAATAATGTCTATGTAAAATTACAAGATTAACTCCAAAAGAAAATACTAGGAATAGGTTGTTGTGCACATATTTAGTCAAATGCAATCAACACAGCGACATGTGCCATGCCAATTGATGTAGAAGTAATAATAACGACAATTTATTTGTATTCTAGTCGTTTTACTGTTCTTGTGGTTACTTTGAAACAATTTTGAGAAGACACAAATGTTGAATACAAAAAACTTTTAGGATATTCAAAAGTTAGATGGCTCACTCTAACACCTGCTATGAGCATGTTTATAATTATTTGAACCTCTCCGTTCATATTTTTTAACTTTAGACAATTGTCCAAAAATTCTGTAATCTTTTTTCAATTATGAATTATGGGAGATATTAATGTATTTTGTACATAATCAGGCATCTATTTTCCACAAAACAATTCAAAAGATTGAAGTTGAACATATTTCAGCTACAGAAGCTAATCTTATTTTGAACAATTTTGTAGTTCAATAAATATTTATATAAATTAAAATATTTAACCATTTCAAAAATGAACACATTCCATATGAAAATTTAGTTATTCTTATTGAATTTACATTACAGTTTTTTTTATTGGTAATTATTTTTGGACAAGAGAGAAATCAAAATTGGATGCTGATACTCTAGCTGTAGCACTTATCGTAAAATTCAATATCAAGGATATTTCTTGCTCTGAAATTTCCAATGTATTGTCAGAAAATGATATATTGACAAAAAATATTCATTCAATGGAAAAATACTCGTCATTTAATTAAATAATTAAAAGGGATGCAAGCATAATTAGTGTATTTTTGTTTGAATTAATAAAATGTTTCATTTATTTACGTTGTAATTTTTTCTTAAATTTCTTTGTCCTTTTCATTGTAAAAAAATTAGTCACCTTATCTAAGAAGACATTAGTATAATATAAATGAATTAAGATTCCATTATAAGCTCTTATGAGTTAAATATCAAAACCTTCAACAACCTGTAAATTCTTGGAACAACTAAATTTATTCAACTGACAACCAGCAAGGACAAAAAAACAATAACCAAATCAATACTTGATTAACATTTTGAAACTGTTAATATTAAAGGTAATCCATACAACAAGGTTGCTAAAAATGATTAATATTCAACATAATTCATTCATATATAAATAAGCTCAAGCAGTCATAAAGATAAGCCAGAGTAAAGCACCATAAAACTAAGAGATAAGCCTGGTCGATAAGTTATAATAAAACTTGCCGCCAAGGACAGGAACATTAAAGAAAAAAGTTCAAACATTTCGAAGCCGACCTCCAAGGGAACGCCTACATCGAGAATTCCTATAAGATCCACCAATAGGGAGGCCCAAAAGGAGAGTGGGAAAGAAAAAAGCGGCCAGTACCTGAGACGACAAAGACAACAATAAGATAAGTCATAGTCCTTTCATTCAATGTGTAAAGTATACGTAATCGGGATAATATACACACACACGCAGTTCAAAAATGGCTTTACGAGTAGAGAAGGAAATACTACCAGAGCCTAGATGGTCAGAAGAAGAATCTGATCATGAGACAACCGAATAACAAACCGATCAGGGAGCTGAGAACCGAGCCAGGACTGAAGAAACAGTGATCCCAATGCCCAAGATAACCCAACCACAGACCGCGATGAAAACGGAAGGAGTCCTTTATGGACTAACGAAAAAGGAACAGGGCTTAATGCTAAAAATCCTTCAGAAAATTCAGGAAGATATGGTAAAGGATCGAAGAGAAAGAAAAGAAAGTACAAAGCAATTAGAAGGGAAGATAGATGAAATGGCCGAAAGGGCAAACAAAAGTTTTGAAAATTTTGAAGTGAGGAACGAGATAAAGACAGACAATCATGCACATGTTTTGTGTCTGGTTGCTTTGAAGTTGGTGATAAGCTCAAATCTCTGAAGAAACCCTCTGCTGAAGAGAATAATAATGAAGAGCGAGAAGACCAGGAAATACAAGATCTGGGAACAAGAAAGTAACCTCAGGTGAGAGAAAATAGTGAATCTAGAATATCTATAACTTCTCATGATAATCATCAAGAAATTGAAGAAGAAAGGGTAAACAGTTTCATAATCGGCCATGTAGATGCCACGGAGAAAGTTATAATAGAAACGGTTACTATGTTATAGTAATATAAGGCAGTCTTTATCCTTTACAAGAGGATAAAAAGTAGTTCATAACTTAGCTTTCCCTCCGTTGACAAGCTAAAAGATTCTGGAGAAATCTTCCTCACGTAAACTCATTCTGGATTTAATGTAAATAAATTGTATATTTTGTGTAAATTCTAAAATTAGGTAACTTGTATAGATAGGATTAAGATCTTAGATATAACTTTTATAAACAGAATGGATCTCAGGATTAATTACTGAATTGGATTAAATTAAGTAAAATAATAATAATATATTATATTATATTATATTATATTATATTATATTATATTATATTATATATATATATATATATATATATATATATATATATATATATATATATATATATATTATATTAAGATAATAATATATTATATTATATTATTATTAATATATTATATAAATATATTATTATCTTACTTATTTTACTTTATAAGTAAATAACTCTGCCTGTGTGAGTCGCTCTGTGTGAATCACAGCCGGTCCCAAGCCCGGATAAAAGAGGAAGGTTGTGCGAAGGGGCTAACAATCTCTTCCACGTAAAAAAACCTAGTGTTATGAAAGCTCAACAGAATAGCCTCAGATTATGGACTGATCAACGGCAACAACCTGGCAAACGTCAAATGGACATGTCTCAAATTTACAAATTAGTTACTTGGAATGTGAGGACATTCTTAAGACCCTGCGGCACTTGGAGTGCACTAAGCAGAATTTTGATATAGTGGCTCTTCAGGAAGTACGATTAGGAGTGGGCATGCTGAAGAAGAAGGACTACACATTATACTATAGTGGTAGTAAAGATCGGCATTAGTCTGGCTGTACATTCCTAGTGAAAACAAGATACAGTAATGCGGTAATGGATTTCCAGACAATAGACAATCGTATCTGTAAAATAAGACTACGTGTGAGCCTATTTAATATAAGCATCATTAACGTACAGCGCCATCAGAAGATAAAGATGACAGCACAAAGGAAGAATTCTATGCAAAGCTGGAGAGGGTGTATGACACATGTCCCCGACACGACATTAATATCATAGCAGACGATTTTAACGCCAAAATCAGGAAAGAAGAAGTTTATAAGCCAACAATAAGAATGCATAGCTTACAAAACAATACCAATGATAATGGAGAAATACTGATCATGTTTGCAGCCTCCAAGATATCTACAATAATGAGCACTGTATTCCCGCATAAGAATATCCATAAGCAGACATGGCGAACGTCTGATGGAAGAAATGCAAATCAAGTAGATCATATCAGTATTGACAATAGGCATCGCAGTTGTACGAGGGATGTCAGAAGCTTCAGAGAACCTTGCATTGATTTAGATCATTACCCAGTAGTAATATAATTTAAACAAAGAATAAGGACAGTAAAGATATCTATCTACCTATGAAAAAGTGGAACACAAAAAAGCTAAAGAATGAAGAAACGACACTTTTATTAAGGAAAATATACATAAGAAAATGCATGAGTATCCCTTGGAAAGACTGAAGGCTTAACTATTGATGGCAAGTGGAACAAACTGGAGGGGTTAATCTCAACCATAGCTGCAGAAACTCTTGGAGGTATAGAACCTAGAAGAAGAAATGAATGGTTCGATAATGAATGCAAGGAAGCTATCGAAAGGAGGAACGCCGCCCGACATAAATGCTTGCAGCGACAAACAAAAAAACAGGAAATAGAATATCGCGAGGCAAGGCGACAGGCAAAGAAAATAGTCAAGAAGAAGAAAAAACAGGCATTGGAGGAGAAGTTGAAGAACATTGAAGAGATGGCCAATAAGAATGAAAATAGGATGTTTTACAGGAAAATAGGGGCCATCAAGAAAGGTTACCCGCCTATGAATAATTGGGTGCAAAGCAAGGAAGGTCTACTGCTGACTTCAAATAAAGAGGTTCTTCAGAGATGGGAGGAACATTTCCAAGAATTATTGACTGGTGACTTAAGCAACGTCAATGGAACAGCAGTGATCCCACAGAGTGAGACAGAACATGGATGGGAAAAAGTAATATCTCCAACACTGTAAGAATTGGAAGAAGTGATTGGTAAACTGAAGAGAAACAATTCACCTGGCATGGACAATATTAATGCCAAACTCTTCAAATGCTTGGGTCCTAACATGCTGAGAGAGCTGCACAGACTCATAGAAAGCATATGGGAGGAAGAATACATGCTAAAAAAATGGAATAGTGGAATAATCACAGTGGTTCCCAAGAAAGGTGATTTAACTAAATGCAGTAACTACAGAGGTATCACACTGCTTAATGTTGCGTATACAATTTTTATGGCATTACTCTAAAACCAACTTGTACCGTATTATGAAAGGGCGGTTGATGAATACCAGTGCGGTTTTCGAACAAATAGATTGACTATAGACCAAATCTTCGCACTCTGGCAGATTTATGAAAAAATGTGGGAGTACAATAAGGTTACATGGCGATTATATGTTGATTTCAAAGCTGCATATGATACGACCTATACCTATAGATCCAGGGTTTATAAAGCCATGGAAGAAGCAAAGATCCCTCTCTACATTAATAGTTTTAACAAAGAAGACAATGAGGCACACCAATTGTCAAGTAAGAGTAAATGGAGAGTTGTCAAACCCTCTGGAAATAAGGAATGGACTGAGACAAGGAGATGCCCCTTTGCTGTTCACCTAGTTCTTGATAAGGTTGTGAAGAAAGTAAGAATAGAGGTTAACAGCACAATTATCAATAAATCACTGCAATTAATGGCATACGCAGATGACATAGTGATTTTACGAAGGAGTAGGCAGGTAATCGAAGAGGCATATGATACCCTGAAAAGGGAGGCAGGAAGAGCTGGCCTCAAAATTAATGTCAGTAAAACCAAGCTGATGATCATTGAGAGAATGAGGCAGCAACACCCACCATTCTACAACTAAGGCGGAGAAAATATCGAATTAGTGCCGGCATTTCCGTACCTGGGATCACTAATAACCAACGAAACCAATGAAACGGAAGAGGTTAAAAAAAGTATTCTGGCAGGAAATAGAACATATTATGCTCCTTGGCACCTAATAAAAAGTAACCTAATTTCTTGCAAAAATAAAATTCGGATGTACAAAACCCTAATCAGAACTGTTGTTAGTTACGGCGGTGAATGTTGGGTAATGAACAAGATAGCCTGTGACAGACTTGACCGGTTCGAAAGGGGGATGCTGTGAGGAATGTTTGGTGGAGTGTTTGAGAATGGAGTGTGGAGAAGCAGAAAGAATAAAGAAGTATATGATATTTCCAATGATCTGTCCCCGTCTAATTTTATACAAATAAGTAAGCTGAAATGGTATGGTCATGTCAACTGAATGAGTGAAGAGAGACAGGTAAAGAAAGTATAAAAAGGAAAGATCTTCGCCACTAGAGCAAAGGGACGACCAAGTGCACGATGGAAGGAGCAAGTAGAAGAGGACATGCGACAGGCGGGCATTCGTTATGTAGAGGACAGAGCCCTGTAGCAGGAGATGTTGAAGCAGACCAAGGACCACTTCGGTCTGTAGCGCCACGAGAAGAAAAAGAAAGAAAATAAGTAAATAAATATAAATATTTAACTCTTATATTAATATTTGAAAATGAAAATTGAAAAGAGACAGTCGACCTTCATAAGACCTCACCAAAGTTTTAAATAATTGATTTTTTTTTAGTTAAAGAGAAAGAATATAAGATATGCCTCTAAATAGTAAATAATAAGGTGAAAAGGGTTTTATTTTTAATGACATTTTTATAGGGCTGGTTGTTGCTTGGGATAACCTATACAAAAGAGCACTCCAATAATAACATCTGAAGGAACATTTGACCATTTTTGTTTTGTTTTTCATCCTGATTGGATTTTTTGTAAGTAATTAGCGAATAGTTACCCTCAAACTGGAGTCGACGTAGATCCTCTATACATCCCTAAAGTGGGATTGTTACTTAACAATTGTTTTGTAAAAGGAAGTTTTTTTGGAAAAACCCTTAATGTGGAGTAGCTGTAGGGCCTCCATGTATCCCTGAGGTGGGATTAACGTCTTTCAATCGTGAGAAGATAGAGAAATCTTCTCTATACACTCAGAGTACTGTGGTTGTATTTATATTGGTTCAAACAGTTGTAGTTAGAAATTCTATAAATTTAATGGGGGAAGGTGGGACAGAGAAGTACTAAGAGTAGAAGCAAAGGGTCCAGCAGAGCAGTCCATCCAAGACACAGTCAGTAAGTCTGTCAGGCAGAGCAGAAGACAGGAGCGAGGAAATAACCAGACCATCAAGCGGCCAGTACCCGAGATGATGAAGGCAACAATAAGACAATTCATAGTCCTTTCATTCAATCTGTACATTATTGTCTAATAGTATGTGGCACCATAATAAGATTTTAAATAAGCAAGTTACACCCAGTATTCTCAAATACATATGGTTTAGTCAATAAATAGGTTTTTATAATGAAGTTAATTCAGGTTGTGAAGTATCAACTAGCAGTTGGATTAATAAAATCTTCTTAAATAAAGTAAGATCTTATGCCAAAATCGATTCTTATGTTTACCCTGCATGCCATCGTATAGTATAGTTAAGTGAATTGGTAAACACAACACCCTTTGAAAGGATCTCCAATGGTATTTATAATATTCCAACCTAGTGATCACAGCAGGGGAGTCTTTGGTCTCTAGCCTTTTAAGTTAGTGTAACTAAATAATCAAGTTGATTGATCAGTTCTCTTCTGGAACCGATACAAATACAGAGCATATTAAACTGATAAATTGAGTAAATGCGGTTTCTGGAACCCCACCTGCCTTAGAAAAGCAGATTGCCATAAACATAGCATACTGTATCAGAAATAAGAAGTTTTCAACAAATATGACATAGTTAAAATAGAGAACAAATACAAAGTAGAGAAATAACTATCGAAAAGCGTTAAAAATAAAATACCTTAAATTAGAAATTTCACTTCTAGCAACCTTCAGTTCATTCCTAAGCTTGTTAAATTCCTTATCTAGAGCATCTTTGTCCATATTTTTAATCAAATTATTACAATTTAAGAATTAATTTAATAATAACATCATAATGAAAAACACAACCCAAAAGATGATACTTCGCTTATTATCGTCGAAATTCAACTACCGAATCAATCTACACACTCTTAAATTCATTTTGTGCTACGAAAACATAGAACGGACTCATTCATTGACGAACAGTCAAATCGTTTACCAATGCTGCATTCTTATAAATGTAACTTTTTTCCCAAGTGTCAAATAATCGACTTCTGTTCTAAGAGATATATTTTAAAATGGAAACAGTCGTATGAAATTATTAAGCCTCAAATAAAATAAAAGTATAATACAAATAGGTCTCACAAAATTTAGTGTTTGATAAGACTATGTTTGATTTAACAGGACTATTTAATAGAAAAATAATGACCCTAATTTTTCTATAAAAAAATATGTTTTCTCCAATAATCTTCTTCATTTTCAAAAGTTCTATAATATACTTAAGATCTCCTTGCAACATTCATCTCATAAACACTCTTTGCCTCTTTGGAAGCAGCCTCCTAGGGTAACAGTTCTCATGAGAAGGTTATGACTGCTCCTTTCATTTTAGCGGGCATTTGTCCTTAGGGTTCAAAGTTGCTGTTAGTAAGTACTTTTTTGACAGTGAGGATGGATGTACCTGGAATATCAAATCGGCTCCGAAAAGAGATGGAGCGTTTTATGACTGAGCCACCATCAGGAATTTCCTGCTGCATCAGAGATAGCGCGGTTACAACATTAGATGCCAGTAGGTACATTTAACCTTTGCCTGATATGGTATCTAATTATTATTTCTGATAATGTTACATTTCAGATATTATTGGCCCTCCTGGCTCACCATATGAAGGTGGAGTATTTCATCTAGAAGTGCAGCTTCCCAAAGAGTATGTTTACGTTTAATTTTTATTAAATATATTTACATACTTTTTTATTGTTGTAATTTTCATGGTTGTTTAGATCGTTGTAACTTAATAATGGTTTACTGTTTTGTTTGTCCCTAAAATCAAATTTGGCTGGGACCTACTGTAATGAAATGGTTTAGATTGTTAGTGGTGTCACTGACCATCACTCCACATCAAATGGAACATGGAACAACCCCGAGTGTGAAATCCTATGTAGAGTAGAGAGGAGCAGCTGGAATTCCATCGGCCTTAAAATCCATCGCGTTATAACAAACTCCAATCATTCTAACTATTCGTGAGTTTGGAAAACGGATAGAGTGGAACAATGAACGGCACAGTTTTCAGGCTGTGCTATACTAATAATAGCAATTATTTGCCAGTAAATACTATGTTATTAAAATTTACAACATAGATAGAGTGTATAGAATATGTTTAAAAAAATTTGATTTGAATAACTGATAATTTTGCATGTTTTTCTACTATTGAATTTGTTTTAAATATGTATTGTTATTCATCCATATCTATTAAGATTAATTTAAATTTTTTTTTAATAATTTATAATTTCCAATAAGCTTACAATGTCCACTATTTTTTATATATATTTTGTTTTTTGGGGAGGGGATTAAAATTAAATTATTTGATGTTTTTGCTATTATATCTTCAATATTTTTATATAAAAATTTGATAGAATCTTAAGAGCAAATGTATCAATAAATCTACAGAAGGGTAGATTTATCAATAAAAATTCTTTGGAAATGTAACTGATTTAACGGGCAAGATTTTATTTCCGAAAATTCCATGTTTTTGGCACTATATGTTCCTTTTTCTCTGAAATTGAAATAGTTACAGAATTAAAATGTTCATAATTTACTTTTAATGATATTTACCAAATAGACACAAGGCTAACCAATTTGACCATTTAGAAACTAATTCCCAATGAAAAAATATAAAGGAAAAAAATTTGTTGTAAACTTCAAGATGCAAAATTTTTTTTCTTGAGTTGTAATTTAAATTCCGTACAAGCATCCCGTTTCTTTGTCAAACTCTTTCTGATAAACATAAAAAGTTTCAACTCAATTATTTTTTAAAAAAAAGCAGCATTTCTGTGAAAAAAACATAGTTATTCAGGGAAGCTGAAAAACTGATATTTATTCAAAACACTTTATTATAAACTATTCGTTTGCCTGTATTCACAAGCATTTTTACTTTGTTCTAGTTGTCATAAACATATATAAAAATGTTTAGTTAGGCTTGTAGTTTAAGAAAAATAAAAAAAGATTCAATTTTTCATCATTTTTTAGTGTTAGTGATGACAGCATTGATATAGGCTGCACTGAAAAAATAGAACAGTGGAGTGCAATAATCATCAGTGGGGCCTATAATTCGTCTTCACTCCAAGTGCTGCAGCTGATTCAATTCAGTGTCCCATTTGGAACCATGGTCTTTGGCCACCTTTAAAATTATTAATTGGTTAGATGGTGTGGAATCACATAATAAGTTTAATGATTTTTCAGTAATTTTATCATAATTACTATTACAAATTTCAATGAAAATTCATAACTCAGAACATGATTTATTGGAAAAAGTGATCAATTTTTGACTGTAATGGTAATTTATAGGGTCAGTCAGGTGGCATTGCAATAACAAACAAAATATACTAGTTGTTTCTGTTTTTTTTTTTTAATTTATCATCCAAAATATGTGGGCTATCTTTAAGATTAAAATAATTAGAGTTGGTATTTAATATTCCACTGAAAAGATGGCTATAGTTAGGACAAATGTTGACTGTTACAACTTGTTTATTTTTCTTTTATTGTAAGTTATTATGACTGTTTACTGACAAATTATTATTTGGATAATTTATTAAAAGTTTAGGTAAAAAAATTAATTATGATAATGTTGGTTTTCACAAAAGTAAAGGTACAATCACACTTGCACTCTGCTCCACGAACACTCAGAGCGTGCGCAGCATGTTCTCTTGATTTTACGGGGTTTTGCAGTAGAGCTCGGAGGGTGACGATCCATCTTCTGTCAGTTTTTTCAACGAACTCTTTAAGTGTTCGCTGTTCAGATTTGGACAGGTTTGTTGTTTTTCATGCGCATGTGATAACTGTTTTTCATGATAATTAAAAAGTTGGACTACAAGACTACATTTCAATTAATATCTTGATATTATTATATTTTTAAGGAAAAGTTGGTTGGGGGGGGGGGGCGGTCAATGAAGAAATACACACTATTAAGTTAATAAATTAATAATTAAAAGTAGTTGATTTTATTCCTAAACAACAATAAAAAAAATTAATAGTTTAATCATTTTTTTTATATCCATGCTCATCATTGCTTAACATTTGGTTTGATTCTTACCAAAAAAAATCTGGTGCGTGCATCACACAACTTTGGTTAACTTGCCCTCTATATTACAATAATAATTATCCATTTATAAAAATAATTTCAAAGAATTCATATAAACATCACATGAAATATTTTCAGCAGCATGCACCTCTTTTCATCTTCTTATTTTCAGCAGCATGCACTTCTTTTCATCTTCTCTCACAAAAGAACAATAAAATAGTTATTTAAACTATCTGTGAACAACTATTCTGTTCACTTTATATTTTTGGTTTTTCAAGTTGAAAATGAATTTTTAAATCGTCTATTTAGTTTCCATGAAAATTAAATAAAATAAAAATAGAAATTATCAACTACACCAATTACTTATGTTAATGTGTTTTTGTCACTCTCTATTACCTTCTACAGCATTGTATGTTAGTTATTAATTTTTCTAAAATCTTTAGCTTTCCAATGGTATAGTTTACGTCTATATTACTACTCTTATTTCCGGAAATTTGTTTTCAACCTGGGAAAATATTTCTTCTTTAGTTAATTTTCAAATCCTTTCATAGTTTATATTTATTCATTTTTTATTGCTGCTAACAATGAAAGATAGTTAATTATTTCAAACAAATAAAATTAAAGGTACTTTAGAGAAAGAAATTAAAAAAATTCAGCAATTAAGCTCTGACTCTTTCAATGAAGATAAGACCTAATTGATATTGAAGACCATTTAATTGTACGTTGATATAATGAGTTTGATCAAAATCATTATAGCCATTTGAGAAAATTGTGAAAATGTATGAAATCGATGATATAAACTGGCACTTCTGGTAAGTCGATTTTTGTGGAAAAGTTGTTGTAACATCCCAGGCATATACTATACCTATCTTAGATATGCAATTTCAGTTTCCTATAACCTTTCGTCTTGGAGCTATACTTACCACACACACAGACCATTTTGTGAGACAGTTATTTGGACTCAGGAGACCTTAAAGTGTGTATTTCCGTTGAAAATATGAATTCGAAATTTTTCACGATTGTAATACTTTCCCTTACTATATATTTCATATATTGGTAAATTAAAGTACGATACAGTGAATTATGAACAGCAATTATTAATACTCAGCTGTCTTGAGCAAAAATTGCAGTGCGGAAATAGGGGCCTCTTTGAAAATGTGGGATCCAATCTTCTGTAACAGATTCGCAGTCAGAAGGTGGCACTCAAATCAAATTCTTATATTGACCGCAAAATGACCTCTGCATGTTCATGGGTTTCCTATGGATTGCCATATGTTCATAGAAATTAACAATACCAATCAACATTGGACAAGTAGCGCAGACTCAGAGCGTGCTCCACGCTAGTAGAGCGGATCGCAAGTATTTACATACATTAATGCATTTTTGATTGCTTAGTTCTCCTCCCCCACATGTCTTTATTTCATAATATATATTATGTTAAATTGTCAAATTAAATCTGTTAAAGTTGCGGCTTCTATTGAACAGTTTGTTTATTTTTATAAAAAAATTTACTCTAGAGAGGGCTCTATTTCTGACTTCTTACACGCAAATTCGTTTTACAACTAGATAATCCTATAACTTTAGATGAACTTCAGAAGGCGATTAGGAATAGTAAATTGAAAAAAGTATCTGGCTCCAGTCATTTGCTATATGAAGTTCATAAACTAATACCTCCTGATTGGGACCACTGCCTGCTCAATCTTTTTAATAATGTTTTTCTAAATGTAATTGTTCCATAAAAATGGGCAGAAATTTTGCTATTCCATTTATATAAAAAGATGATGTTAACGAACCAGCTAATTAGAAGGGAATAGCACTAATAACTAACTATTCTAGCTGACAGAATTACTCAATGGATGGAAGAGTATCACTTAATTCCAAAAGAGCAAGATAGTTTTAGGGCGGATAGAGGCCGTGTTGACAGTATTTTTACTTTAAGCACGATAATAATTTTCTTAGTGGGCTTCAAAGACAGTACTGTTTTTGTGACTATACAAAATACTCGGATTATACAAAATTGTAGCAAAAACTTTATAATCTCGGATTGAGTTCCATAGTAATAAATATTTTTCTGGAATCATACAAACAAGCTTCTATAGTTTTAAAGAATGAACTTATAACTGAATCAGTGGAAATCACCCAAGGAGTATTACACGGGGACTCCCTCAGTCCTTTAATATTTTCATTAATTATTTCAGATTTAATTTCTCACTTTAAAAATTATGGGTGAATTGGGATAAATATTGACCAAACAATAGAAATATCTAGACTGATGTATGCAGATGATTTAATTTTACTTGATAACAGTTGCGTTGGAACCAATAATAAATTGGTTTCTTTGCACAAATTTTGCCAATCAAATTAGTTAAACGTTAATGTTGAAAAGACCAAATGCGTGATTTTTAAAAAGGGTAGTAATATAAGTAAAGTTAAACCTCTCTTCTATAATAAATCTAAAATGTAAATAATTAAACTGTACAGTTATTTAGGATTGATCCTTCTATACCAACATGCAGACGTCAACTAGTCATTTCGGAGTTGTTTTTTCATCAATGGGCTAGTTTTTTCAGGCAGATAGGTTTGTCAAAAAAATCACAGTTGGCTTCACATACAGTTCAGAATATTCTATTGAGGTCAAGATCTAACTCTCTCTCTCTACTAAATTTAAATTGATAAATTCCATGGTGAATTCCGTTCTTTTGTATTCAGCGGAGGTCTGGGCTTCTTTATATTGTCACAAATTAGAGCGGTTTGCTTTGAGTTATTTCAAAGCAATTTATCATTGGCCAGGTAACACTCTAATCCATTATGTGCATGTAGAATGGATCTAGAATCAGTTGAGATAAACGTTCTTAAAAGAATGACTCGCCGGTACCAAAAGGTAGACCTAATGGAAGATGATCGATTACTGAAAGTATATTTAAAAGTTTTAAAAAAACACTCCTTAAATCAAGCAACTAATGCAAAGTATAATTGGTACTCACAATTGATAAATAAATTGAGAGCCATAGACTCAGCTGATTTATTAAACATTAAATTTAAAGAGTTGTTTGAAAGGGAATTCAATAATGCTATTGAAAAATTCAAAAATAATAAACTTTCCCTAGATGTTCAAGCTATTCTACATTCAAAATTTAATTATAATTTTAGGAAAATTAATAACTTCACTATAGGTGAATACTATTTAAAAAGGCACCAGTTAGAAAAATGGACTGATTAATCAACTAAGGCTATGTCAACCTGACAACCTAAAAGTGACTGCTTATGGTTTTCAAAACAGTTATCCAAATAATAGTGCTGAATGCCCTATTTGTAACCTACGCAAACCTGAAGACTTAAACCATTTTCTGTTGGAATGCACTGTGGATTAGGCCACTGCTAGAGATAAATATTTAGGTAAATATAGTGATAATAATTCTGAAAATGAAATTAAAATAGCAAAATTGTTGCACATTGGAAACAAAAACCAACTTAATAAATTGATTTGGTATGTTCAAAATGTTTAAAATTAAGAAATTTGTTTTTCTTTGCCCAAGAATATTTTTATTTTAAATTTTAAGTATAAGTTTTATTTTGGTTAAAAAGATTTACTCTGTTTGCTACTATATCAAACATGTATACATCTGTATTCATTAATTATGTATTAGTAGTGTATTATATTTATATTTGTTTGAATCCATGTATATATTTATATGTGTATGTATAAATATGGATACTGCTTAAGTAAACTCATCTCCATATGTACGGGCTCGCCCGAAAACAGATAAAGATATTTATTTACGGATTGCCAAACGTTCGTTGAAATTAATAACTGCAACCAACATTGGATAAGCAGCGCAAGCCCGGAGCCCTTTTAAGCAGATCGTAAGTGTTTATGCACCTTAATGTGTTTTTGATTGGTTAGTTCTCCTCCACATATATTTATTTCAAAATATGTATTATGTTAAGTTGCCAAATTCAATCTGGTAACCCATAACACATTAAGAAAAGTACTCAGCAGTCTATGCAGATTGTTGGTTGCTAGTGATATATTTCAATGTTTTAATAATGCATGTTAATAATAATTATTTATGTTTATAAATAATTATGCATGTTTAATAATAAATGTTCATCAACTCTATCCTCCACGGCTTTAATGTATCTTCCTTACCATATCATTTCCTGTGCGGTCTGGTTTTTACCATGCAGGATTAAAGATCCATGGAGGTCAAACCAATAAACTTATATTGGTTATGAACAATATCTATTACAATATATAAAACAATATTTTAATTAAATGGGAACTCGGTGGCTTAGGAGATTAATAGAAAAAATTACATGTCACAGGAGACTAGAAGGAAAATCAATGTTGCCAAAAGATGCTATTATAGTCTAAGGAAGCAGTTCAAGAGCATATTCCTCTCACAAGAGATGAAGGTGATACTCTATAAAACAATAATTCGACAGGTGTTATATAGATTTGCTTGGACAGTTACAATGGGCAGGCCATGTGGCGAGAATGGAGGACATGCTGATTCGCAAGAAGATCCTGATCGAAGAAATCTATGGCACTAGAATAGTAGGGAGACCAAACATGAGGTGGATGGAGGCAATAGGAAAAGATACAAGAACCCTATTTAATGTTCAAAACTGGAGAGACTATGCGCAGGATAGAGCCTACTGGCATAGGCTATTGGAGGTGGCTCAGACTCTGTGACGAGTGGATGGGTCAGATAATAGTAACAATCTTGTCACACTTGACTCAGGAATATAAACTTTTTTTACATTATTGGATTGGTAATTTTGGTAATAATTGAATAACACTAGGGAAATTTTTGAATTGGTGGAAAAAACCGACCCAAGGTCTGTTTAACTTGGGTTTTGTAATTTCAAAAATGGAGTCATCAATTTGAAAGAAAATCGTCTGGTTTAGTGTGCATTTCGATGGTAGGTAAGACATAACTTATTTAAAATCTCCACATTAATGTTATGATGGAAATCGCATTTTTAATTTTTTTTTTTTTTTAGTGGACTTCTTTTCATATTTAGAAGATTAAAATCAAATTATTAAATATTTATAAGTAATCAAGAGGTTTTCGAAATACTTTCTTGATTAAATTCAATTTATTAAACATGAATGTTAGAGGTTATCTTATATTTCAAATAAGTCTATCTTGAGAGGTCACCTCATGTAATAAGAAAATAAATAAACATATTAATTAGGTGAAATGTCATTTAAATCAACATCAGAAGTGAGCAATATTCAGTTTATAATCTCAGCGAGTCTATAAAATTATTATGTCCTGACTTTTTTTTTCTTATTCTGAATATTGATAAGAATAAAAAAAAAATTGTTATCTGATTTTTATTTTTATTAATGAAGTTCAAGCAAATCCTGTCGTAATAATTATCATTTATTAATTCTATTAAATTATTTTGGGCTATAAAAATATTACTATGATTCATATGTTTGATAAATAATTTTGAAGGTTTTTATTTCAGGTATCCTTTCCAACCACCGAGAGTTGTTTTTATAACTCCAATTTATCACCCAAACATTGATGAAGGTGGTAGAATATGCCTCGATCTCTTAAAATTACCCCCCTCTGGATCTTGGAGATGTACTACAACAATTGCAAATGTGTTAATTGCTGTACAGTGTCTTTTGGCATCACCTAACCCATCAGATCCTCTAAACCCAGAAATTGTAAGAATAGCATGTAACAATTTTAGTATTTGGTTTCAATTATTGTTTATTTACTGCATAAAACTCACTATAAAATTATCCAAAAGTTTGAGTACTAATGAGGTGCTCCGGGGTAACTGGGCCATGATTTTACATCTCCTCCAGTTACCTTTATAAAACTGTAATATAGGACAAGTAACATGGAATTCTTGACTGTAAAATATGTTATGATGAATCAACAATAAACAGACCAGCATATGGCATACCATTTAAGATATGTTTTAACATTAAATATTAATACAATCTTTTTGGTCCTATGGGCTCAGTTACCCCATGAATTTGGGGTAGCTGCACCACTCCAGGCTATATTCTATAAGAGCACTGCTGCAAATGTCTGGAGTAAGTGAATCTATTTTTATATACAGTGAAACTTCTAACAGATACTTCTCTCTAACGGATATCTCCCTGTTACAGTCATTTTTTAATTCCCCGAGATGTTATTAATGATTTTATTGTATTTTTAACTTCTGTCTAACCGACTTTCTCTGTAACGGAGGCGGGCAGGTTTTAAGCTCAATATTTCTGTATTTGATCTCTCTGTAACAGACAGTTCACCCAAAACATGGCTCAGTTTCTAAGAACGTCACAAAAATCATTTCCAATTACAATTGGCCTCAACATTGACAACAGTGACAATGTGACGTATGATTGGTTTTGCTGAGCTCGTGCGGCAAAAATTCCCATTTCCGGACCTCTGATTAGGGGAAAAGCCTTAGAAGTTGCTAAGAGTTTGGGAGTTAATGATTTCAAAGCGTCTGTGGGATGGTTTGATAAATTCAAATCGAGGCAGAATATTTACTGGAAAAGGGTCAGTTTATTGATAATCAGGGTGGGTCTATTGATAATGAGGTTGTAATGGAATGGACAAACAAATTAGAAGATTTGTGTGGTGCCTATGATCCGAAGAACATCTAGAACTGTGATGAAACGGGTTTATTTTTTAAGGCCCTTCCTGATTAAACAATCAGTCTTAAAAATGAGAGCTGCCAAGGTGGGAAAATTTCAAAAGATAGACTTTCCTTGCTGTTGTGTTCAAATATGGTGGGTGAATTTGAACAGCCCCTTGTTATCGGAAAAGCCAAAAACCTCACCGTTTCAAAGGAGTTAACTTGAATCTCATGAATGTTGAATGGAAGTTTAACCAAAAAGTCTGGATGACACGAGAAATAATGAATGAAAATGAATGGCTTTCTCATATGAATCAAAAAATGACTCGGCAAAACAGAAAATTTTTCCTATTCATGGATAATGCGGCATCTCACCCACACCTTCAACTCTCCAACATTAAAATAATTTTTCTACCACCGAATACAACTGCAGCCTGTCAGCCCTTATACCAGGGAATAATAAAAATTTTTAAGATGGACTACAGAAAACGTGTTGTAAGACTTGCATTAGCCAACATGGACGATGCAAAATATGCAAGTGATCTTGCAAAGAAAATCACTGTATTGGATGCCGTTCAGTGGATTTCCTCTTCAATATACGAAATCCGAGAAGACACATTCAAGAATTGTTATGTTAAATCAGGATTTTCAAAGCCTTCCAACGCTGTTGTAAGTGACGGATGATTGGCGAAATGATAATGAACTTGTTTGCTTAAAAATATCTTTTTTCTTCAAAACTTCCCTTTATTGGACACTTCTATCTAACAGACAAAATTTCATTCCCCTTGTGTGTCCATTATAGGGAAGTTTCACAATATTCAATTGATCTAGGAAAAATATTGGTATGAACAATTGTTTAATTTAAGTACACATTTTGGACGTTGTATTGTGCCTCTAATAACGGTATTTGAACAAAAAGGCAAAGAAAAATCCAAATAGTAATAAGAATTAATATCTTTATACATTTATTTAAGAAGAATGTTTTTTAGCAAGAAATTAAAAAAAAAAAATTACAATTTTTCTTATCAACATAAAATTTAAAAAATACTTTTAATTATTTAATTAATTAGATTATTTATTAAAGTAGGGTAGTTATTAATTAGATTATTTGATCAACCCTGTTAGATAAACAATAACCAGCCTTGGAGTGGTAATTAGCATATTTATAGATATCATAATTCATTATGTTTTAGTCTAACTTGTAATAAATAGACGGCTGCTTACCAAAAAATGATGGTAGCCCGTTAAAGATTCGACGTTGCTTGAGAAAATTTCTTCTTAAAAATTATTACACCTCTCACAACTATGAAATAGCTTTAAATGATGTAATGCCTGTTTTTCCAGAGAGAATCCAGGAAGGTAAAGTTGTGCTTGCCTATTACATTACAATACCCACGAATATAAATAATAATAACCCCTGGTCCAGTAACTTCTTGGCCCAGATACCCCAGAGCACCTTATTTTATTTTTTCTAACATATAGATAATGGTTGCAGGTTAATAATGTAATCAAATTAAATCTTTTTTTTTTTTTTTTTTTTTTTTTTAATCGTAAAAGAAATACAGAAACTTGAGTGTATGAGGTCATGTCATTTCTTCTCTGACAGGTTTGAAATTTCATTTGAACTCCAGTGAGTTCTACTCATGCGCTAGATTGTAATGGTCAATTTTCATATCCTCTCTCAGAGTTATTCCTTTTCTAGAACAAATTTCAGTGATTTTTTACTGAAAACCTGATGAGATCGTAGGTAAACAGCAGCTATAAAGAGTGGACTAATCCACAGTGAGTACTGTTATTATTTACTGTGTATAGCTGGGGAAAATAAAACCAGTGTCTAGTGGCTTATCACAATACCTGCTGACGTGTAGTACTTCAGCCAGGTGACTTCAGTTTGGCTCTATCCTCGGGAGGGGCTGGCCTAGCCCCGTAAATCAAGTTCAAGCAGACATAATTTTTGTTTTTTTTCTTTCCCAATGAGATGCGCTACTTTCATCAAGTAATGTTGGGTAAGACTTCTTAAAAAAAAATCGAGATCTGTTGACTCAACACCTTGTGCTTCACCTGCTAAACAAAAACACCATCGCAGTAAACGAGTAACTCCACCAGTAACGCTACCTAGCTCAATGGAACCTGAACCTTAACCAGTAACATTGTCACAAGGAATGCCTGAAAAATCTCTTTTCTTCACCCCTAACCCCATCAGCCACTTCAAATGTCAAAGAAATTATGCAGACTCCATCAATACTCAGAGATCCTCAGCCTCCTCCAATTTTTGTCAAAAATATAAAAACAAATTCAGCTACTATGCACCCAACTAAGCAAAATGACTGACTGTGGTAGTTACTCGGGTCTTAGTTGAACCTATGACACTAAAATATAACTAGATATAGCCGAAGCCTATCAAAAAATTGTGAAATATCTTACCGAAACTAAACCGGATTTTCACGATACGATAGGAGAGATCATTAAGGGTAGTGATTAGAAATTTACACCCCACAATACCAGTAGACACCATAGAGAAAGCGCTGACTGCTCTAGGTTATAAAGTCTGTCAAATAACAAATCTTATAAAAGAAAATAAAGAGCAGTGAGGTGTGAAAAATAAAGTCCCTCTGCCCCTGTTTTTCGTAGACCTAGAACCATCGCCAGAGTTGGAAAAACTGTACGATATTAACAGAATATATTATACTAGGATAAAGGTTGAAGAGGAAAATTGCTCAGTCCCACAATTGCCAGGCATATGGCCATACTGAAACATACTGTCACCACTTACCGCAATGCGAGAATTGCGCCAAACAGCACAAATCAGAAGATTGCAACAAACTGAAAATAAATCCTGCAGTATGCACTCCATATCTGAAGGGACATCCAGCTAAGTATAAAGGCTGCCAGATTTATAAGGATCTTAAATCAAGATTCCAAAAACCCCGGTGCCAAGATGAAGAGAGCAAGACCAAGAAGAGAACCTTCTAAAATTGTGGAATCAGCGTTATCATTCGCTCAACTATTCAGAGGCTCAACAAGACTAATGAATGTGAGGCTGCCAGAACAGCATATACTTCAACATCCCCAGCAATCTCAACCCCAACCTCAACAACCTATTCTACAAAATTTATCCAATTCGCAACAACCCTATCAACATACAATTTTATATATCCCTCCTCCATCAAATACCACAGATCTGACCGGTTTGCTGACATCTTTCCATTCGGAATTCAAACCCCTTGTTACCCCTTTGATATCACTCCTTACCTATCTTGTATCCCACTTCATCCCTCCCTTCAGAAAACCTTAAATGACTTCTATTAAACCTATATCCATTCTCATTTGGTATACTGATGATGTTCGAAATCACACCGACGAACTAACTGCATTATTATTTGACAAAAACATTGATGTTGTTCTAATTACTGAAACTAGACTGACTAGTATACATCTTAAAATCACAATGCCTAACATATCATACTGACCATCCAGATGGTAAAGCCCATGCCGGTACTGCTGTCATAGTTCATCAGTCCCTCTCTCATCGCTTACTCTTATTGCCTACTCATGATTTCCTGCAAGCCACCGCCATAGTAATCAAGACCTTCTCCTTCCCGCTCACACTTGCATCAGCTTATTGCACTCCTAAACAGTCCATCTTCAATACCCAATTCGCTTCTCTCCTCAATTCCTTTGGTATTAATTTCATTCTAGGTGCAGACTTAAAACGCCAAGCGTCAACAATGGGGTTCCAGAATCACAAATTCTCGTGGAAGTACATTGCTGTATGCACTCAGTTCCCAGTGTTATAACCTTCTTTCCTTCAGCTCCCCTACTTACTGGCCTACTGATCCGAGCAGTAATCCTGATATCCTTGATTTCTTCCTCCACAGCGGATTAAGCCCTCTCAAATGCTCCATTACTCGCCTTGATGAACTTTCCTCTGATCATAGTCCATTAATCCTAAAAGTATCAATACCTCCCATTCCAAAATCTTCTTCATCATCTTTCATCAGAGGCCCAGATAACTGGAACCTCTTTCGTCAAATCCTGACCAATGAAATTGAGCTCAGAGTAATCCTAAAAATTCCAAAAGACCTTGATGATGGTGTATTCTTTTACTGCCTCTTCTCCTAATCACTCCCCAAGAGCTCCTAACAAAAACCATTTACCACAACACCTCATAGACCTAACCCATATCAAACACCGTGCCAGATCATCAAAGCAACACACTAGACATCCAAACAATCGCCGCTCCTATAACTATTATTCTAAACAATTAAAGTGGGAGTTAGCAACCTTTTGTTCTCAATCCTTTAATTCCTACCTATCCTCCCTTTCTGCTCATGACAATTCTCTGTGGAAAATCACTAAAAAAAATTCTAAAATCCCTCCATATTTCCCATCCCCTCATGATGGCTCCTGGGTCTGATGAAGATAAAGCCGAGGAATTTGCCAAAAACCTTTCCAACACATTCACTCCTCATCCAGACACCCATCCCACCCACACCACATCAGTAGAAGAATTCCTTATATCATCAATCCCGCTCTCCTTACCTCCTAAAGCTGTTAATCCCTCTAAGGTCAAATATCTCCTACAAAAACCCATAAATCCCCTGGATATGACCTTCTTACCCCTCACATCCTTCGACAACTTCCACCTAAAGCAGTCATGTTCCTTACATACATCTACAACTACATCCTATGTACTTCCCACTTTCTTCTCTTATGGAAACATTCCACTATCATCCTTTTTCTAAAACCCGGCAAATCTCCAAACAGCATGACGGCCTATAGACCAAGTAGCGTACTCCCAATCCTTTCAAAAATCTTCTAAATGATCCTTCTCTAACAAATCCTACCCATATTAGAATCTTAAAATCTTCCCTCCCATCAGTTCGGATTTCGTTCACAATATTCCATTGTTCAACAAGGTCTACAAGTTGTTGACCATATTTCCTCAGCCCTAGAATGCAAACAGTATTGTTCGGACATAGCACAAGCTTTCGACGGAGTATGGCATGCAGGATCCCTCTTCAAGCTTAAAATCCATTTACCTCAATCTTTATACTTAATCCTCCGATCCTACCTCTCTAACTGCTCTTTCCGAGTCTACTGTGGAAAAGAATTTTCCCACCATTATCCAGTTGAGGCTGGTGTTCCTCAAGGCAGCGTCTTGGGACCCATCCTCTAAATTTTATTTACTGCTGACATTCCTATTCATCCTGATACCTTCCTGGCAGCATTTGCTGATGACACCGCCATCCTATCATCAAACTCAGATCCTGAAACAGCATCCTTAAACCTGCAAAGGCACCTTTCCCAGATCGAACACTGGTGCAATAAATAGCGTATCAAACTAAACGAATCTAAATCAAAACACGTCACGTTTACCATCCGACGCAGATCTTGTCCGCCAGTTCATTTTAACTCCATACCGCTTCCTTTCTCAGGCACAGTCTGGTATCTTGGCTTCTTACTTGATAAAAGACTAACTTGGGACCCATATACTAGACTTAAAAGATAAGAACTGAATCGACGATTTGGCCAATTATATAGTCTGCTAAACAGAAAATCTCAGCTTTCAGCTGACAACAAACTGCTCATTTACAAGACAATTCTGAAACCTGTCTGGAACTATGGACTCGAACTCTGGGGAACAGCTAAATTTTCGAACATTAAACGCATCCAATCATTTCAGTCCAATGTGCTTTGAACAATAGTCATTGCTCCATACTATGTAACCAACAATATCCCATTGGTTTTAGACCTTATTCCATCCAAATTTCACCAAAAACTTACTCATCATCCTAATCCCTATCCAGCTCCACCCATCCTTACAATCCTCCTCGAAGGTTGAAATGGCAGTGGCCCCGAGACATATTGTAAATATGTATATTGGAGTTCTGGTAATGGCCAGAACACTCAAGTTCTGTATGTCTGTGGCTATAGTCCCCTCGGCCAGTCTCCACTGGCTTCAGTGCAAGTGACACGATTGAGTGAGAAGCGCTGGGATATTCTGGAGTCATGCTTTTCCATCCATAAGCGGGGGGGCAAGCCTGGCTCGGGATTTCCCAGACCAATTGTAAATAGTGTATATAAGTATGCCTGTGTTGAAGATTTTATTTTATATAAGTTTATTTATTTGTATTAAGTTTATTTTTTATTTTGCTATTATTTCATATTTTTTTTTTAATTTATTGTAAAAATGGTATGAATGATTTCTTTGATCACTATTACCATTGTCCTTGCTGAGGCAGAATGTAATAATACTCAATAAATAATAAAAACAAAAAAACATTAGTTTACCCAAAGAGAAAGATAATACCTTTATTCATATTATAAAGTAGTATTGTGCTTGTATCATGATCAAGCTGTAGTTACTGATCATATTGATCTAATTGTGTATGTACTTTGCATTCAATGTTGTTTAATAATATATTTTATATATAAAGTAGAACAACTTTAAAAAGAAATCTATAAATAAAATAAAAATGTTTGTGTATTCTCTTTATTGGAATCACATTGTTCTACATCGGCGAAAATTTTCAAAAGATATGGCTACTGTCCTCACATTACTTAGCTGTAATATACTATCTTTACTCTCTAAAACTACCTATATTTTCAGCTGTACTTTACTGGACCACCACCAACCATTACTTCTTGAGACAGCTATATATGGTTTAAAACCACTTCATCTTACTTATCTCAGCTCTCCAATTCTTAAACTTCCTTAGGAAGAGCATCCTTTCTTTCTTCTTTTCTCAAATCTTTCAAGATTGTAAACAGCATTATATTACCCAGTTTTCCACCGAATGACAGCTCCCGATTTGTCATCTTCATAGTCATACTTTGGTTAAGGATCAATTCTCTTGTGTTAAACAAGAGCAAGTAAAAAACAAATGTTAAGTGTCTCCTGTTATAGCTGAAAAAGTTACTTAGCTGAATTTCTCAGCTTTGAGCTGTACTGATCAGATTATTATTTAGATCTCAATGTCTATAGAAGATATCAAGTACACAAGTATATGTCCATAAAGGAGAGTTATAGGTAAACAACTTAAGGAAGAATCTTTTAGTGCGCATACGCCTAAATAATAATTTAATGCGCCTTTTGTTATTGAAATAAAAATCAACTTATGAATTAGTGCATGCAATTGAAAGAATGTAAAGCAAATCAAAATGTTTAAAAAAAAAAAAATCAAGATGGCATATTTGACAAGGTAGCTGTTAACAGTTATGTAGAGGGAGACTAATCGAAAATAACTTCCCGGCCTAAGCTCCACCCTCAAGCATCTCCCTTAAGTTGTTTGCCTATAACTCTCCTTTATGGACATGTACTTGACATCTTCTCAGTATTTCTTTCTGAAGTTTCTTTCTTACAATCTATCGAAGAAGATGCTCGTTTCTAGGTTATTTTAGCTGATTACTAGGTTGATTGGCAGCATTACCCATACTGTATTGCATGATACAGTATGATAGGCACTGATCCCCTTCACAGCAATTTTGTCTATCTGCTGGAATTATGTTTTCCTTGTATAACTTGGTATTGATAGCCCTGTCCTGATTGGAGCAGAATAATAATTACAGATGACTATAGACTCCTATATCAAGTATGCGCATTTTATACTAGTTATTATTATGTTATTTTTCATAGAAATTTGTTTTGTTTTTCTCTGTATTGATATGCATTGGATGATAAGCTTATACTTACATTTTATTCAAGTTTGATATTTTTAGGCAGCACTGATGCAGTCTGACATGAAGCAATTTGAGAAAAATGCAAAGGAACATACATTGAAGTTTTGTAAACTTGGAAGTGTGTCGGTGAGTTGATATTAAAAAAAATTTCTTATTCGTGCAGCTTTTAAGCTTTCTAGAATGGATACTTAAGTGCGTATATAAATGATCAGGAAATTTTATTGCAAAATCATGCATCATTATTATATTTTTTTCATTGTGATTTATTAAATTTCAATCAATCTGTTTTGATTTTTGTTTTAAATAAATAATAAATTTAATTGTAAACATGCTAAAAGTTTCTTTTATTATATTTAGCTCTGATGTACTAAGTGTTAAGTGAGCGTGCTGATTGTAAATGCTATTTGTATATTTTTTAAGTTGTGGCACTTTTATGTGATATAGCTTATATAATAATAATAAAATAGTCTTATCTACTTATGTTTTATATTTGTTCTGACCTTGCAGTGGCTGGTACATTAGAAGGGGTTGCAATGGAACATTGCAATGACTGATGCCTTAGAAGGGGTTTTTCTCATAACCCTAAAAATTTTGTTAAATCAGTTTTAGTGCCATCAACATAATTGACATCCCTTGTTACCAATTTTCTTCTATAGCAGTTGGTATTTACTCCCACTTCATAGTTAAAATGTTTCTAATTATTCTAGTCATGTTTAAAAAATCACTAGACAGTGAATATTCTCGCTTGAGCAGTTTCCCTGATTTCATAATACCCATCTGCTCTTTGTATTCTCCCTCATTTCCCCTTTTTGACTTGATTATCTAAGGAGGACTTATGATCTTAAGATGAAATAAAAACAATTGATGAATTTCTCTACAAGATTTATTTTTTGGTATGATTAGACCCTTTCATAACCTTGTTAGGTATATCGAGCTAAAGAATCTCTATCACTCTCTCCAATGATAGTGCTTCCTCGGTTTTTTCCTATACCCATCTCAGAAAAATGAAAAAGCTTCTCTTTTCCCACTCTCTCTACCTTTCATTGCTCAATCATTACTTGATGATACCAGACCAGAATCAACCGACTATATTCTGTCATATTGAACTTCTTTGTTTTGAACATCTTCATCCAGTTTCCTTCAAAATCCAATTATTTGTTTACCTCCTAAATTCATCATCTATTGAAATGTTAATACTCGGGTGGAAATAAAGCTCTCTTCTCTTTTAATCCCCAAATGTACTTTATAAGCGAAATTTATTGTGTTTATGGAAGTTCTGTTATTCTCTATAAATTAGATATCAGTTTAACCTAAAAGGTCTGAGGATTTTTGTGAAATTTATGAAATGGTGGAGTGAAGTCTTGAAATTTGTATTATTTTGCACTATTACTATTTTTTTTTAAATATACAGGTAACACAACAAATGCTGTTAATGAAGTGGGAGGGTAAGGCTCGTATTCTACACAAATGAGACAGGTTTTGTTTAAATAATTTTGAGGGAATGGCATGATTCTTAAATGTATGTCTCTTTGAGGGTGCCTTGAATCACTAAAATGGGTAGGGGCTTCGAATAGTTGGCTCAGAGATTGGTTTGAGCGATAGTAAATGATGGCATATATTTTTGGGAGTGATCTTAATACATTAGTGAATCATCGATTTTTTAATATAAAGGTGAAAACCACATGTATATACATATATATCAATTTACTGCTATTGAAGTAACTAAGCTCATTATTGTGTTCATTTTATCATTAGCCCAATAGGGTACCTGCATGGTAACAAAATTGCGAAAATTTGAGCCGCACTAGAATCAAATGATAAAGAACGTATATAAGATTAACACCACGGTTTTTAAATAGGTGTACAACTTTGCTTCCGCCATTTTTCGATAGATGGCTGCAGCAGTAGGTGGTGGTCGAAATAGGTTAGGTCGAAAATGTCTAACAGTAAGCTTGGACATCTGTCAACATAACGGCAGCACCATATTAATGAATTTATAGTTGCATCATAAATTTATTCTTGATCGAAGATGTCAGTTTTCCAGCCAAATTCTCGTAATTTGCGGGAAGTTTTGATTTTCTTTCAATACAATACAACTTTGATTTGAAGAAAACTGCGGCTGCGGTTCATGCTCTTAAGTACTTAGGGTGAGGCTGCTCTCAAAGTTGTATACCTACTAATAAACGTTCATATTTAGCTGATAACTTAAAATAACATACAGAGATAAGGTGAGGATAGGGTGGCTGGGGAGTGGCCTGTACTGCTGATAACAGGAAACATCCCTACATCCTTCAATTCCACTTTCTAAACATTTTGGATAGTATGTTCTTATTATTTGTTTTGTTTTTTCGCGAACAAATATAAAATCACACCAACTACAAAACTGTTATACCTGAGTTTTCGAAATTTTCAATTTAGAGTACAGGTTACTCGTGAATAAGAAAGATTTTGTTTTTAATTAGATTAGATTCATCTAATTATGAATTAGATTCATTGAATTGATAGTTTGTTATTTTAATTTAATTATAAATAAGTTAAAATGTTCCCTATGAGAATGTAAACAATGATAGTAAAAAGATTGATAATCACGTTAGTTTTGGCCATAATAAATGTAATTCCATAATTCCAATAATACCTCCCTGTTATTATTATTCAGCAATTTTAATTTCTGATTTACACATTGACATTTAAATGGTAAAGTAAATTAAGCAAAATATAATATTATAGAGATGCGAACTTGATCATCTTTGGTGCCGTTTCTATATCTTTACGGCTAGCTTTATTTATAAAAGCTAATAAAAAACATTTTAAACTTAATATTTTTACTCACAGACGACAGAGTAAAAGAAAAAACTTAGATATTTCTTGGATGGAAGTTGTGGAGCTGGATACGCTTTGCTGGGGTAATAAATATACGACATTCAATGGATCAAGTTAGGCGCTGATGGAATGTGACGTTAGCTGAAGTCTTTTAGTCCTATCCCCTCCACTTTTCTTTAACGCAACTTAGTTTTGCAAATGCATAAACAAAAAATTGGGGACTTATTATGCTTTTATTTTTATAACCCAGTGTTTCTAAACCTTTTAGTTTTTGCGACCCAATTTTCATCGCACCTCCTTCCCATACAGTAATTGTCACTGAAATCGTCTGTAATCGTAATATTAGTTTCTATTTAATTTAGTTTACATAATCACATAATGCATATATCAATTCTAATTTTCAAATATATCATTTATCAATTCAATATTCAAAATATTAATGCGTATATTTGTCTCGAACATTGTAGAACGTCTGCGTGGCGGGTATAAATTTGGGTTGGAACATCGAAAGGAAAATATCTATATTCGATAATCGCTAGAAAAATATCGATATATCGAAAGGAAATGGATGAAAAAGCAAAGTGCATCAAATGAGTACAATGTTAAACTTTGAAGATTATGAAATAATATAATTATTATAATTTATAAAACAATATTGTAATTAGCCATGAATCATTATAAAAAAAGATAGAAAAGAATTATACTTAAAAAAAAAATGTTATAACATATTTTTATTTTGAAGACTTTAAGCCATATTTCATATATTAATAAATAATGTATTAATTATAAAACCTTCAAACTTCTAAAACATTTATTTATCTTATAACGTTTCCGACTATATTGTGCATTCTCAAAACATTCATCTAAAAGCATGTAATTCATTTGATATACATCTCAGTACCATCATCATTTATATTATCATCAATTTGTCTTTTCATAGGATTAATTAACATTATTTGTGTATAAATTTTATCTACTAATTATTGTTTGGTAATTAAATATTGTTTATTGTTATATTTACTGGTAAAACTTCAGAATCGTGATCCCAACATGGATGGCGGTTTGGGTCCCGACTGATCTTAAAAATCTAGACCTTCGCCATGTTGGGGTTACCATGGAGTTTTAACGATTAAAGGAAATTGTTAAAATAAAATACAGTAGAATCTCGATAGTACGTATGGTAAATATGAATTATCGAGATTTCCAATAATCGGTGGTAAAAAAATAGGAAATAACAAAATTAATACATGTATGAATGGACATACAAACGATATTGTGAGATCTACAAAATCTTAAAGTATCACATTTGAAAAAAATCGGTTATTTTCTTTTTGTGCAATTTCAACGGGTCTTATCGATGGCTTCGTTTAGCATGTTCAGAGCAGAAAATACGTTTACACAAATATCCGCTTTTGCTAAGAAATGGCATACGTTGTAGATGCATTATTTCGCCATTTTAGAACTAATCGTCGGCACATCAATTTCTTCTTCATCTCCTTTTTATAAGGAGTCAAAATTTCCTCGTCAGTTAGGATCCTATTACCACTAAACCTTCGTCAAAATATGCGAAATCTCGAAAAATTATGGGAATTTCTTAATTTTGAGGTTGGTGATTCCCATCCTCGATGCTTTATAAGAGTTGCATCACTACCTCTTTGCGTTAAATGTCTTAAATCGTTTAGTTATGGCCAAGTCTAGAGACTGCAGCTTAGAGGTTGTGCTGGGAAGCAAAAACAGAAGATTAACATCATTGAATGATGTGGTACTGTTGTGGGCCGTGCAATTACCAATAAACAGTTGAAAATTTTCGCCATTTTTTATTCCATATCTGTACCCATTGAAAATTTCGCTTATGGTATATGGTTTTGTGTTTGCACAATAGGTTATCGGTAACGTATTTGTGTATAAAACACCTTGCTTTCGCGGATTTGCTAGTCACGAGCGAACTTAATTTTTCAGATCATTCCATGTTAGCGGCTAACAGTATGGTTACAGGTTTTTTTACATTTTTTTTAAAGAGATCAGATTAGAAAAAAAAGGGGGGTAAACCGACCGAAATTCATAGAAACGATTCCTCCATCACTCACTCACCTCTTCTGTTGAAAAGATTAAGAGTTAACCAGATTTTTTATTTTGAAATTGGAATTATAAGATGTTTACTTGGAAGACGAAAATAAATACGAATTATCGAGGGGACCGGACTGCAGTGTTTTTATAGGAAATAAAGGGAGATTTTCAAGATACCAGAAAATCCAAACGAATCACCGGGATATGAACTATCGAGATTCTACTGTAATAGAGTTTAACATATGGTGTCATCGATATATCGTTGTAAAATATCGATATATTGAATGTTAAGATATAGATAGAAATATCGGTTTTTCAACTCCGATAAATGTTGCATCACGTTCCCGCCAGTCTCGGTCGAGTCGATCCTTCTATCTCTACCGTGAATGTGTACTATATTATAATTTGCGTGTTATCTGCAATTAACGATATTATACATATATATTAGGCCTTTTTTTGTCATTTGCTCAAAATTTTTGGCAGCAGACATCGTGAAACCTAATAAAGTTAAACGACATTTAGAAACACTTCGTAGTGAGTGCATTAGAGAACCCCGAGAATTCTTCGAAATGAAATTAAAATCATATGAAAAGCAAAAATCACATTTCAAAAAAGACTGTCTATAAATGAAAAAGCTTCACTTTCCTCTTACAAAGTTTCATATCAAATAGCCAGTTGTAAAAATCCTCACAACATCGGTGAAGAGCTTATTCTGCCAGCTGCAATTGAAATTGTAGAAACTATGTTTGGAGATAATTTTGCCAAGCAATTGCAGTCCATACCTCTATCATACCGTTACCCGTCGAATTGGTGGTATAGCTGGT
The DNA here is from genome assembly GCA_948150685.1 of Rhaphigaster nebulosa. Classification (NCBI taxonomy): domain Eukaryota; kingdom Metazoa; phylum Arthropoda; class Insecta; order Hemiptera; family Pentatomidae; genus Rhaphigaster; species Rhaphigaster nebulosa. The sequence continues at coordinate 71,588,131 of OX411307.1, read as the reverse complement.
ACAGCATCAGCTTTACGGAAAGTTGTGTGGCAGTTTATTTTCTGTTCAGCTTGGTGAGGCAACAGATAGCAATAAAGATGCTCAATTAATTTCCTATGTTCGTTTTTGTTATGGTATATCAGCTGTAGAAGAACTACTATTCTGCAAACCAATAGAACTCAATGCAACAGAAATTGCATTATTGGGTATCTTAAATGATTTTCTAAACGAAAGAAATATAGAGTGGAAAAATTGCGCCAGAATAAAATCAAGAATGTTTTCTCCACTTTGTAAAGACATGTTTGTAGCAAATTCAGCGTTATTATTTTATTGTGAGGCAAGATGGTTATCACGTAGGAGATTTTTGCAACATGTTTATGAATTAATTGATGAAATAGCCAATTTTCCAAAAGAGGAAAACCGACCGGAAGCCAAGATGTTTCGAGATGGTTTATTTTTGATGAAATTAAGTTACTTGGTCTATATATTCGAGAAATTAAATACCTCGAATCTTCAACTCCATGGAACAAATACACATATGTTCGATACGAGTGATAAAGTTAATGCTTTCTTTAGAAAAATTGAATTGTAAAGCAGAAATGTAAAGTAAAAAACCTAGCAATGTTTGTAAATGTGGATACATGTGTTATCTATAAAATATCTAATTATAAGTTATTATATCAGTGTAAAGTGTATTTTATTACTTCCTTGTACGCAGTAAAGGAAGTATTATAATCGTGAAAGTTTTCAGTTTTCAACGGAAATATCCATTTCGACCATCCCTGAATCCATTTTGACTAGTTTCGAAGTGGCGTCTGTACATACGTTCGTTCGTATGTATCTCGCATAACTCAAAAACGGTTTGCCGTAGAAAGTTAAAATTTTGTATCTAGGATTACTGTATAATCTAGTTGTGAACTTCCCTTTTTGGTCATTGTATGATTACCGGAAGTGGTACTTCACTTGAAGGTCATTATGGATTTTCATCAAAAATTATATTTAAATATAATGAAAAACTTTTCAAATTTTATGTACAAGACCTATATATTAATATAAATAACATACTAGATTTTGGTCCAAATTGGAAAACCGGAAGCGGTACTTTACTTGAAGGCCATATTAGACTTTCATCAAAAATGATATTAAAATATAATATAAAACATCTCAAATTTGGTAAATGTATTTACTATATTTTGGTTAATATTGGTGAGCCGAAAAGGGTACTTTACTTGAAGGTCATAATAAACATACATAAAAAATTATATTTAAATTAAAAATCATATGTTTCGGTAGTAAAGGTTTCAAACGCGATTTGTTTTCCAATCCAATTAAACATTTTTATTACTTGTTTCAAGTGTCAAAATTGAGTATAAAATACTGGTTTTCCTCTCCATTTGCGAGATGAACAAGTCTGCTGCAGGAGAATAAGATATTAGTTAAGTGGGTTTTTCCACTTAAAATGTCGAAATTGTCGATTTCCAATGCTTTATCTAGTGATATTGACAGTGTTAATGTTGTCATGGGACATGAAGAAATCTCTTGGAAACTTGTTACCTACTGAAGGAAAACGACATATAATAACGGAATGAGACCTCCAGTAACAAGAGTGTGTTTTGTGTGTGTGTCAATAGATGGATGTTGGGACGCCGAGTGTCGTTTTTACTGCAATCTTCGGAAACTGGTAACCAAATTCAGTATCACTTTTTTAGCCACGGATTTATAATTTAAGAGTCGTATAAGGAAGTCGTATGTTGCCCCCATCAGATATATTTTTATTATGTCAAAATGGTTACTGTAACCCCCCCCCCCCCCTCCCCGTAGGGCGCGCGCCCTTCCCCAGGTTGAGAACCACTGTTATAACCTAATTTTCACTGAACAATAAAAATTAAAAATTCATGGAAGTACTCCATTCCCGGAAAACTGGAAATCGTTGTAATCTATTTATTTTACATCCAACTTTTTTCCCATTGAACGTCAGGCTTGGCACCACAAAAACATAAAATATTTTGGATTTTTTTAAATTTTTAACTTAGAACTCTAAAACTATTTATTCCACAGAAAAACGTTAGCAGTAATAAATAGAAGATCACAGAATTCTGTGTCTATTTTGTACCAGAAATTATAAATTCTATCAATAGTATGCGAGTATGATATGCCAAAAAAAGTTATTTTTTCCAGTTGGTTCTTAAAGCATATGAACTTTGTTTTTTTGTGTGTGTCAGTTATCCATTAAATGAATTATTTCGTATGCCTAATCTTTGAAATCAGAAGGAGTTGTTAATCCAATGCTAAAATAATAAAAATATATAACAATAACAATAGTATACAATATTAAACAAAATTACCTAAAAACCAATTTTTATTTCAACTTTACTTGAAGGTCATAATAAACTTTCATCAAAAATTATATTAAAATATAATGTAAAACATCTCTAATTTGGTAAATAAGACTTTTGTATCAATACCAATAATATACTAGATTTTGGTTAAAATTGATGAGCCGGAAGGGGTATCTGCATTTATGCACAAGTTCGTCGCGGGGTCAACCGACCCTGTACTCCTTTGTTAAAACGTATTCAGCGTTCTGAAAATTGATTTATTTAGGAAAAATCAAGTGCTTTCCCACTCCGTAGGTTTATACCAGTATTCCACGGCATCAGGCCATTAATTGATTCATTTGAAAGTTCATTAGCCTCTTGTAAACTTTACTCCTAATTTTTATTTATTTTTACGATACTTTCCTCCTCATTTGAATTTAAATTTTGTCTTCACTTTTATTAGAATTTCAGAGATTAGGGACTGGCCGGCCTTTTTGTGATATTCTGTCTCTCCCCCTCCCCCATCCACCATAATACAACCTTTTTTAGAGCAATGAAACTCACAATAAACTTTTTTTTTAATGGGCAAACTTAGAGCACTGATTTGGGTATATAATTAGTAAAATAAGTATATGAAACTAACTAAGGTAATAATTAAGATATTGTTTTTATGATATTTATATTTTTAGGACGAGATAATTAAGATATTGTTTTTATAATATTGATATTTGTAGGACGATATAATCAAGATATTGCTTTTATAATCTCGATATTTTTGTACCGATATAATTAAGATATTGTTTTTATTATATCGATATTTCTGGGACGATATAATTAAGATAATGCTTTATAATATAGATATTTCTCTGCCTATAGCATTAAGATAGTATTGTTATAATATCGATAATACTCTGCCGATATCATTATACTATTGTTTTTATTGTGTTCATTTACAGCAGGGTATCAATATCGATATTCTGCTTTCGACACACCAAATATTTTTATGGTTCTTTGTCGAACCCGGCCTCCTTGAATTTTTCTTTATTGATACTGTGCCGCACCACTGAAGATCAAATTTTTAGCTTCAGTGCGGCCCCCAGTCATTTGACCCCCTTCTATTTTTTATTGCATTTAGAGAGATTATTGAAGTTTGTAACATATAACCATACTGATTTCATCATTAATTTAGCAGTATCCAAAAATAAAGCAGGTCCGGAAATTTTTAAAAATTTACCTCTCATCTCCCCAGTGTTCTGTGCTCATAAATTTATTACTGATGATATTTTTCTGTGGGGTTCTTTTTGAGTTTTTAGCAAAAAAACGAAAATAAAATCTAAAAATTTCGAGGTTTTTGTGGAAATTCAAATTCCTTCATTCAGATGTAAAATGAAGTGATCAGAACGAGTTCCAGCTTTCTAGGAATCAACGTATGGGAAAAAAAATTTTAAATTTTTTTTGGCTATTTTTAATGGGCCATATTCCTAGGGCACGACTTTTCCCCTGAATAAAGATAACTTTTTTTTCATTATATCTATATATTTTCCATTACTTTAGGGCGCAGAAGGTAGGCCACAATCATCACATTACTCGCCAGAAAAGATGGACTGTGATTAATAAAGGTATATAACTAATTGGAATATTATAGTAATATAAATTAGTTGATATTGTTTTACAAAGAATTCTAATTAATGTTCAATATCCAAACTGTGTTTTTACCACTTTAATTTGGAGATCCATCTTCAGTGAAAATTTAGTTTTTATTAGCAGAAGAAATTTTTACTGTTCCCTTACCTCTTTCTCTGCTAGTATTTATCAATAAATGTTTTATTATTTATTGAAATTTAGCACTATTGGAACTTTTTGTTGTCTTCCAGTATTTCTTTAACATGTTTTTAATTTTTAAAAGTCACAAATCTCAGAAAGTAAGGGACGTGTTCTGATGGCCCATCTTTAAAAGTGAGGGCTTAAGAACCTCTCAGATATCTAGATGGTATAGACATTTTATTTTATTTTTTATGCAGCTTGCACTACAAATCCCCAATCTCCCCAGATTTTCTGTATCTGTAACAACAGATATTACGATAGCCAAATCAGATGTCCCTTATGTACCCTGAAATGATTTTTGTCCTTCATGTACCCTGTGTTAATGATTTTTTTTTTTTTATTAAAAAAATAGTCATTAAAATAGGCAAAATGTACATAAAAAGCAAAATGATGCAAGATCGCATTTATGGATATAATGCAGTATTTTTATACGTTTGCTATTTTTAATAATTCTGTTGGACTAGTTCAGTCATATATACAATGATTGATTGGTAAGTGCTTGATTTTCATGACTGTTATGAGGATTTCTATCAGTTTTAGGTTTAATGGATTTTAGTTATTTTCACAGCCTACCTACAAGATCAAGCTCCCATTACTGAAGAAAATAATTTTAGTATCTAGAGCATAGCATAAAACTCCATAAAACTTTTTTTATATGCCTTGTGTAGTTTGCATGAGTCTTAGACCAAATGGATTCAGCTATTGCTCCCACTTCTAAGTTTCTATATGACTTTTCTCAAAGAGACATTCAGATATAGAGATTTCGCCATGAGGGTCTTCTGGTTTGGATCTTGCAAAACTGTACCTAACATTGCAAGGAGCTTTATGGAAGACCTGGGTGCTGACATTTATATGATGCTGGCCGAAAATATAATTCTGGACTCCCTGGGCATTATCCACCACCACTTTAACACTTTAGAAGGACTCAGCCAATTTTTATGAAACATGACTCTCTTGTTTCTTAATTAAAAAACTTGGTGCAGAAATAACCCCTAAATATAATTTTATTATCATTGTTAGGTACTGTACACATGTTGTTTCCTAGTAAAATAATAATTTATTTAGTATAATTAGAAAATAATATACATTAGTAGAATGTGAATTATAAACCTTTGTTATTGAGTTCTATTTCATTCTTTTGTTCTTGTTTTTATTTTAGGTTCTCCAGTTGATTCAAATTTAAAGATCTTCAGAGTTATGTCGTCTGTGATATTTTCTTGTTATGTAATGACTTATATTTTAATAATTTTCTTGCTATTGATAATTTTGTAGCTGTTCTTTAATTTTGTATTTGTTTTTAAATGTATCTATTTCACTTTTTATAAGTATTTTGTTAATTGTTTTAAATGTAACTATTTTATTTTTATAAATGTTTTGTAATTGCTTTATTAGGAAACACACACCTTGTCATTTTTCATGTAGATTTGAAAAGAACTTGTGAAATGTATTAATTAAAAAGTTCGTCATGCTAAGCTGTTCTTAGGTTATAAAAAAAATAAAAATAATTTATTGTATTTTAATTTATTTTTTATGTACCTATTTAAAAATAATAAATATTTATGAGTTTTTCTCAAAAAATTGTATGTTTTTTGTTGTTATTATTGTACGGTGAGGTGAAAACAGTAAAATTATAGAAACCTGATGGCTGAGCTATTTAGATGAGAATCTCATGAAGTAAGGCCAAAGTAGTTTTAATTTGGTTTGATCTATGTCTCCCTGCATTTCTTTCTTATCCTTGCAAACTTTAAACTTCTATAATCTCAAAAGATATTTCTTTAGATTTTTAAACCAATTCAGGAGATATAAGGAAACTCAACTCAGTTTGTCAAGTAAAAGGACACTCTGTGTAGGTATATTATCATCTAAAATTTGTGTTTCTCCCTTATGATCAATTTATCATTCACTAAAAGATATATGAAATAATATATTAGTTGCTTCAGATTAACTTTTATGGCATATTAGGGGTGTAGTGGGTTGTATCACTGGCTATGAACCATGGAGGCAAAGGCTCAATTTCTCTTCATCCTCAAGGATTATTTCCAAAGGTGATATGGAAACACTTGACCTTGCATGGAAAACAGGTTCGGTAATTTAATAAATAAATAGTTGCATTGCACAGAAAACTGAAATTTGATATTGAAGAACTGAACATGATATATCTCTCTATACCTTCAATTTAGTAAATAATTTAATAGTTCCCATGTATATGTTTAGAACCTGGGTTAATCCCATAGGATATTAGATCTTATGTTCCCACAGAAGATGTTACTGCTCACCTGTGGGTGCTGAAGCAACTTTAGGGATTCTTTTAATTTAATGAACGATTAAAAAATGTTAATTACACAATTTGAGCACCAAACCGATATTGTAACATCTTTAAATTAATAATTTAACAAAACTTTTAATATTTTTTATGTTATAGTGTGATGGACTCATGGAATTTCTATTATTAAAAAAAAGAGGATGGTGGAAGGTTGGGAAAGTACATGTTAGATATGTGTGTTGATGTTTTGCAGGGTGTCCAGTAGCCTTGAACTCCTTGAAGATCGGGAATTCTACTTGAATTTTTGGCGTCGGGAAAAATCATAGGGTTCCAGCTCCAAACAACTCCGAGTTTCAATTTAAACTGATTTACACTCGTCTTCTCATTTTAAGTTCGTCGGTTTGCCACTTGCCCATGAGGCCGAGGGCGGAGTGGCAAGGATAAGGGGTTGCCATAATTATAAGTATGACTATTAATATTATATACACGATGTTTTGAACCTTGAAAAATACGCAAAACAAGCAAAATAAAGTGAAAAATATTCTCATTCAATTCTTAATATTACTCATATCTAATTTTATTTACAGTGAAACCTCTTCTAACAGACCCCTCTCTTAATTGTCTCGGCCTGAAAGTGCATTTGTATGGGCTCATTTTATTATTTTTCTTTTGTTTATTTGTTTACATTATAATTGATCAATCCCTCCGCCTGATACTTATTTTAAAATACGTTTTCATGGCTATATGAAATTATATACAATAAATTATAAGAAAAGACAATATATATATATATTGTTTTGTTATGTAAAATAAGTTTTTCAATAAAATTGTGTTGAAATTTATTCCAATAAGTGAATATTATTTATTTATACTTGAAATTATTGTTTCCATGCTGTATTTTCGAATTGTTTTTATTTTTTGCGATGTGATGATTTTTCAGTGTAAGGTAACAAAATAAGGTACCAATTTTTCTAACAGAGATACAATCTTTATAATTATTCCAATTCATTCTCAAGTCCTAATTGTCAATTTAGCAGGAGACGACCAAATACCAAACCTACCAAATTCTGAACGACTATTCCTACGATTTAGTCACAAAGCGGCTATGGTAGGTTTTTATAGCCGAAAAGATCATGATATTTCAACTCTTCTGCCTAGTAACAAAACAAAAAAACGAGAGAGAAGTTCCCACCAGAAAATTGGTTGTTCAACGTTTAATTGATATAGATTTGTTTATTGGGGGTCAAGGCATTTGCCTACTGAGGTGATGAAGCAAAAGGGATTTATTTACTGGACTCCATAAAAAATCATAGAAATTTTCTGGAACTGGTCATGTTGTTTGCAGATTATGATACTATGCAAAATAATGCCTGAAAGTGTACTGAATACAGCAAAAGTCACAGACTGAAAATAATTAAGAAAAGAAAAACTACAGGAAAGTTAACTAAAGGGCCGATTGGACGAGGACCTCTCTGTTGACATTTTGGTCAAAAACCTTTATCAACAAGCGAATCAATTTGGTGTGCCGTAATATTTTTTGAATGAATTTCACAGTAGCATAATATACAGCGTGCTGGTTGATAGAAGCCGTTGTGGACCTATTGACAATTTGCGCCCGCTATGTTGTTCAAGAAAAGATATCTGAATGACTTTTAAAAGTAACAGCAGACGATGATTCAAGTGGACTTGCTTTGTATGAGTTTATAAAATAAGAATTAGCCAAAAAGTGACATTGAATTATCAAATATTATTGCTTTTTCATTTAACGTAGTTAACAACGTGAAAGACTGTTATAACAAGCTCAATTCAAAAACGAAAACGAAGATCTTATTAACACTCACTTTATGGGTCACGTACTTAACTTGTAGCAGATTCAACAACAAAGTTGTTCCAAGCAGAAAACTTATTTGAGTTGGTGTAAGAATCTGCTGTTTTATATGCTCATCGTACAAAAGAGTGGCCGAATGGGTGAGAGAAACTAATATAAAACATGAAAAACTGCACAGATTGCAACAAATAGGAGTCACAAGATGGTGGAGCAAACAAAAATCTTTTTCTTCGATTATTGTCTTAGCGTCGTTAAGGAGTGAGAAAGTGTAAACCCATGGACTATTCAATTTTGTTACAGTTTTAAGAGGAATCAGCCAATGCTCCAAATAAGAAAACATATTAATGTCTATTCCTTTACCAGACTTATTTCTGGTTATATCCCCTGTTTCAAAATATTTACAATGTAATCCTAACAAAGAAATTAAAAAGATTGTTCCAGGTTAGACCCAAAGATATTTAATCAAATTGTAAAGCTTTTGAGTTTTTCTACAGATATCCTTTGCAGCATTTCTAAGTTAGGTAAAATTGAAAAAAGTCGGTTATCAATAGAGCTAAAACAATTTGAAAATTAGTTCGAAAATTTTATAATGGTTCAAAATGAGAATGAAAATGGAAGAAAATAAAAACAAGACAAGCTGAATGAAACTGAAAAAAAGTGTGAAGAGGACGATTTAGAATCTGAATCTAAAGAAGAAGAAAATCTTAATGGTTACTGCTCTAACAAGAAACTGTTTTCAGTGTTTATCATGCGCTTTTTTTGTTGTTTTTCTACTGTCACAATCTGGACTGTTTACCAACCTGTAAGCAGCTTACAGATTTGTACAACCTTGTATTCCTCTCTTTCTATTTCCTATGGCTGTACGCATTACGTAATCCACTACAACCAGAAATAGACTGGGAGACAAAATTCATCCTTGGCGTACTGCAGTTGTGGTTTTGATTGGCCCAGAAAGTTTGCCCTCATGAAGAACTCGACACTCGAAGTCTTCATATAATATTTATAGGGCTTAATATTTTTCAAGGAACCGCCAAATTAACTTCTCTATTAACCGAGTCGAAAGCTTTCTCTAAGTCTATGAAGACCATGTATAAGGGGCTTTGCCATTCCTTACTTTGTTCTATTATAATGCGCAAGGAGTTTATAAGGTCGATGCAACTCTTGCGGCTTCTGAAGCCAGCCTGTTCTTTTCTTAACCTTTGACCGATACTCTTCGTAATGCTATTATTTATTATTCTTGTATGTACTTTACTTATGTTAAGGTAGCTATGTAGTTCCTCTCCAATTATGGCAGTTTGATACATCTCCTTTTTTTGGAATCTTTACAATTATTCCTTTCCGCCAATCTGTAGGAATCTCTTCTTTATCCCATATGTTAACTTACAGCGGTGAAAACAGCTTGGCTGTGATATGCAGGTCAATCTTAAAGACCTCTGGAGGGATGCCGTCTGGACCTGGTGCTTTATTTCTTTCGATTTCAAATAGCGTATCTAAAGTTTCTTCCTTGTTCGAAGGTTCACCGCAGATGTCTGGAATGTCTTTGTTTGGTATATCTACATTTATTAATGTATTATCCATTCCTATATTTGTAGCTCCGTTCATAGTTTCCTTAAAATGTTTCTCCCACCTCCGCAATCGTCTCTCTGCCATGGTCAAGATCTGTCCTTGCTTATCTTTTATTGGCCAGTTTTTCGTAAAACTCTTCCATCCTTAACCAGTGGGTGATTTTATATAGTTCTCTGTTATCTTCTCTTTTTGCTGCTTCTTCTGCGTCTTATGTTAAATCGTCGATCCATTTTCTTTTTTCTCTTCTAACTCTTTTTTAAACCTTATTATTTAAATCGCCGTATTTTTCTAAAGCAATTTCTTTCTGTTGTATCGTTTTCACAAGGTTTACTTCATTTTTTGCTGACCTACGATCTTCAATTTCTTTCCATGTTTCTTCAGAGACCAATCTTTTCTCTTGGGGTTTGTGAAGCCTATAACCTCTTTTATCTTTAAAGGTAGTTTTGATTTCAGTCAAGGAGTCTTCGACGTCTTCGCTATTGTCTGAATTTAGCTCTTTATATTTATTTTAATTTTAAATATTTAATTCTTTTCTTCGCTTTTTAAATTATTGACATTATATATTCAGTCTCTAAGCAGTAATCGTTTCTTAACAGTGAATATTTTTAATCTAGAAATAAATGGCGGTCACTTCCAGCATCTGCTCCTCTTTTATTCCTCACATCCATAAGAGATCTTCCGAATCTGCTGCTTACAGCGATATGGTCAATCTAGTTCTGAGTTATTCCATCAGGGGAAGCCCAAGTGTTCCTGTGGCAAACCTTGTGAGGAAAACCTCGTGCCACCATGACGAGATCATGTTCTGCACATAATTTTTAAAATATCCCTCCATTTTCATTCATTTCATCCAGTCCGTGCTTTCCCATAATGTGCTCTAAACGATTTTTATGTTCCGTTTTGTAGTTCTTCCTATTTTTTCGCTAAGCAGGAGATATAATTCATTTCCCTTATCGATTTCGGCAGTTTCTGTTGGAGCATAGCTTTGAAATGTTGTAATATTTCTTATCTTTGTTTTGAAACTTACCATAAGTATCCTTTCTGATATTGGTTTCCATTACACTAGGCTTTTTTTTAGCATCTTTAGTCAAGAACAATCCTACCCCATCTCTGTATCCTTTCTCAATATGTCCAGAATATAGCAACGCGAACAAGTACACTGCACACCAAATTCCAGACCACTGTTTCCCTCAAACAAATTTTCCATTCCTGAAAGTTTACTTCATCATAGACAGAAAGAATTCGGTCAGGACAATGAATATCGTGACGGTGGTTAAAATGATTTGTCTGTTTTTGGATTCACTGAAATCGCAACTCGGGCAATTTTTTAAAGTTCATTCCGTACTTTAATTCATTCCTGATTTAAAAATTCCAAAGCATTAAGTATAATTAAACAAGTCATTTTCATTGCAGTGAACACCTTTCAAATGAGGGCTCTAACTGCGAAAGTCACATTCTCCACTTTTTCAAATTTTAAGAAAATTGCGAAAAACTGCTACCCGCTTTCATTTTTGACTACAATAGAAATAACTATTAATATAATTACATTATTAAACTGAACTAAACATTAGAAATGGAAAATATCACAAGCACAATCTTATGCCTCTTAAGATGATTGAAATTATAAGGATAATAAAAGAAACAGAAATGTAGAGACAATGTAAACATGTGTTTCTTATGATTAACTGATTACAAGAACTTGCGAGACCGTTTAACTATTAAACTTCTTACATTTCAAAACCGCGTAGACAATATTAGACTACTTAAATGAATTTTTACTCGATTATTTCTTTTTAAAAAAAATATCAACGAGCTTAGAAAAGTAAATTTCTTTAGGCTGTTCTATTTCTCCGAATCTGCTCGTCGATCCTGATTCATTGTTGATCTCGTATAACTTTTACTTATTTTCTTTTTATAAAAAGAGCATTTGCTAGCTATTTATTTTTGCTATCCGAAAATACAGTACGAAAACCAAAGTGCGAAACATAACAATTACGAATACGAATGAAATATTACTTCATTTTTTACATGCATGGAATTGTCCCAGACTAATTATGCCCCTCTAAAAAGACGTGTTCCCTAGCTGCAAGAGTCATATTCACCAATATTTCTTGAAATTGAGTTAAGGATGCATTCAAGTCATTTTTCATTAACTTAATTATATTTTGTGTACGATACAAGATGCATCTAAATCGGTTTTGTTTGAATACAATCTACATTTCAAACATTTCACCACATTCTAAATTTGTTTATTTTTAAAGCAGTTTATTATCCTTACAATTTCAATGACCTTGAGAGGTATAAGATTGTGCTTCTGATATTTTCCATTTCTAATACTTATTTAAATTTAATATTGTAACTGTGTTAATAAAAAGACAAATAATTTCAAGCCCAATCACGGTATTCATTTTCCTGACCGATTTCTATCTGTCCATGATGAAGAACAATTTCAGGAATGAAAAAATTTGATTGAGGGAAACAGTAGTCAATAGTAAATTTACTCTTTAAATTAAATAACAAACGGTGGGCAGACAATTTGTTAAACACTACAGTCTGGAGACAGATTCCCGAGGCGAAGATAATATATTCCAGCCAAATCCCTCCTCCTTTTCCTGTGTGGCTTTATCGCTCTTTTACTCAATCGCTCATTTCATAGTTTGTTACGTTCATTCGTTTGTTGTCTTTTGATGTTAAACTGTCCACTTGCTATTGACAAATATTTGTATTACCAAAAGTTATTGATAACTTCATAAAACCAATCATGCCGATTGATCATGACCAATGCCGATTGATCTCGTTCAAATGCAACAAAAAATATTCGAAGAAAAACAAAGGGTGAATTCCTACATAAACATACTTCACTGTTAAAAAAAAAAAAAGAAGAAAAATATGATTCAGAATGCTCACCATTTAACGTAGGTTACGAAAGAAAAGATATATGTTTACTTAAAAACAGAAGGTGGGACAGTGCATGCTTATGGCTTTTTAGTAGCTTAAGTAATTATAAAATCAAATTATTCTTTAATATTTTCATTTTTAATATTTTATTATGAAGAATATTTTTTCGCCGTATAGCAGTGGAATAAATATTCAGATTAGACTTAACTAATTGAGTAAAAATTTTGATGGACTAAAACTTGCCCGTAAAATGAGAATAACCCATATACTTATATATTTTTGTGTTGCTGAGGCAATCTTTCCTGGTAAAAAAAATATCTAATAATAAAAAAAACCTTTCCATTGCTTTCAATATTGGGTGAAGTCGAAAACTTTATTTTTACTGAAGTGCCAGGCAGTTCTATAGCTGGAGCATCCCAATTGACGTCATCGGAATTAACCCAAAAAACAAGAGCGACCATAAATGTCTGTCGCACATCAACATCTCAAGCCTCCCACAGGTGAATACTTCGTGTGTTCTCTCGTATGTTTCGTACCAAACGTGAAAAAGTTATTGCCTTACGAATCAGATGGAATTCCTGATTTCATCAACTGCAAACACTTTTTCTATTGCAGCAATTTGAACTGCAGAAATTACAAATAAAAAAAGAGAATATTAATTTAAATAGTTAAATACAATTTGCGCAGTGAAAAAAAACGCGAACCTGGACTTCGTGGTAACTGGACTAATTAGGTGCAATTAATGTATCTTTTTTTTATCTTTAAATTTATTCATGTAACGAAAAAGGATTTCAATAATATATTCAGTGAAGTGATGTTTTTACATAAATTCATAGGCAAAGGAATTAATCGAATCACAAGTTTATTTAAGTGACAAAAGTGTAGTGTACCCTTTCTCAGACTTAAAAAAAAAAATGAAACTGTAACTACTCATTGATTGTTGTAGCTTATCTTTTATCACATCAAAAATGAAGTTATAACTACCTTTCAGAGAAAACTACGATATAACTGTAGATGGTAGTTGTAACTCCCTTTTAATGACACCAAAAAACTTTAAAATACAGAAGCAGTAGCATCAACTACGTTATATTCACTTCGCCTATTGAAATAACAATGTTAGAGAAATTGCTATTTCAATATTTTTAATGTCACTCTAAAGCTAAACTATATATCAAAAAATCACAGCCCCCCTTTGCATCGCCTTACCTTTTGCATTTATTTGCTTCGTTATCTGGACTATTATTATTATTATTGCTATTAATGTATTATTATTATTATTGTTATATGAGGGGTGGGCAGCCCTTCTCCACCACGACCCATGTGGATATTTTGTGAGATACCCCGCTGACTAGAGATCCCAAAGGAATCGTATGCTTCTTATGAAGGCCATTAATTCCTTAGGATTAATTCTAGTAACATCTTCAAGTTTAATTATTGCCTGTTGTTAGTGTTGTAGCCTTTGGAAGGCAAGAGCTTCACATTCACAAAGAATGTGTTCTGCTTTTTCTTCTTCCTTAAGGCACAGACGGCATTTGGAATCTTCCATTATCTTTATCTTTTTGAGATGATATTTAGCGGGCAATGGCCCTTAAGGAGTCCCGTTACCGTTCTCAACTCATTCTTTGTCAAGTTTAGATAAAATTTTGCCTTTTCCTTTGACATGTTAATGAAGAGTTTGGATTGTTTCATACCGGGTTTGGAATTCCAGTATGTTTCCTTCTTCTTTGTTTCCCAGGTATCAATTTCTCTTCTGATTAGACTAGTAGATTTGCTACAGTATGGCTCAGGGCCAATTAGCATAGTTTCTGAGCCTTTTCGTGTTAGGTCATCAGCTATCTCATTACCTTCGATTACTTCGTGTCCCGGGGTCCACATTAGGGTAAGTTTATTACCCTTAGCTAATTACTTTAGGATAACTAGGCAATTCCAGACTAGCTGTGATGTGATTGTATAAGAGTTTAGGGCTTTTAGGGCCGCCTGGCTATCTGTTATAATATATATATTTTTTCTCTTTTGTCTCTTATTCAGATTTTCTCATGCTGCTATTTCTATTGCATGTATTACAGTTTGGAAGACCGTAGGATATCTTCCCATTGCAAGGAATCTTTTGCATTTTGTTCCAAATATTCCTGCCCCTGTTTTTCCTTCCTTAACTGAACCATCTGTATACTAGACAGTGGGCCCGTTTTCGAATTTGGGTCCTCCTTCCTTCCATATTCCTCTGTCTGGAATACGTACTTTGAATTTCTTATCGAAATATAGTTTTCTGGGCAAATGATCGCTCTTCGAACTAGTTCACTCCTTACCCTTCAGTTCACTTAATATTAGCATATGTCCTTGATAGTTTCTTGGCTTTCAGTTCCAGGTACGTTGTAGTCTAAGGTCACTTGATAGTGCCTCTTTTTGAATCCAAATCTGTAATGGACAACACTTCCATGGCTGCTGTGGGACAGGTTCTAATTGCCCCTGTTATTCCCAGGCAAGCCATCCTCTGAACTTTCTCCAGTTTCATTTATGTTGTTTTCTCCTTAGTTTTTTCCCACCAGATTACTGATGCATAGGTTATGATGGGTCGAACGACCCTAGTTATTAATGTATATGTATATATCTATATAATTACAAATAATAACAGATAAACACAGTTATCTAATAAATAATATAAATAAGTTCTTATTTATGATTTATTTTTATTATAGTTTTGTGATGATATAAGATAATTAGATCAGTAGGTGGAATTTGTAAATTACTGCAACCTAAAAAAGTATCGTATGACAAAAAAACAGTAAAATTGAAAACTAAAAAAAGAAAAGGATTAGCAACTACTTTACAAGCGAGTAATTTGAAATGAAGTATTCTTGTTTTATGAGCCTTCCTTATTCTATTAGATTTTTTTACTACAAGGAGAGGATCCCACATGTGTTTCCTAGATTTTACTGAAACTTTTAGGTGAATCTAGGCCTTAAAATATTGGACTGTGTAGGAGAATAAGGACCAACGCGCCCCAGGATCTCCTTTAAAAAATCGGGAAGTTTGCATGTGCAAAACACATCTTATTTTATATCTCTGGTTCAGATGAATTTAGGAAAATTAGTGTAGTATCCAAATGTTCTTATTCCCAAGCGAAATAATCAAAAAATAAATCATCAAAATATTCATGTATTAAGCTTGGTAAGAATACTAAAAACAACAAAAACGCCCTAAAAAAAGTGATTTTTGAGAGTAATACGTTAGTTTTCTCAAAAACCGAGATCAGATTTGAATTCCTCACCTGAATAAAACAGTTTATTCCTAATTTTTATGAAAATCTAAAAATAAAAATATCTTCGGTAAAAATTCGCTCGACCATAATACTGCTTTTTGAAGTCTTTTCACTATACGCTGTAGGAGCACTTTGCACTATAATGTAAGGAATTTAAACAAAAATTAGACATTTTATAGGATCAGTAGAAATACATTTTTGGGAGCGAAAACCACAACCTTGTTTTTTTCATTTTTAAATGTGGTTTTCAGTGTGAAATGTACGTCCGAAATTTTGAAATCGGCCGTTTTAATTAGGAGTTATAGCTAAAAATGTGAATTTTTATAAAATCCTATTCACTCTTCAAGTCTGTGTTTATATTCCTAATTATCACAGACTATTATGAATAAAGGAATATTCCGTTTTAAGAAGAAATTAAATGACCAAATCTTTATATATCTTTGTTATTTAGTTAAAAATAAATACAACACGAATTTTTCAGCGATTTTCAACCAATAATTTTTAAATATTGCATGCAAAAAAAAAAAAAAATAATAACTAATTCCTTAAGAAATTTTGTTAAGTAAAGAGAGGAGGAAAAAAGAGAAACTATTGACTTACAATTTATTTTGTTCAAACAAGGAAATATGGGAAAGATTTAATTTAGATAAAATAATAAGTCTGAGGATGAGTTCCGGCTGTTTCCTTTGTCAACTTTTGTTTTTACTAACATTATATTTTTTGGAGGGAAATGGGAATGTGTTTTCGTTTTTATCTATCCATATTTTGTTAAATGTACGTGTTTAAACATTGTATTTATATTCCATATTTTTTTAAGAATATCCTTTTTTTTATAAACAGAACAGTAGGCGAAGGAAATAGCCGAAATGTAATAATACTATCTAATTATAAGATTTATTATTTTATCAATATTAATCTTTCGTATATTTCCATGTTTCAATGTAAATAAAATTTTAGTCAATAGTTTTCTTTTTTATCCCTTTCTTTACTTACACTGCTCCTTTCTGTACATCAAGGTTTCACTGCGCTGCAATTTGAAAAAAATTTATTGATGTTTTGGTTTTGTGTCGTTTTCCCATAATTTTATAATATATTAATTTATTATATATTTATAATAATATATATCACATCCGTTTTTTTTTTAAATTGAAAACAAAAATTTCATATTCACCCCTTAACGGTGTACATTGACAAGCAAAAGTTTTCATAAACGGACTGATAGGAAAAAACAATATTTTTCAATATATTTTTGTTCTTTAAACCTATAAATTCTAACTTCAATGCAACTCTTATCGATTTGCTAAAAAAAATTTGTTCAAGAATAAATAAATATATTTTTAATATAAATTATAAATATAAAATGGAAGTTTTAATGCAACAAAAGTTTTCTGACAATCATATCATATAATAATTTATTTAAGTCCAAATTTTAAAATTAAAATTTTCAATGCTGTCCTTTGTTTTTGAGTACCGATTCAATTCGCTTGGGTTGACTTCGAAGTCAATAGAGAGGGCATTTTATCCCATTATTCCAACAATGTAGTTTAAAGATCTTTTACTGACCTTATATTTTAATGCCGCAGCTGTGGATCGAAATGAGCCCATAAATGTTCGATGGAATTTAAATCTCGTAGACTCCGAAGAGGAGCTGAAGTACATTGGGGCAATTATATAGCAGCTATGCCCGTGTGAAGAGAGCTTGTGCTTTAGGTCATTATTCTGGTAAAATTTGAACGCTCTTTCTATACCCATTTTTGCCGCAGTAGCCCTGAAATTTCATTTTAATATATTTATACTTTTCCAACACTCCATCGATAAAAACCAAATTCCCGACCCCAATTGCAGATTGACAAGAACACTACCGCCTCCACCTTTTACTATAGTAGGCAGATTTTTCAGTTTACATTCCTTTCTAGGTTCCTCCACACAATTGATCTACCATCCGATCCTCTGACGTTAAATTTGCTTTCATCTGCAAACATTACATCATTCCAGTAATCTGTAGGTTTATTTGGTAACTCTTTGACGAAATCCTACCTTTTATTCTTATTCTTTAAACTGATAAATGTTTTTTTTTCTACTTACTCTGGCTTTAAGTCCATATAGTTTTAATATTCACCGAATCGAACTTGTTTTCCAAATTGCTTATTTATTTCTTCCGTTACTTTTGTAGCTGGTTTGGGAAAGAACAGCAAAAATAGGTATAGAAGGAGCACACAAATGTACCAAGATAATGATCATTAGAACAAAGCATTCTCATACAGGAATGGCTGCTATAAAGTTGCCTAAGGGTACTTCAAACTGCTCTCCAGAGTCTAGATTTAAATTTCATCGAACACTTATCGTAACACATTTCGATTGAAAACTGCGGAATTAAAATATAAGGTCAGTATAAGATCTTTAAACTACATTGTTGGAACAATAGGAGAAAATACCCTCCGTATTGACTTCGAAGTTGACCCAAGCGATTTAATTCGGTGCTCAAAATTTTAATTTAAAGATTTGGACTTAATGAATTTAATCAATTATTATATAATATGTTTATGTATGAAAACTTTTCCTGCATTAAAACTTGTGTTTTGAAAATATATTTACTGTATATTTATTGTTCAGCAAATTTTTTTTAGGAAATCGATAAGAGCTGTATTGAAGTTACACGTTTAAATAAAAAATATGTATAAGATGGAAAATATGGTTTTTATTGATTTTTTTCTCTCCAATCAGTCCTTGTGTGAAAACTTCACTGTATATTTATAGCTTTCTACAAGATGATTGTAATGCTTAAGAACGTGGTTTATACAAAGAATTGTGTAATTATGTAATTGAAAACACAATGCACGTGCATTTCACAAGAATAACCAACAACTAATATGATTTATAGTGACCTTACTGGGTAGAAATTTTCTTCTTTTTGAACTTCTTTCAAACCATGGTGGAAACATTCACCGTGTTTCGCTGTAAAATCCAAGACATCTTTCTGGAAAATAGTCAATTTGAGCATGTAGGGTGTGCAACTTCAAACTCATGTTACAAATGGTTTTCTCCACTTTTCTATCACAGTGTTCCCGTTTTGTAATCTGGACTCCTTCTGTTTCCTGGGAAATTATTCAAAACATCTTTGTAGCTACACCATGCTTCTTTTTCTGTTTTGCTCATTGTATCCTCAAAATTTGGATCACACATTAATTTCCTGATCTGAGGTCAGTAAAAACACCTTCCTTACGCTTATCTTGGGTTATTCCGTGATAAACACTACGTATTGTATATACTTAAAACACTAACTCTTCTTCCCTAGGGCTCGTACAAACTAGCTCATGATACCCAATTTAATTTGAAGGGGAGGGAGACAAATTTTCGTGGGTGTTACATGATGTCAAGGGCCACCTGATTGGCACTCCCGTCTTTGCCAGTGATTTTGTCGGATCACAGTTTAACGCTATATACTTTTCATGTCCTACTATGGTACATAAACAGGACTTTTATGAAACACAAATTCTTGATTTTTTCGATAACCTGTCGTGATTGGAAATAACGGATTGCACCATTTAACTCAGCGCGAAGAATCCGTTTTAAGAGCATACACTCATTCGGAAACATCGTTTTTGGTGCAGAGCAGTGTTATCAAAAGTTCTTAAGGATTTTTTTATTTTTATCATACAATATTTCAAATTATTTGTTGAAAATAGCATAACAGTTCGTGTTGTATTTATTTTTAACGTAATAACAAAGATACATAAAGATTTGTTCATATTATTTCTTGTTAAAACAGAATGTTCCTTTATTTATAATTGTCTCTGACAATGAGGAATATGAACATCGTGAATTGAAGAGTGAATAAGATTTTATGGTAATTCTCATTTTTAGCTGTAACTTCTAAATAAACCGACCGATTTCAAAGGTTCGCATGTTTGAAAAAGTAAACTGTAACTAATAAAAAAAGTATATGAAATTTATTTTCAGACCTACATTTCACCCTGAAAAGCCCGTTGAAAAATGAAAAAACAATGTTGTGTCTTTTCCTCCCAAAAATCGTATTTCTACTGTTCCTAGAAAATGTCCAATTTGTTTTTACCTTACATTATAGTGCAAATTCATGCCAAGTTTCGTGCTCGAGCAATGTACATCTAAAGCAGGTGAAAATATAAATTAATTTTGAAAAGCCCTATGAACAGTCGTATTTTCGTAAAATTTTTAGCGGAAATTTTTTTTATTTTTATGTTTTCATAAAAATTAGAAATAAACAGCTTTTTGGCGTGGAAAATCCAAATCTGACCTCGGTTGTTCAGAAAACTAACGTTTTCCTCTCAAAAATCATTATTAAGGGCTTTTTTGATGTTTTTAGTGTTCTTACCAAACTTAATACTTATTTTGATGCCTTATAATTTGTTTATTCTTTCACTTAGTAATAGAAACATTTAGTTATAGAACTCATTTTCTACCTTCATCAAAACCAGTGATATAAAATAAAATATTTTGTACATGCAAACTTCCCGATTTTTTTACGGTGCTTCTGATGCGCGTTGGGCCTTAATTCCCTGCATATAGTTCGGTATTTTATGGTCTAGATTCACCTAAAAAGGTTTCATCAAAATATAGGAGACACACGTGGGACCCTCTCCTAGTATGTACCATATTACCTAAGCACTAATTATAATTTAGATTTAGGAAAATGTAGAATGCAGGATAAAAAGGATTTAATGTATAAATCTGAGTTTTTTCTATTCGTCATGATCGAAAATTATGCAAATCAAAACACAACCATAGATTCCAGCGAAATAATTAGTTACTATTACTAATGAGATTATTAGAAACCGTTATGAAAATTAGTTGTAGTAACGTTCAAAAAAAAAAAAAAACGAGGCATAATTATTGTCAATATCTCACTGCTTATATGCAGCAAGATCTAAAAAAATCTAAATTGTACTTTTGAAACCATTTAATGAATTAA
Source organism: Rhaphigaster nebulosa (assembly GCA_948150685.1). Taxonomy (NCBI): domain Eukaryota; kingdom Metazoa; phylum Arthropoda; class Insecta; order Hemiptera; family Pentatomidae; genus Rhaphigaster; species Rhaphigaster nebulosa. The sequence continues at coordinate 71,567,251 of OX411307.1, read as the reverse complement.
AGAAAGAAAAAAGCTTGTGGCAATCACCATAAATCATCGGCTCATATCGCCATCATTACCGCTCCGCTTGAGCAGTGAACCCCTCCATCTGTGTCAAAAGCTAGACTCAGGGGGCAGGGTGCGCGTCGGTTGGTTACAGCCAGCATATCTTCGCAACTTGAGCATACATTTCTTATGGACCTACTCGTGCTCGGGTGCAAGGGCTTTTTACAACAGCTAATTTAGCGTGCAATTGTTAATTTCATGTATAAGTTATTTATTTTCATAATACCATTAAACTTGTTAAAAATAAAGAAAGTACTCTTTATTTCTCAAATTAAAATGACACTGTATACATTTAGCCCTTTTAATGCATTCTAATTGTTTGGAAACTTTACACTTACTTTGCCTGTGTAGTATAATCACAAAAACTCTCTACTTGTGACGGGTATTTTATGTCATATTTTTTTGTTGGTTACTTAAAAGATTATTTGTGTGAGCCCCCGTTGCCTCTATCTAGAAACCGCAACTGATCTAGTACCTACTAGATACAGTAGAGAGGTCCAGCGAATATACTACAGGTTCGGTTAGGTATCTTGTTCCCCTTAGAGATATATACAAATAAAAGTATCGATTTGTTGAATTTATTTTTTTAGGACATAAATAAAATTATTTACATTTATATAAGTATTAGTTATTTGATACATAATATTTTTGGGTGTTGGTGTGTTTAAATTGGACGGGGGTTAGCCAGTATTTTTTTTTTAATTTGGGAGCCATTTTTTTTAGACCGGATTAGACACCTCCCATATATTGTGCAACAAAAATATTTACGTCTTTATTATTGTTTTTCATTTATTAAGAAAACATGTTACATCATTTTGCTGAAGTGAAATTTCGAAGGCTACTATGACCTGATTGTCATTATGGCTAAGTAGACATATGCCTCTTCATATGAAGTGATAAGTGATCAGACCTAGAGAAGGCTCTGTCGCAGAGACAGCAATGGAAGGGCCTGACACCGGTGTGCTTGCGGTAGTGCCGCGTCAGTTCATCCGACCTAGCGAACTTCCATCCACATTCCTTCCAGTTACACTGGTAGGGTTTTTCTCCTGTATGAGTCCGGAGATGGGCTTTCAAGTGGGATGACTTGGTGTATACCTTGCCGCAGCCCGGGTGCATGCACCCATGGCTATTGGCTTTCTTAAATGATTTTTCTTGACGGTTTTTATCACAAATTTTTCTATTCTCTTCAGCTTCACTTTGTTCCGGACTCGGAGGAGATGAATCTGCATGCTCTTCAGCTGCTATGTTAAGTAGCACATCCAAGTCCAAAAATTCTTCACCTGCTAACTCTTGAAAACTGCTGCCAGAGTTTGTCGCTCCAACCGCCGGCTCGTCCAAAAAATATTCGATTTCTTGCCACATCTGAAAACAAAATTAGAAGTTTAGGTAATTACTTTCTTTTCTATGCCAACCTCTTTGAAACCGGCTATTCAATTTAATTATTAAACCTACAGCCAGGGGGTGGGGAAGGTAATAAAGATACAAATAGAAAATGTATTAATTTGAGAAACACTCCTAGTGATTATGAGCATGTCAGAAAAATGTTATTTGACCTTATTTGTCAATCTTCTGAAACAGCCTTGGTATGTATTTAATGTAATAAATAAATAAAAACTCTATCGTTGAGACAATAGAAATACATTGTGAAAAAACCATATTTTTTATTAAGTCTTGATTTTATATAATACCTTTATAAATATAATTATATCTTTTTTACTCTCTTCTGGAAAAGTTTGGATGCTAGAGCTATTGAATTTCCAAAGTTGTGGAATTGACGCCTGTATCCATCACATTTTGTGGGATGATTTTCTATAAATATTGTTGTTTTTAAAACAACCAGTTCATGGCTTTATTGGCAATGCAGGGACGGATCCAGGATTTTCTTTTATGAGAGGGGAGTTAGTATATAGGCTACTTTTACATTTTATTTCATAAATAATAAACTTATTGAATGCTTATAACTTATTATATAAAGACTATTTGTAGGAAAAATCAATTCTCCCCCTCCATCCCCTCCCCATGGATATGCCAGTCATAACCAGTTTGATTGTTTTTTTATTTCAAATCTTGCTCGCTGCCTCACAATTTATCTCTGGGCTGATGAGGAATAGTTTTGTCTTTCGAGGTAATTCGATGAAAACATATTTAAACTATAGAAAATAACTGACAGGATAGGTGTCACCAATATTGCCTACTACTATTTTTCGGCATTTCTTCCATTTTATAGTTTCTCATATTTTTTTATAATTCTTATAGGCTGAAAACGTAAAGAACATCACTAAAAACTATTTCCCTTGGTATCCTTAGATCAACCAGCTTCAAAATCCGTGTCAGCTTAAGTTATGTATCGAAATTTAATACATTTAAATTTCCAGAGAACCCAAAGTGTGGTTCATAATATTGCCTACCTCTGTTCCTATTACCACCCATCAGGCGAAATTAGAAGTATATCCCTGTTAAAAGGCGTTGCTAGCAAAGTCATTCTGATTAAGATTGAATGCAATAGGTATGTGTGGAGGGGAAGAAAAATGAGAAGAAAAAAAGAAATTAAAAAATATTATAAAAACAAACAATTTATTGTGTAAGAAGTTAAACAAAAGTAATAAAAATAATTTAGACATGATTTGGCCACTTAATCGTTTAAACAGAAAGAACATATATATTTCCTACCCTCTCCACTGGCTGCATCTCAATATTTGTGGTTTCAGTTAAAGCAGGAAGGCCACTAAAACTTTCTGAAAATTTGCCTCATCAAATTACGCAGGTAACATCCATGAAATCACGGTTATCATACTCCATTTCATCGTCAGTGTTCTCTGGAGGACCATCTCAATCCACACTGCTAAAAGAGTTTGACACTAATAGCTTTCTATTTTTGATTGAATTCCTCTTGGTGTTGGAGGCCAGTTTCCTCTTTTGTGCTGTCTGTCTGTTTAACATCGTTTTGAGTCAAACCAAAATAATTGGATAACATTTCTTTTCAATAATTAATTCCTTTTCTAAATCGTCCGTCAGTACAGGTTTTCTCCCAAGTTTCTTTCTCACCTATGTTCTAACCTCCGCAATTCCGTCGCTTTTCTCACTAACACATGTTTTAATTTACTCAAGAATTGTAGATCTTGGAACGCCAAACTGTTTGGATGTCTTTACTATTCCCGTTTCTTTTTTCAGAACTGCCTGACATGCTGCCTGCAGACTCAAAATTCTCCATGTCTGTCTCTTTTTAATTTATTTTAGCATCTTAGACAAGAGGCCTAAAACAAAAAAGAAGGGAAATAGTAGTTAAATGAATAAAATTAAGAAATAAATAAAAATGTAATACTTAGTTTTTAATTAAATTTTTTGTTCCATATAGGGTCTTGTAGGTTATAGTAAGGACACAACATTAACATATTAAAAAAAAAGTTTAAAATACTGTAAAAAAAATACTAATATTAATAATAGCATCTCTGGAGTCTTCATTTAATAAACTCTTAAATGGCACAAGCAAAATTAGAATTTTGATACACCTACCTCATCATTCAGTGGATTGTTTGGAGCCATAAAGTACGAAGACAATAGCCTAAACAACTTCAGACAGCATATTGTTTCTCTTGTCAGTGATAAAAGTGTTGTCATTTGCGTTGCTGTTAGTATAAGTACAAACCTAAAACTAAAAAGTTACTACATTTTCTCATAAATGGCGCGAATTTTATTGTAGAAACACGAGTAAGCGACAGAGCCGAAACTATGGGGTAGCAAAGGGGGCACTTGCCCCTGGAGGCAGAATTTACAGAGTGACAGATTTTGAGCGAAATTTTATTTTTACGGTAAATAAAAAATATTTTTAGCTATTTATCAATTGTTTTGACCATAATTCAATCAAATAAAATGAGTTATTGTTATGAGATGATGGTATTTATTCCGAAGTATACCTATTACCTAAAATACTGTTATAAAGCTTGTTGGAGAGGGAGGGGGGTGAAACTCTTCTAGGATAGCCAACCTGATGTTGATTATTTCCATGGTCGTAGGTGGGTATCTCCAGGGAGGGTCAGTCTCCCCCTCCCCCTAGAAAATGTTTTAAAAAGAAATACTATGAAGTACAAAAAAGCAAACATAAAAAAACGAAAACTTATAAGCATTTTGCCAATTAGATTGATTTAATATATGATAATCATAATAATTAGTATTAAACTTTGATTAAAATTAAAATGAAATGTTGTTTTTAAACATTTACACGTGGATAGTAACTGATTTCCCCCTCTCCCCTAGGACCCGTTGTGGCTCTTCCTGGAACATTTGGTTAGCTATGTCAATGATAATTTTTTAGCTTTTTCTCACGCTTGGCGAGGTTAGCACTAAAGAAAATAATAAAAAAATCAAATAACTATTTTCGGTATATATTAACTTAGTAATTTTATAATTAATAAAAAATGATTCAATAATAGACGGTCTTTTGTGTTAAACATTCTGGACTTGACTTCGTAGATGTCTTTCTATTTCTAAATAACCGTTTACTTTTAGGTAAGTGATATAGCCTACATCAAGCTTCAATTTTGGTATGCATTCAATTCTCATTTAAATGATTAATTTGTTGACAAAGGCTAAGTAGTATGTAGATTGGTTTTTAAACTGGTTTTGGTAGCTGACTTTATAAAGTTTTAATTTTGTTACTGACTCCGGTTTCGTTTCTACAATCCGTCTCTTCCTTTGTTGCTCTCCGACAAAAGGTTTAATATTGTTGAAAGTTTCTTGTGAATTATATCAGTATAGTAAATAGTGAGAGGAAATGAAACCGAAGGTAAGGGTAGTGTTGGAAGGGGAAGCCTCTTTCTATTGGTCGCCCGAACCCTCCCCTTTTGCCTTATTGGCTGTATCGACCTGAGTTGCCCTCGTAATGGATGGCTCCTAAAGGAGCTAAGTGTTCTGTAAGAGTTGACTTTCTTCTCTATTTATAAATCTACTCTATTATAATAATTTAAAAAAAAATCGTAATACAAGAATTCAAATGTCTATTTTTAAAAACCGTTGTTCAGTTTAAATAAAACAAAAAAGATTGATTGGCAGTTTTGATTCTTAACTTCAATACCTCTTGTATTTATAAAATGTAACTCTTAAATATATCCCTCTCCCTCCGAAATGTACTTAAAAAATTCATACCCACCAACATAAGATTTGTATTTTTGTTAGATTTTTGGTAATTTAAACAACAATATTCGATTCACTTTTCATGCATATCCTTAAAACTTACGCCAAATTTGGCGGATTTTGACATTTAGGTGATTGTTTGCCTTCTTCTTACTAAATCCTCTCCCCTCCCCCTCCTAAAAATTGTTTAAATCCCCTGAAAAATTGTTCAAATCCGCCCCTAAAAAAAAAATGCTGCGTACGTCCCTGTAATAAGAGATATGTAGCCTATTTTATTTTGGCGAATAAATAATAGCAAAAATCTTAAATTTTAGCTTATAGCTATTCTAACTCGAAAATTATCTAAATATTATTTCTGAAATCAAGTAGTTTGGGGTTGGAAAGGACTTTTACGTACTAAAATCTGGTACGTATTGATTTGATTTTTTTTTAATGGTACTTCTTTCTTTTTTTATTCTTTAATTATTTTTTATCTTGACTTATGTTTTTTATTTTAATTTTTCATTTCATGAGAGTTAGGAGTCGTTATTATTCCCACTTTTTTATCTCAATACCTCGATCATTTCTTGAAATTATTGTGAAGCTGAGTTATTAAATTTCAACATTCAGGAAAATTTTCCCATTCAAAAATTCTTCTTCTGGCTTTTTTCTTCAGGAGGATCAATTCTCTCATCTAATATTTCGTCATGTTCCAGAGGAATTCTTCAAATACTGTGGAAAAAGGAGAATAACAAATACAGTGGACTCTCGTTAATCCGAGGCGTTTTGTAATCCAAACTTCACTATAAAAATGTATATAAAATACAAATATATTAAGATTAGATTTGAATTACATATATACATCCGTTTAATAAAACCTTCTGTATTATAAACACCTTACTTGCTGTTAGGCTTAAAAAATCTAGTTAAAAATGACTGCGTTAATTTGGAAGCGTATTTTTTTTCTCAATTTCTTTATCGGGGGAGATTAATTAACCTTTTCATTATTGTTAATACAATGTGTAGTTTACTTTATTCAAAAATATAATTAACTATGAGTCATAAGTTTTAACAGAATATAAAAAGGACTGTTTTCCAAAAATCGTTGTATTAGTTTTTCAACACACTTCACCATCCGGCTACTTCTTAGTAACCTATGTTTTTACTCTTCTTCCGGGCGCCCAATCAGTCATTAAAAAGTATAAGTATTAACATCCTATTTACTTACTATGTTTAATTAGTGTTAAACTGTTTTCTTAATTTCAATTGTGCGCTTTAAAAGTAAAACATCTTAAATTAACTTTGCAGGAGAAACTAACGATAATAAATTATAATAGTTTTTATAAACTAATAAAATAAATTTATTGAGAGATGTGAACCCGGAACAAAATCAGCAGTGGAATATATTGTTGGTAAGTCCACTATATCTGATATTAAGAAAAATAAAGAAAAAAAAATTAAATTTTGTTGCTTCTATGGAACAAGTTCCAAGTACTTCATAAAATGTCAAATTTAGCGATTTGACGAAGCATTTTACTGATCACGAAGCAGTTGCAGTCAAAGGTTTTAAAAACGATTTTTTTCAACAAAAGAAAATTTTAGCTGTAAAAATGTTTTTAAAGGTTAATAATTTTTGTTTTTAAATTGACTTGTTATTAATGAAGTTACCCCTACACTTATCCAAACCCCCTGGCTTTTTATTTTGTTAGAATTAGCGAGAATCTACTGTAATGACTGTAATGAGCAGATTTTTCCATCAATATTGATTTTGTCAAGGGGATTTGTTTTTCGACTTAGGTATATTTATGTATTTGGTCTCATTCTGACTAACGTTATTTAATAGATTCGCTCTTCTTCTCTTATCAATACCAAAACAAGTTACTCTAGTACTATTTGTTTACTTCTTGTGATAGTTATCTCTTCCCGAAACCCAAGAATCTGTATATTTTATCGCGATATCCACGCTCCATTTCTGACTATTTTGTTTATGTGTTTTTGTGTGTGTGTTTTATTTATTTAGCTAGCCCCATCGAAGATTTATTAGGCTTGCTATTAGCTCATAATTTATACAACTTGTTATAAACTCGTAATTTATAACATAGTTAAACTTTAAATTTTACCAAGCGCGTAATTAGTAATAAATATGGGTGCAATATTTTAATATTATTTATTGTGAAAAAAATTATTGTTATTTAAACATACCTATTACCTTATCTATAATGTATTGTCTCAAATTAACTAATTTTTTTTTTTTTTTTTTTTTTTTTTTTTTTTTTTTTTTTTTTTTTTTTTTTTTTTTTTTTTTTTTTTTTTTTTTTTTTTAGTAGGTGTATAATTGGGGCTTAGAGTTCCAAAACCAGCCAATTCCATTTTCCTATTTATTTTTTTTAAACACTTGTTATGCTATAACCTATAAAATGGTCCTATAAAAATATGGAGGGCTCTGTAAAGCACTCCACCAAAACAGACGCAGCAAGTCTTATGTCTTCCCGGCAACGTGAGGTTATTCATTGTTTACAATTTGACCATATTAATTTTTTATGTTTGCCATTCTGAGATATTGTAATATGGTAACTTACGTGTATAATGTTATAATATAACTTACTTTCGTATAGAAAACGAAAAGTAGTGTCTTGAAACCGTGATCATTAGAACAGTTTTTCTATCATGTTTTAAATGAAAAAAAAATTGTTATTGTTTGGTTTATTTATATTTTTGATACCTAACTTCCTCGAAAAAATTAATTTCAATAAATACATGCGGTTAAATATAGCAAAATTACATACATATTTTTTAATGGTATTAAAAAACCATCCAATGCCAAAAAGGGTATAACTTTACAATCAGGGCACGTTATCACTGGTTCCTCCCGAACTTACCCGAGGGTCGTCGGACCAGCATACTCTAGTGCCATTTGTGCTAACTTATTGCTTTGTATTCAATCGTAACATTCGTATTCATTGGAATTATTAAAATGATTACTGTTTTAATTAGATCACAGCTGTCGACTTCCGGTCGCAATGCTCGCTCAGGAGATATACAAATCCCAAAAGTTCCTTTTCAGTTGATCTCGGGTCCTTACCGTAATTTAAATTATCACTCCTTTAAATTATTACTGCAACTTTTCCAGATCCCCGGAAGTCGACAGCACTAACAATTTTAAATAATATGTAATTAAGGCAGTAATAATTCCAATGAATACGAATGTTAAAATAGAATACAAAGCAGTTAGTTAGCACAAATTGCGCTAGAGTGTGCTAGTCCGGCGACCTTCGGGTAAGTTCCGGAGGAACCAGTGATAACGCGCCCCGATTGTAAAATTGTACCACAAAAAGTGTTAATAATGCATGTAAATTTATTTTTTTCTTGAATTTTTTATTACTACGGAGGGACAGGTATCAAAGTGGCAGTGGCAAAAAAAACAAACAAGCTAACATCAACTGCACATTGATAACACCTAGGGCCGGATTAAGCCCAAGTAGAGGCCCCTAGAGAATGAAAATCTCGGGGCCCTTCTATACTTTTCGATTCAATACATTTTATTGCATAAACAAAAATAGAGGCACAATGAAGTAAAGTATAGATTTAAAATCTAATTTGTGATAGAGTTTTTCACTCTGATCCCGTTCACTTCAGCACAGGCTTTATATTAATAAATAAAATTTAGAAGGTAGATTAGGTAGGTAAAATTTAATGAACTTTTATATCAACACCAAACTTTAATATATCGGAACTAAGTGTGTAATTTGCATAGGTGTGCGCACGGAGGTGCTAGAGGCCTACAGGCACCTGTTAATAAGTAAGTCTTATCTCTTATATAACCCAAAGGTGTTAAATTTTTGGTTCAATTTTAACACAAAAATTGTTTAAAATAAGTTTTAGACATCATATTCTTTAAATAATTATTTAGGAGAGTAAACAATATCTCCGGACCCCCCGCCCGACTAGGAAGTATGGAACGACCCCCGGTACTTGGTTCGTACACCCTAGAGGGAATACCTTAGTTAGAATAACGGCAACTGCGCACGCCTATTGTCATTTATAAAACCAAACTATTGATAGGTAATATTTATGATTGTAATGTAATGCAATTTATTTAATACTCGCAAATAAAGAAAATAAACAAAGGTTATAACAATGATTTATTTCTCGATTAACTTAACTGTTTAACTTCATCGCATCCCGTCCACAATCCACCTATAAATCTGTCGCATTCATTTATGAAATCGAAACACTGCAATAATTACGAAAAACGACACAATTTATGACCGTAATGATTGAACACAATGAAAAAATAAAACAAATAAAAGTGCTATACAAAAATATCGTTGGCGTTCGAGCAAAAGTCATTGAGTCCTCAAGTTTGTTGAATTTGTATGATAAAGGATTTCTGCCAAGTGAAAAAGCAAAATACATAGACTAAATGAATTTATTCTTCAAATTACAGCCAAATAAAGCATTGAATGACGGTGATGTTTACCAGGTGAAAATATATAGTTTGCTAAGTGAAGAAATGAACTGTGAATTTTATATAATTTAGGACTTTGCTTTAATTAGTTTAAATCGTTTAAACGCTAACCATATATTTTCTATGATGGGACATATAGATCGAGGCGAGGAATTGCCCAGTATTTTTTTTAATATGAAAGTAATCAGTGCTTCCAACTTAAATAATGATGGTACTTGCAAGTTAATTTTTGATGCATTCTAAAATATTTTGAAACTTTCAGAGGCTGATCAAGACAAGTGGAGGCCTTCGGGGGCCGCTTAGCGGTAAAAATTCCTGAATCCCCCAAAACAGTTTCAACTATAAATATAACATTTTTCAATTATTTTATGGAAGTTTTTTTCCCTTTTTGGCCATTTCCAAAATCTTTAAGTTGAGATATTGTAATATTTTGGGGTCCTACACGGCCGCTTAATCCGTTTACCCCTTATTCCGCCCCTGGTAAAACATTGCCAAATAATAGTGAGGGTGGTGTAATTGAGTTTTATTTTAGAGAGGAAATAACTATGCTCTTATTTTTTGAAATTGTTTGTCCTTTAATAATAAATCTAAAACATTTTTAAAGTAAATTAAAACTACTTTAACTTTTTTTCTCACGGGCCACCGGGCCCTATCGAGGCTCGGAGCCCACAGGCAGTTGCTTACATTGCCTATATTGTTAATCTGACACGGATAACACCGATCCGTGACCTTTATCGGGCAGCTGTGAAAAATCTACAAAAATGGACTTGGCTAGTTTTGGAATTCGATGCCTTAATTATGTTGGTTTTTTTTGGTTTTGTTTTTAAAAAACCTTAAATGTATGTTTCCAATAGGTAAAAAAAAAATTCTCTAAACGGAAACAGTAACTTGCTTATACAAATACGTTATAAGGATTAAATTTTGTGGCATTGATTATGAAGTGAGTTGCGTGACTTGGTTCCATGTAGTGGTACCAGCTCTCCAAAACGAAATTTAACAGCAAAGCTACGAAATTATGTAGCTCAATAATGCTCATATTTATTCTTACCTCAATTTGTTATAATTAATACATTATCTTAATTTTTTATGAAAATACTGACGAGTAATATGTATAAATTATTATTTGAATACTATATTGTACATCGCTGGAAAATGAAATTGTAAACGAGGAAAGCTTAATAACTGCAGGCTTTTGAAGATAAGAAGGGCGCTGGTATTGAATATAATTTAGACCTATGATGAAGCCAATATCTTCGATGTTCAGAAGAAAGGAATTGAACGAACGTACATGAAGTAGGAAATAAAAAAAATCGATGGATGAAGTTGTTGATCGCATTGGAGAAGGACGATAAACTTATTGCCAGATTATAGGATAGGAAAGATGAAAGAAAGTAATTTCAAAAACATTTCTTCATTAATTATAAATGATTTAACATAGCGGTACTGATATTAGAATTGTTGGGAAACAATTGTCGGGAAAGGAAAACTTTTTTGCCATCTTCAGGCATCTAGAGGCTGATATAATTTTCGAATGAGCGGAGGATTGCTAGTGTCTTAAATGTTTCTCTTTATATTTTGAATATTTGTTAAAATAAATACATTTGTATGCATTATCCCGTCGACCATGCCTGTATTCTATTGTTGTGGGTTATAACATTGTATTTATAGTTATAACCTTATAAACTTTGTATTGATGTGATTTATGTAGATACTTATCTCATGTAATTGTTCCAATCAATTACCGTTTTATTAGCTAAATTCAGTTGATCGTTTTCCCATTCAGTTGATGATAAATTTTGGGATCAGCAATAAATAAACCTCAGCGTGATTGTAAACCTCATTTTCGATCCTTCACACCATGTTCCTTTTCGGAGTCGATATCCTCTTGCCGCATTCTTTAACTCCTTCTTTATCTCCATTGCTTCTCTGTTATTTTCTTCGATTGAATGAATGATACCGAAACTTTGAATACACTTTACTACTTTTCATTCGTAGATGATAGATCCCAAATTTTAATCATTTTCGCAAAGAAACATGGAGAAAAATAATGACAACTCTCAACAATACGCAAAACACAGAATTTATGAGAAATATTATACTATAGGTTATGTCCCACAACAATGGAACATATGGTCGACCTGATAATGCCTAAGTACCGGATTTTTTGTTTACATGACTACTTATACAATTCATTTTATCGGTTTGGCTTTGTTTAATTTTTATTGTATTACGTACCAATCAAATCTAATTGTCTAACCTAGGAAATTAATTAACTGTTTTTATGTCATGCCCAAATAAAATTTTCTTTTCGTCATAACTTTTTTCCATACATTTTCTCGGGGATTTACTATATACATGAAAAGTTAAAGGGCTTTAAGGAGAAGAATCTAGACATGTTTCATAAAAATCATCAAAGTCGTTTTCGAGAAAATTGCAAAAAAAAAGTGTAAAATCGTTGATATAAAGTGGCACAGGTTAGGAAAAGTAAAAATGAAATTTACTGTAGTACTTAGGAAAAATAAAAATTGTTTGCTCAACTTTTATGCCCGATGGCGACACTATAAACAAAAACCCTCGTGGAGTAGTTTGGAAACAGCTGTGTTAGAGGAGGGACGAAGGGGGAAAGTAGTAGTGTTGGTGAGAGGGAAGCGACGGTGCTGCGCCAGTGGAGTGGTTCCTTCTCGGTTTCAGAATGTCCTAAAACAAACAAAGGAGCTAACACGGCGCGATAAAAGCATTAGTTCATAAGATTTTCCTTACTGTAGCATTCCTTTTTTATTACTTCTTTGGGTTACGTTACATCTTTCATATTTTATTAAACTACAGATCTTCTTTCAGTAAACTTGATAAAAATGAAATTTTTAATGTTCCCTTTGGCATTTATAGTTTTTTTTTTTTTTTTTTTGCGTTCTCTGAGGGTGGTGGCAGAGTGCCCGCGCCCATTCAAGTTACGCCAGTGGCATACACCCTCCTTCTTTCTCACTAGTATAAATTTAATTCATTATAGGTTTTCAGATACATTACAGTATTTATTCACTTTTTTTATTTAAACTCCTCTCACTTTTATTATTTCATCTTTTTATACAGTCCACTAGAGATTCATACCCAGTGTAACCACTTAAAAATAAATGATTGTGGTAACATTCCTATAGAAAGGGAATACTATAATCAAACAGTAAAAAGAGCCAGGCTCTTTGAATCAGTTCATGATATAATTTTTTTTTTTAAATACTTCTTTCCAAAACCTGAAACTCATTTATTCCTGGACATATGTTATGACTGTGACATTGGAAAAAAACATAAATTACGATTAGTTAAAGCACTGAACATAAACAGATAAATTTCGTTCGAACTATAAAGAATAATTAAAAATAAGATGTTAAATAAAAATACTATTTACCGTTCTTTTTTCAGTCGTGTTCATAGACTCTTCTTTTTTCAGTACATTGGTGTTTAGATCGGCAAAAGATGGTTTGTTGAACATTGAGCTTAGCGTCTCAGCCACCTCTATGGACAATGACACCCAATCTGCCAATATTAGTGTCATCTTCTGCCTCTGTAACACATGATTATATCTGATGCTATAATTCACCAGGTCCAACATTTTTTAATTCAAACTAGCTAATACGTATTAATTTTACCGAAAATATTTACAGCTTGTTGTTGTGAATTAAATTTATAAGCATTCGAATCTCGTTACTCATTTTGGTAATGCGAATTTTTTTTCCCTTCCACTTTAGAGAAATTCTTTCAGATGAGTAAAAAAGGAAATGAGAATATTACTCGAAAATAAATTATAATTAAAGATAACTAGAAAATAAAAAACAGGTCGAAACGTTTCTCTTTTGTAATTCCCTTTCGTTTTACGATCAGCTACTTGTCAGTTGGAGTTTTTTATTCAATTGTTAATAGTCTATTATTTTTTGATTTTATGGTAAAGTTTCTTTGTTCCATTGAAAAGTTTTTTGGTTGTTCTTTTTCCACACTCTTCTACCTAAAGCACGTATATAAGTTAGTAGACATTAAATTCTCTATCAAAATTCAGTTATGTTTAACAGCTCTATCTCGAATAAAAATATTACCTTTAGAACTCAAAATATCCAAAAACTCTATAACTAGAATTATTTACTCAAACTGTGCTTAACTGAAAATGATTTCTTATTCGCTTGAAATATAAAGTATCGAGAATTAGCAATGAAAAGATAGGATCTATCGGGCTATAAAGGGGGCCCTGTAAGGCACGAGAAATATTTAAAGAGGTGATAGTAGATCTCAAGGACAACAAAAAAGTTCCTGTGGACCATGGTCCGATTTCTCTAAGAAAAACAGGAAATTTAATTATTGGTTTTTTGGAGTGATCTTTTAAAAACTATTCTAGGTAATTAAGTTCTAATTGCACCATTTTAAAGCAGACAAAATTCCCTTTAAGAAATATGGTTTGGCTTAACTAAATATATTGTACTGGGGCTTTCGGCTGGATCAATTGTGAAAATTTGTTTTTGTTATATTTTTCATCACTCTTTATTACTGAATGTTTTTCTCACCCCCCTGCTGAGTAAAAAAGTGTAGTGTGGAATTAGGTTTCTCCGACAAAGATGTCGGTTTTTCAGAATGGAATTTCTTAAATTCACATTGTTTCAAGTCAATAAAATAACACGGAAATACACAATAAAAAGCTACTTTGTGAAATAAAACAAAGCATTACCAAAAAATATCTTAAATTAACCAATACAAATCTGAAATAAAATTTGAAATGAAACTGTCCCTAAAAATAGAAACAAAATAAATATTGACAAATTAAAATGAATACTACTTAAATATTTAAAAGAAGAAAATAATTTTACCGCATTACTATCACAAAGCATACTTAAAATAAAAATTATTGTTCCAATTACAGACCTATTTGCCAGTCTTCCGTGCTTTATAAAGTGTATACGTCCATTCTAGAGAGCCGGTTAAGGCCACTGGTGGAAGAGCAGTGTTTTTAGGTCCAACAGACAAACTCAAGATCAGATCTTTATCTTGAGAAATGTCATAGAAAGGTCCTGGGACCGTGACCGAAGCATCTATTTGGTATTCTTGGACCTGAAGGCAGCGTTCGATTTGGTGCCCCGAAAAGAAATTTGGGAGTCCTTTAAGGCAAAGAACATTCCTTTAAAGCTTCTGAAGGCTTTAAAATCAATTTACCAGGAGCCGAAGGGTGTTGTGCGCCCAAATGACCTGGAATCAAGGGTGTTTGGACAGGAGAAGGGAATGAAACAACGCGACTCTCAAAGTCCTTTAAGTCGGTAAAACGCAAGAGGATGTGCAGATTGCCTGTGGTGAAGAGGTGATGGAAGTGGTGACAGAATTCACCTACCCTGGCATGGTGTATCAGTAGATCTGGTAAAGTGGATTCAGAAATCTGGAGCAGAATGGTGAAATGGTAAAACGCGGGGAGACTGTGTCTGGAGTGACAGGATGAGGGAAGAGCTGAATGTACACCCGGTGACGGAAACCCTGGAGAAGAGGCTACTGAGGTGGTATGGACATGACTGCAGCATGGACCATTACAGAGATCCGAAAAAAACCATCGAGGCGAGACCACTAGGAAGAAGACCAAGACGGCGGCCAAGAACCTCCTATATCAGCCACCTTGCCAGGGACAGAGGCGCATAGCATAAATGGCTAGAAGCATCTCCACGCTGAGAGGCAAATGGGTGGAAGAAAAAGAATTTAAAGATATTTTTCTGTAATGTTTTATTTAATTTCACAAAGCTTTTTATTGTGTATTTCCGTGTTATTTTATTGACTAGAAACAAAGTGAATTTAACAAATTTCATCCTCAAAAATGTTCTCATGCATTGAAACTTTGAGTTCTTTATAAATTATTTCTTTATTACATTATTATCACTACCTATTTCTTTCGGCACATTTTTTTTTTTTAAACAAATAATTCATTTTTATTCCGAAACTATCCCAAAACAATATATTGTTTTTTGTTTTTTTTTAAAGATATTTCAGCCATATGTAGGCTACTTTTTTAAATATAAAAAATAAAGGGTTGCTTACAGTGTTATTTTCATTAGAGAATTAATATATTTGGCATTACATTCTAATTTTAATTAATCGAATTTATTAATTAATGAGATTTTTAAAAAACTAAAAAAAGAAGAATCGAAACCTATAATTTCTATATTATTGGAAAACTTAAAAAACTAAAAAAACTTGTTTCTTTCAAATAGCAGCAAACAACTAACTAGCCGACGAACCTGGACTGAAAAACATTAGACCACATAAGTCCTGGCCAGATAGCACATCTCACAATACAGCTATAAAAAGACTGACCAACTAGACATAGCACATTACTCTAAAACAGTTTAAAAGAGACGAGAAAACACTAAATATATTGTTACTAAAATTGTTTGTTACCATGTTTTTAGCGAGTAAACACGTTTTGTTTTTTTATCACATTGATTAATAAATTCGATCAATTAAAATTAGAAAGTAATGCCAAATATACCAATTCTCTAATGAAAATAACACAATATGCAAACGTATATTTTATATCTTTAAAAATGGCCTATATATATATATATAAATATCTCAAGTAAAACAAAAATAACAATGTATTATTTTGGGATAGTTTTGGAATACAAATGAATTATGTGTTAAAAAAAAATGAAATAGGTTGATAATAATGAAATTAAGAAATAATTTATAAAAGAAAATCAAATTTTCAAGACGAGAGGTTTTGGTAGCGATGCACAGTAGTTGAAAATCTACTTTTTTCGAAAAAAAAAAAACAACCTGTGAAGCCAAATCTGTGAGCCACAGAAAAATAATTTTGATACCGTCTTACTCACAATGAAATTTTCATTTAGATATGCACTTTCAAAAGTTTTTGTACTGATGTAGGAGGCGAAATTTTGAGATTCCTATTCTGGAAAGAAAAACTGATATTGTTTTTTCACATTTATAAACTACCTAAATAAAAGCTATATTGTGATTTTGCGAGGATATGAAGGGCTAACAGTTTATTCTGGGTTAAATACCGATTAATTTCGATTTTTAGTTCAAAATAAATGAAAGCTAAACACGTTTTTTTTTCAACAACTATTTATTTATTATTTTATTATATTATTATATACTATTAATTATTTATTATTTAAGGCCAAAATGATAAATTTATATATAATAAAAAGATTTATAAAATAAATAATTATATATATATATATATATATATATATATATATATATATATATATATATATATATATATATATATATATATATATATATATATATATATATATATATATTCACACACAAACATGTGATTTCATGAAATAGATACTGGAATAAATGTTGACTAAATGAAATTTACACTAATGTCCTACTTTTCTCAAACTTTGGGTCTAATCAGACGAGCCATTTTTAAAATATAGACGTCATAGAAAATACGTATGCGCATGCGCGAGCTAAATTAGTTGAAAATTGACCAATTTGACACTAGACCATTTATTATACTGATCTCCAACTTTCCTCAGACTTTGGACTGAATCGGATGAGTCGTTTTTGAAATATCGGTGTCAAGGAAAATACGTTTGCGCATGCGTTAGAGAAAGCAGCAAATGGTACTGGGCAAAATTAAAACAAGATCAAATCTACACTAATCGCCAACTTTCCTCCAACTTTACAATTTTTTCTTAAAAAATCAAATATTATTCTACGATTGGATTTGGAGGCTCGTTAAAGTGCTAAAACTAAAATATTTCCGATTAATTAGGTAAAATATTTTAGGTAACCATTTTATTTATCAATAGTGAAAACAAAATGATGTTTCCAATACCTTGAAAAAAATATGTTTTTTCTGCCTTCCAACCACCGTGCGATGTCATCTGGAAAGTCGCATCGAAATTCAACCAGTGTGGGCATAGCTTTAAAGAAAATTTTGCCTACTTTACGATGGTGCAATTGGAATTAAATTACATTGAATATTTTTTTAGTATTCGCTTCCTATTCAACAAAAAATGTGACACTTTAAAAAAAAGCAACACTCAAAGCTTTAATTTCCTGCTTTTCTGTGTGGAATTGGACCATGTTGCGTATGAACTTTTTTGTTGCTCTTGAGGTCTACTTCACCTCTTTAAATATTTTCCGTGGTTTACGAGACACCTTGTTTAGAGGATACGCCTGAGTAATTAAATTAGGGGGTTGAAAGGTTTTATATATCCTCTTAAGTTCGCCATCAACTTTGGACTAAGGCTATAACAATGTCGGTGCTAAGATTGTTGTTAAATCGAAATCTACGTGTCTATACATACAGCCAGAAGTAGTGAGAGGTCATAGATATAATAGATGTAAGTAGACTCGGGTCATTCCGCACCTTATCAACCAATCAAAAATTAAGTTTAGACTCAAGGTTTTTCAAAATGAGTGAAACTTGGTATTTATGCTCTATGCATAAATATAATCGAAAATTCAAAGCTTCAGATTTTTCTCATTTTTAATTCTTGAGTTATAAATTAAAAAAAAAAAAAATCAGCGACTTTTTGACACGTTTTGAATCATTGAAAAGCTTATAGCTCTGAAACTATTCGCCCTAGAAACCGCAAAATAGTACAAATATCATTCTGTTCAGAATTACATGGGTTATAATTTGACATATATATTGAATTTGCCAAATCAATCTTTAAATGTTTAAGAATTTGCAAAAACATATTTTTTGTTAAAAATATATAAGCTACATATATACATGTTATAAGAATTTATGGACCGAATTTCATGATTTTTTTTTAGGGGTTCTTTTATAAAAAAATAAAACCTTGTATTTTTATTCCTAGTTTTTTTCAAACTGAAATAGAGATACACTGTATATGTCATATTTTATTCGTGAGTCATTAATTGGTCAGAGATTTCACAAAACTTTTTTTTCACATTATCCCTTCATAAAATTTGCTAAGACCATTCTTATATTGACATTAAGCATTTATTTCTTAATTAAAAATATATTTTAAATCGAACATATTAAAAACACATACCCATTAAATAACATTTAAAAAAAAAAAAACGAAATTTCGATTTCGAGTTAAGAAAAAATCTCTTGTTAAAAAAAAAAAAAAAATATATATATATATATATATATATATATATATATATATATATATTAAGATATATGCTTAATGTTTACTGTTAATATAAGAATGCATATATCAAATTTTATGATGGGATCATGCAAAAAAAAAACCTTTTATGGAAGCTCATTCACCAATAAATGACAAGAATAATGTTGGGCATAGTAAAAAATTTTAAAACGTAGTTTGTATAATGACTTTTAGCAAAATAAATTTAATTGTTTAAAATATGACGTAAACAGTGTATCTCCATATCAGTTTGAAAAATCTTCGCATAAAAATATCATACAAGATTTTACTTTTTTATAATAGGACCCCCCAAAAAAAACCTTCATGAAATTTGGCCCATGCATTCTTATAACATGTAGATGTAACATCTATTTTTTTTCAACAAAAATAAAAATTTCGATTTTGTTTTTTTAAAAATATGTGTTTTTGGAAATTCTTAAACACTAAAAGATTGGTTTAGTAAAATCAAGATACATATCAAATTAAAGTCCATGTAATTTTGCAAAGAATGACACTATTTTGAGCTTTCTTGGATAAATAGTTTTGGAGCTATAAGTTTTTCAATGATTCAAAACGTGTCAAACAGTCGATGTTTTTTTATTTTTAATTTATAACTCAAAAACTAAAAAACGGGAAAACATGAAATTTTGTATTTTTTATCCTACCACATACTACATACTCGTATGCATAAAAAATATTTAATTTTGAGACATCAAGTTCCAGACCTAGCCCCTCCCCCTAGCTCATGAACTTTTTTTTAAATATTTCAGACTCGTGATAAATGTATGAAATATACAGCAATAGTACAGCAATTAATTAAAGTAAATAAAGTAAAATTTATTGACCTTCAAATTAAACGACAACAGCTATAACTACAGAATAAAATGTCTCGTTAGAAATTAGTTAGTATTTTAGTTACTGATTTAGTTGTGATCTATTAACTTGCCTTACTTCGCACATGTCTGTGTTTTTAAGAACCTTTGTGAAAACTCTTAAAGGTTTCTTTCTCGGTACTCCATTTCCTTCTTTCCAAATAAGGATTTCTTTTATGAGATCAATGAAAAAAAATCCTCAATTGAAACAGAAGTAATGTCTTATGCTAAAAGTTGGTTGTCTGACGCCAAAATAAATGAGCAGCATTATCCAATTGTTATTAATATTATTTTATACATTTGTTCATCGCCAAAATGCAACAAAACCAATAAACCTTTTTAACAAAACAAATGTGTACCTTCTTAATCACTGATATCTGGACAGTGTGTACTAAACCCGCCTTACACGGTCAATATTATAATATCAATTCAATAATTATTGAAGCCTTATTGAGCGTGTAAGGAGGGCTTAAGAGAAATATCTTTCAGTTCATTCAATTTATCTCTCAGAATAAGCAAACAAACATTTCTCTCAGATCTTAATTATTAATTAAATATCAATTTTGTTTATAATCTGAACTCTACAACAAATGAGATATTCATAATTGTTTATATAAATCTATATGTATCAAATAACATTATTAAAGTCTCAGAAGGAACTTAAACCATTTTGATAAATACTTAAGTTTAAGTATACATAAATAAATGAGTCCAAAATAGCTAATATACCCTTTTATTAGTAAATTATATAATGTCATTAGTGATTTATGTTATTAATAATTAATTGCTAGCCTCAGTAACCAATAGAACCATCCATTAGCTGATTGGATATGGGAGCAGCCTCTGCGCCTTCTCAGGTTACTGGAGGGCTTAGAAAATTACAAATGAACAGAATAAGCTGAGATCATCAAACACTACGTGCGATTCATAAAATTGTGTTTATGCTGACCAGATTTGTGTTCGGGCCTAGAATATTTCCGAACTCAAACATGGTACTATTTAAAATTCTCATAATCAACATTGATTACATAATTAACATTATTCTGAAATGATTTTAAAATCAATAAATGCCTTTTCTTAAGAATGGTGGAACTCAGTATGTAGTAAAATGTACCATTAATTCTTAGGTAATACAATGAGTTGCAGAGTTAAATGCGATAATTTATTATATAAGATAACATAATATTTTGACTTCGAATCTATCTACAGACAAAGAACTCTCACCAGACATTTCAGGAGAAGTTTGCAATATCTTCAAGTTGAAAACAGGTCATAACAGATTGTTTAATTGAATGTAATCTAAGATAGCAAGGCGAGAAGAGTGAGAAAAGAATAAGTTCCACTAACTCCGGTGCGCTTCTCTGAAAAAAAAAATGGTTTTAATGTCATTTAGACGTATACTTAAAACATAATAATATAGCAGGGAGGTATATAAAATAATGTCTAAGTTCAATATTTTATTTAATAATTTTTTTATGTGGATTTTCTCTAGTTTTGAAATATGAAGCGGTCGTAATCAGCCAATGTGCTTTGTATGCAGAAAAAATCAACATCAAACATGCAGTTAGAAACGTAAAAATCTGGTGCGGTGCGCGCATTACACTGCTTTCCCTTACCGTCCTATTGTAATTATTGTGGCTCACTCGAATTCATACTCTACGCTGTATCTTTGCTAATACTGGTCCAATTTAAATAATTCTTTTTTTTTTTTTTAGAATTTAATTGACTTTCGTATGATCATGAAATGCACACTTTTTGAGTTATGCGGAAATAAAAGTTTCTTTTCGCTATAACTTTTTTCCTACATTTTCTCGGTGATGTACTACATACAGCAGTGGCGTACGCAGGGAAATGTATCATGGGGATGTACCCCCTCCCCCTCCCTCCAAATGTACGAACAAATTTAATTTTCATACCCACCAATTGTGTTTTGAGTAATATTTTTGATAATTTTAACAATAGTTTTTGATCCAATTTTCATGTTTATCCAAATCTTACACCAAATTTGGCGATTATAGATATTTAGATGATTATTTGCCTTCTTCATATTAAATCCTCCCTCCAAAAAAATTTAAATCTGCCTCCGAATAAAAATTCGGCGTACGCCCCTGTCATAGAGGGCCGGATTTAAAGTTTGGACTCCCCTAGAAAGAGTTGTTGCCGCCCACTATCGGTGCAGTTTTCCCCGAGAAAATCGAATAGTTATCTTGATTAATAAACTGTATAAAATAAGATTAAATGAAGACTTTTCTTAACTCATCATCATTTTAATTATTATTTTTATTTAGCGTGTGCTCCCTGGCATTGTACGCCCCTAGGCCGGGGCCTAGTGGTAAATCCGGCTCTGACTACATATATGGATAGTTAAGGGCTTTAAGGAGAATACTTTAGGTTTCATCAAAGTTGTTCGAGCTGTTTTCGAGAATATTTTATAAAAATGTAAAATTGCTAACATAAAATGGCACCTCCGGTAAGCCGATTTTAGCGAAAAAGTTACTGTAACATCCCAGGCATATGCATGCGTGCCATAAATACGTAATTTCAGATCCATACAACTTTTCGGTTTTGAGGTAGACTGATCACATACACACACACACGCACGATTTTACGAGACTTGGTTATTTGTGCTCAGGGAACCTTAAAACGTGTATTTCCGTTAAAAGCTCTGATTTGAAATTTTTCACAATCGCAATACTTTCCGTAGATAGATATTTCATATATAGGTAATTGGATATAAAAATATGTTTCAAAAAGTGTTAAAATATTCGAAGAAATTATAGAATAAAAAATAATTATTTTCCAAAGTTATAATAAATAATTTATATGATAATAAAAGTATAGTTTAAGGGATAAACTTGGCGATTGAGCGTGGCTGCCGGCCACGTCACCTCCTTGTTGTGCCGTGTAACAAAGTTCAACGGATACCGGGTAATGACGAGCTACGGGCTTCTCCGGGTACCGGGTAATTAAACTTCACACAGTACGGAGTCACGGGTAACGGGTAATAAGGTCGTTCAAAGACCGGGTACCCGGTACCCGGTGAAATTTTCTAACAAAATGAAAATGTAACTATCGTGTGATTTATTATTACGTAAATAATTAAAATCATAAATAATATCTTTATATTAAACATAAAAAAAAACCGACTACGGAAAAAACTTCCATATATTACAACCATATCCGTCCAAAAGATGAGTATAGACAAGGTAACAAAATTTCAGCAATCCGTTGATGGATGCTAGCAACATATTTGATAGATATAGCTGGATTCATGTTTTCAACAATGCTGCCTGTCCAAACCAAACTTAGTTGTGAATAAAAAATGGAAGGTTATTGCTATTGGTGCTAGCGCTGCTTGCTTAAAAAATATCTCTTTTTTGACAATTAGCTTTCTATATTTTTGAAATTTTCCCTATTCCAGAGTTGTTATCGGTTATAAAAAAAACATCGTATATTACAACTATAACCGACAAGAACCTTCAGGATAAGGTTACCATTCGTCCCAATCATAAAATAATTTCGACTGTTTCGATTTTTTTGGCGTGTAACAAATTTTTTAGAGGGTCATTCAGTACGGCCATTTGTTCCGATTTTTAAATTAGAAAAAATTATTCATCCGAATAAACCATATGCCTTATTTTTGAATAACAACAATCGTATTTCTTCTTGACATTAAAAACCACCTTCTTTTATACACTCCTTAAAACCCTTAAGGATAGGGTATCTGGTGTGGTGGGGGAGAGGCATTGGGGACATTCAAAAGTGTCCCGAATTTCGACAGAAAAATAGGGTCATCTCACTTCAGGATCGTTATAAACGATTTCCAGTGTACGGATAAGTTGGAGATCTTAGAAATCTATCTAAGACCAGAAAAAATGTGTCACACTCCTTTCAAGGCGATTTTCAATATTTTACAACTTTTGTGAAAAATGCATTATTAAAAGTAGTACAATTAAAATTATTAATTTAATAAGAAAACCTAATTTTTAATTAATTAAAAAAGTAATACCCGGTTTGGTACACACATTATTACATTATAAATTACGATATACTTTTGAAAGATTAGCTGGGCCCCCTGACATTAGCCGGGTACCACTTGTGAAAACCGGGTACCCGGCAATCGCCGGGCATCAAAAATACAGTCGGGTACCGTGTAATTACCAGTACTGAACCGAAGAACCTTCTTTGATCGTAGTGGTACAAGTTTATTTATAAAGAAGTATAACTATAGCATTAAAAAATAATTAAATAACTGTATTGAATTACAGAAAAAAAGTTATTTTAGCCCCCAAAAAAAAACTCACAAACAAAGCAAATATGAGAAATAAAAACTTTTTGTAATTAGAGAAAACTGTTTTTTATGCTTTACTGTCGTAGATGCTGTTATGCCATTCTTTTAATTAGGATTATTTCGGATCATTACAATAATTATAGCTTTATGTACACCGGAGAGGTCGACTTCCGCTCCTTACGTTTGCTCAAGAAATGAACTAACTCCTGACGTATCTTTGTCAACGAATGTGGGATAGATATCATCCCCCAGCCGTGTACGATATAAAAGAAAATAATATAAAAAAAATTATAAGTAAAATTTATGTTAAATTTCTCTCTCGTAAACCCTTCTGTAAGTTGGGAATTATCTTTTAACATCAACTTAAGCTCATGAAACAGTATACTTATATGAAGGACCATTAAGTGGGCTGTAGGCGCCTGGAGCGAGATTTTGCCAATTTGCCCCCCTAAAAATCGGCAAGCAGCTCATTTTCTCACGTTTGCGAATTTTATACCTTTGTCCTTCCATCAATTGTCTATCAATTTTGAATCTCTGGCCGACTTGTGATTTTAATTATAAAAAAATAATATTAAATTGGCTTGTTGTCCCTGATCCGTGGCGACCCTCTGACGTCTGCCATGCGACCATGACCATGACCATGAGACGGCCCTGTTCAATTCTACAAAATTGACTGGCTATAGTTTTATTTACATTTTAAACAATTTTTCATTTAATTTTGTCTCACTTGATGAAAAAAATAAATAAAGCTCACCTAGGAACCGTCTCGAAGTGAGCGTTATCATTTAAACTCTGCTTAGGCATTATAACATAACCTAGAACTGTCGTACAACCGTCAGCCAGACTCCTTTTGGAGCGGTCAAGACTCAGCAGTATGGTATGACGTCATACCTGGACTGCCGAGCAATGCCAACGAAATACGTCCCGTTCTATTCCCTCAAAGCAGTAGTCAACTGCCGGCCGCCACGATGGGCAGTACCAGCGAAAGTCTACCTTACGGGTTTTGTTCTCGGAGGTGGTACGCTCTTTGCACTCCTCAGAAATTCATTACTCAAAGATGATTGATCACTTTATATAAAGAGCTCTGTTATTTCATTTAATTTAACGTAACTTTATTTATCTCAGATATGTAACCTTTTGAAAACCCACCCTCCAGGGCAATAGGTATTATGGCTGTTAGTATCATACCATCTACTATACAGAGTAAAAAAAGAAAAATAATATATTTAATCTTAAATTTAAATGTTGGACATGATTACATCTCAAAAAGATTATATTATTTCATTTGTTATCCATTTTATTTTTTTCTCTGAAATAATTATAGACATGCTAGTTTAATTTAAAATAGCGTTATACCAACAGGCAGGTAAATATATTGAAAAAAAGTCCAACTTCTCAAATTAAAAATCGATGGGAGTTAGAGGCTGCGACCTCGAAGTGTTCGCCCCTCTTCTCAACAGCGTTATTTTTTTCTCTAGGTTTATTTTTTATGTTTAAACCTTTTTTTTTTTCTTCACAGGCTTTTATTCTTAAAATAAAAGTTATTTCGTATACGGTATGTTCAGATTTATCAATTGATAAGATCGGTTTGAAATGATTTTAAGAAAACTGCATTTATTTTTATTTTTTAAATTGAAGGCTATAAAAAGGAAAAAAAAACTTGGTCCCTGTTACAAGCACTGAAATCTTATGATCATTCATTTTAATTTGATTTTTCTCAATTTTAAGCCAATTCATTTAACGAATTCCTTTATGTGAACTATTTTATAGTGAAAAATTTAGAGATTTTGGTAAAGAAATATGAAAATTTTAGAAAATTTATTACCTGCAATTTTTTAAATGGTGTCAGAAGCATAAAATGTTACCTAAATGGTGATAAAAGATATCAGCTGAAAGATTTGAAAAAACAATTGGAGAGAAATCAATACAAAATAAAAAGGAGTGGGCCAAAAAATGTACAGTTCATCCAGTAACTAGAACAAGAAAAAGAGTAATAGCCACTTCTAAATCATGTTCATTTACTTAAATTATTCTTATACAACAAATTGTACTTTGATTTCTTGTCACTCCAAGCCAGATATTTTTTCTCAAACATTTTGCATTTAAGACGACTATTTTAACGGCGCTAAACTATATACCCCTAAATTTGCATTACAAATGGTTGAGTAGCTTAAGGGAATGAGGGAGGTTTATAAATAAAAGAGGATTGATAACAACAGAACGACATTTTTTATAAATCACTTTTTTGGGAATTTGAGGATCCTGAAATATTTTATGTATGTAAGAATTAGAAAACAATATTTTTGGCAGTATTATCATGCCATCTATCTTCGATAGTTGAAGAAAAAGAATATTTTTAAATATTAATTTAATTAAACTGATAATTTAAATATTTTTCCAAATATAATTAATAAATAAATGAGAAAAAACTTACTTGAGCTAAAAAAATAAATACCGAAACTAACTTTTTTAAATTTTTAATTTTAATACCAAAGTATGAAAATATTAATAAATGAAGGGAACTAACAATCAATCCAAAATGATAAGTTGAACTACGAGTATTCCAACTCGATAAGTCTCTATAGTCCAATGCCAAAAGCCCAAATAAATCTATTAAAAGTAATGTGGGTTAGCTTTTTGCGGTGTATTAGGAGATTTGAGCGTTTGCCGAATTAGTGCTTGGTTATTAAAAATCGATATACAGCCTCCTTTCTTTCCAGTCTTCTATAAAAGTTCCTTGTGAGTCTCTTTTTATGACGAACTCCAAGCTAATAGATGTGTTCTACAGTTGTAAGTCTTACTCTAAGGATATCGTAGTAGATTTTTTACTTAGAGTGGATGTTATTCGGTGAAATTTATCTTTATTTTTCAATTTTTGCAGCATTGTTCAAGATAAATGATATGGGACGTTAGGATTTAATAGATAAAAATTTTGGGCTGTAGAAAATGGTTGTAATGCATATGTAATATGTAATGCATACTGTATATACAGTGTAGCAGGATTTTACCTTGAGGAGCAACAGCATGAGTAACAAGGATTGTTATCACGGAATGTGCGTTAGTGGAAGATATTGACGGACTTGATAAATACATTCCGGCTGCTAGAACTCGGTCAAAATTCTGTTTAATATCAAGAAAGACCTGTACACTAGATTCTACGCTCCAAAGCGTCAACAGCTCGATGGTATTAATGGTTATAGGAATGAGCCAGAACCCAAACTCGTGATCAGGATCAGGGACGTTGCTATAACTATTTATTGGAGGAGAGAAAAACTAAAATTTCCTAATAATTCTTTTTTACTGGGTTTCCCGGCTATATTAAATATTTTAATTTTCCCAACTATATTACGAAACATTGTAATTTTTCCCAACTCTTTTGGGTTTTAACTTTTCACTTACCACTTGCGAATGTTGACACTAGATAACAATTTTTTTTATCTATTAAAACACAACATTGAATCAATAAAATCCCAATTTCTCAAAAGTCAAAAGGTATTGGCTTTAAATGTTTTTAACTATTTGAGTAAAATTGTTTTACCACAATATTAGCAGTTGGAAGTTGGTTCTCAAATCCGAATGTTCCAACTTTTTGGATTTTCAAATTATTGGAAGGGGTGACACCCCCCTCCCCCTAATATAATAATAAATAGATAATATAATATGATTTATTTCGGGTAGGATTAGATTAGGGAAAAGGTTTATTTTTGTTACAAAAAAATATTAATTTGTCCGGTTAAATATTTAATTATCCTTCCAAAATGTTTAATTTTTCCAGTAACCGGTTTCATTTGTCCAGCCAAATGTGTAATTAGTCTGGCAAAATGTGTAATTTGTCTGTAAAATGATTTTAATAAACTTGAAAATGCTTTAGTTAAGCTTTGTAGTACTAACAGCTTGTGGAGTGACTTTTTCGTAGGACGCCAATTATATTTACCTATATGATTGGTATATTTTTGCAATAAATTCGAATATTTTTGGGCGAC
The DNA here is from genome assembly GCA_948150685.1 of Rhaphigaster nebulosa. Classification (NCBI taxonomy): domain Eukaryota; kingdom Metazoa; phylum Arthropoda; class Insecta; order Hemiptera; family Pentatomidae; genus Rhaphigaster; species Rhaphigaster nebulosa. Next base: position 71,539,358 of record OX411307.1, on the reverse strand, counting down.
AACGAGCATTAGAATTGAGCTGATTAAGTGCATTGGATTATTTCCTCTAATTTGAATTTGTTTTTCGTTATATATTTATCACTTACTATGTTGAATTAAATTTATTTATTTTTTCACTTATTTTATTCAATCAATTTATACATTGCCTGTCTAAAGTCTAAGATCACAGCATAAATTATAGCAAAACCAAATGTTATTAAACTATACATTTTTATTATAATTTCTTTTAGATTTAAAAGATTATATATAGTCTTCAGTAATGTTTTGACTTGTAATCTTTTTTGTTATTATAATGTAAAGAAAAATTCTGGAAACGATGTTTTTCTTTTAAGCAGTCTTTACATTGAAAAATCCTCATTTACTTTTAATTACGGCTTTGAAAACTTCCGCTCTTGAACATTTTCCACTCAGCTGCTATCTGGCGCTCCGATTTACCTATCTTGTGGGGAGTATGATAACTAAGGACCGGATTAATATGCAGCAAAAAAGGTTAAAATATGCCATATAATATGCAGTAAAACCTGCAATAATATGCAGTAAAACCTGAATGATATGAATGGAAATATTCACGATAAATGTGAGAAACGTGCAAAAAAAAAAAAAAAAAAAAAAAAGGCTATAATTATTGTCTAAATTGCTTCGTTTAACAATTATAATTATAATTTATAATATAAATAGGAAAAACCATAGGTAAATTGAAATACAAATTATAATGGTTTAAAGCTAAATAATTCTTAAAAAGTATAATTGAAATATAAATATTTTCACCTACTACATTTTCACAAATAGAGATTTTATACGATCAAATAAGGGAATACCAGATGCAACCAATGCAAAATAAAGTAGCTATGTATTTAATTGAAATGTCTAGATTTGAATAAGTTCGGCAAAAGGTGCTGAGGTCTACAATGTAGGAACATTCCACGAAGCATTCACATGCAACCGTACATTATCCTATAACTATTGTTACATTTAGAACTCAAATTAAAGTATAAAATTCCAAGAATAGTTCATACAAGTATCTTTCTTATTACATATGTTTATTGCACAAGTTGCAAAAAATAATTTTCCGAGTAAAAACTGTCTCTGGGGAATTCAAAGGGTTACAAATGTGAAGCATGAAACTAAATGATGCTCCTTCTTTGGCCATTTTGGTTTATGTAAGAAAAATAAAACGTATTTGTTAATTTAAACTATTAAGCACAACGGAAGCAACACACTGACACAGAATAGAATACAAAATTCCAAAGAAGAAGCGCAAGATGATGTTTTTTTTACTTTGTTGTAGAAAGTAGTCGGAAGAGTAAGGGTTCTAGAAAAGTTATCAAATTAACTATGCGAAACTTTATTTTCTATGAATAACTAATTATACCAATTTGATCTTTTAATTTTTGTTTGTTTTGAAATGCCAATAATATATTATAAATTATTTTTAAGTACAGGTACATGTTCAATGCGGTTTTGATCACAACGATACAAACTTGAAGTTTGTCCTTACTATGATGTACTTGAAGCTTTTGTCCTTACTATAATTACAATAGTAGATTATTTTTATTCATCGTAGATGGTGTTCATCTATCTTATAATTGATGCATTCAATAATAATTAAAAAACGAACCATTTATCCCGCATTGAATGTGTATCAGAAAATAGTTTAATTATTTATTTTCTATTTTAATTGGAAGAAAAATTATTTAATTTTGCCAAATGTGCAAAAATATGGAATAGCTCATAAAATATGCAAAAATATGCACAATAAAATTAAATATATCTACGCCAAATGTATTGATTTGTAAAGATATTCGATCATTTTGGTTGAAAAACGTATCAGGAAAAACATGCAATTGCATACAAAGCCGGCCGTTAATGATAACAAACATATAATGTATACCACTTCTCCATTAAATTGAAAATTCTTTGTTATTACCCATATTTTATTGAAAGTTATCAAAATGTTTAAAATTATTAAGCAGTAATTCAAATTAATTAAATTTTCAATGGACTGATCTTTATCAACACTCAGGCGAACGATAAGAGTGAACCAAAGAATTTGATAAACGTATGAAAAGTAGATATTAGTCAAAGATAATCCAACTGAATTAACAAGAACAATTTATTTGTACTATGTTACCGAGAGATTACTAAAATAAAGGGTTTTTATCGAGTTTTTTATTCATTTTCGTTTTTTTTTATTTCTATTTTAGCCGAAGAAAACATTTTTTATTAAATTATAACATGAACATACATTATGAATTTGAAAAAGATAAAATCATTGTACAATCATATTGAAAAATACAATTGCAATTAATTTGTAACGGATAACTACATTCAAGGCAGTCAAAGTTTTTTGCCTATAAAAACAACAATTCGAATATTCGAAAATATATATATATTTATATAAGTATATATATATATATATATATAATGCTGGTTTGGAATTAGTGGCTATACTAATGTAAGTCCCAACTTAACTTATATATATATATATACTTATATATATATATATATATATATATATATATATATATATATATATATATATATATATATATATATAAGTATATATATATATATATATATATATATATATATAAGTTAAGTTGGGACTTACATTAGTATAGCCACTAATTCCAAACCAGCATTATAAACTTTGTAAATTGTATATATAGAGGATTAGAATCTGAATAAAGTTAGTGTTTAACCAGCCTTCCTGTGAGTACTTTATCTCCCCATTTCCTCTTTTTTTTTTATGTTTCGTGCGTCGAAGCTCTTAAGTGGTGCCGAAACCCGGGATCTTTTTTAGCAGTTCGCAGTGAGAATTTTTTTTTCTTTTCCTTTTTTTTTACGGAAGAATATTTTGATTTTGTTACTTATCAATTTTTATTTCTATTTTTTCTCACTTTTTTTTAAAACATGAATGAACAAGGACAAAGAGAGATCCTTAGGCCAGCAACGTTAACGCTGGAGCCTTCACAGCCAGAATCGGTGAATCCCGAATTCCCGCCATTGTCATCAGCAACTCTAACAATGGCGCGGGCGGACTTAGCTGCGCAGGAGGCGAATAGAATCGCACAGGAGACGAACGAACTAGAAAAAATGAAGCTGAAAAAGGCAAACGCACAAGATATCAGAAGAGAAATTTCCGACTTAGAGAAATTTAACGGAGATGTGGGGGAGTTAAATCATTTTCTCAAAGGCGGGGACGGGATTATGAACAGCATACAATCCCAGGTAGCAGTAGATCTTCTAGAAGAATCAGATGCCAAAAGGTTACGAGTGGCCCTAGCACGGCGGGTCAGAAGGAGCGTCCTAAACCTGATTCAAGCGGATGAGGATACCGCGTGGCAGGTAATTAAGGAAAGACTGAAGAAAGCCTATGGAGGGGGGCGATGGGCCCCAGAAGAAGATATGCTTCAAATGTTCCGAGACATGAAGAGAACGAACCAGACAAACGGTCAGTACGCTGCAGGTCTCCTCGTGAAGCTAAATAGGATAAACGAGAAGTTGCGAGAGGTAATGGACACAAGTGCAGTCGAGGCATGGATGATATTTATGACGACGGTACTGAAGGTACAGTTAGCCAGAGATACGGGGAGGAAGGACGGTCTACCCAGAGATAAATCATTTATAGAATGTGCACAGGAAATGGTAGACGCGAGCGCACGTGACGAGGAAGAGAGAGAGGAGGTTGAACCAGGGTGGAGTAGGGTGTCTTACCGAAGAAACGAGGCAGGAAGGAATAGAGTAAGACAGGATCTGGGAAGAAGGAGAGAGGGAGAGTTTGGGAGAAAAGAGAAATTACCGAGAGAGAGAAGGCAATTTGTGGACAGGAAGAATGGCAGAAGAGATGAAAGGAAGTGCCATGAATGTGGCAAGACAGGGCACTTGGTAGCTCAGTGCCCGCGTACGCGGTGTTTTGAATGCCATAACGAGGGACATATGGCCAGACAATGCCCATATATACGGCGCAGGGAACACGACCGAGGAGAACCAATGGAGATCAACGCTCAACGAATGTGGCGGAGGAGCAGAATACCGTCGGAATCGGCCAGATCTTCAGAGACTTCAGGGTCCGAGACGGAGAGCAGCGAACCCGGCGGCAGGGGAACCCCCGGAGGAAGGAGCAAGCAACGGAGTGCAGGGCGGCGAACAGAGCAGGTCAAGAGAGAATGAGGATCGTGTGAACGGAGGGGCAATCTTCTTTGTGTGAACAGTGTTGTAAAGAAGTGTGATCGGTTGCCTGTTATAGAGTTTTGTAAAGGGTGGAAGTGTTTGGTAGACACAGGAAGTTCCTGTACATTAGTGGGTAGGGATAACTTGGAGTTGTTATTTAAAGGAAAGAGTAAGCCAGATGTGAGACCATGTCAATGTAAAGTGGTCACTTTGAGTGGGCCCTGTACGATAGAGGGGGAAGTTGACTTACCCTTAGAGAAGTGGGGAATGAAGGAAGGGGTAATGACGCTGCATGTTGTGGAAATCATGCCGCGTGAGTATGGGGGAATTTTGGGATGCGATTTGTTTAGCAAATTAGGGGCGAAGATCCGTTCAGGAGGTCAATGGGTAATTAGGATCGGGAAAAAGAGGTACGAAACGTCGCAGGACGCGAAGGGGAGTGTTAGGTGTGTTGGGGTAATGACCAAAGGTGCAGATTGGAGACAAAGCGTGAGGGAGGAATTCACGGATATTTTTTTTCGCGAGGGAGACCCACTGAGCGCGACGGGAGAGACTCTCCACGAAATCAATTTGAAATCCGACAAGGTTACCTACGTGAAAGAGCGGAGGTACCCACAAGCATTGAGGGGACACATTCGTGAGGAAATCGAGGAGCTAAAGCGTCAGAGGATCATCGTGGATAGTACTTCGCCCTTTAATAGTCCACTATGGGCAGTCAAGAAGAAACCCGTCGACGGGGAAACAAAGGAGCGCTATAGGGTAGTTGTAGACTTCCGGCAATTAAATGAAAACACGTTAGATGAGAAGTACCCCATTCCTAGGTTGGAGGACATCTTGGACAGACTGGGAGGAGCATCGGTGTTTAGCACACTTGATCTGAAATCGGGATATCATCAAATTCGCATGCACCCCAGAGATCAAGCCAAAACAGCGTTTACTTTCGAAAGGGGGCATTATGAATTTACCCGTATGCCGTTTGGCTTAAAGAATGCACCCATAACGTTCCAAAGACTGATGGACGAATTTTTGCGTGGTCTGGATGAACATATGTGCCAAGTGTACATGGATGATCTCTTGGTTTTTAGTAAGACTGAGGCAAACCATATAGAGGATCTGCGACAGGTATTCACTAGAATACGACAGTTTGGGCTGAAACTATCGAAAGAAAAATCGATATTGGGTCAAACGCAGATTAATTTTCTTGGACACGTGATTTCGGCGGATGGGGTACGGCCAGATGGAAAGAAAGTAGAAGCAATCGGAAAAATGGCAATGCCGAGTGATGTGAAGGGGATCAGGAGATTGTTAGGAACCCTCAATTACTACCGGCGATTTGTTCCGGAGATGGCTGACAACCTGGTACCTTTGAACGAACTTTTGAGGAAGGGACGCACGGTTAAGATTACGCCAGAGATCGAGGCGAATATCAGGAAGTGTATGTTGCGGTTACAAACGGAACCAGTCCTCGCATTCCCAGATTTTTCCAGACCATTTTCAATCACTACGGATGCCAGTGAATATGCACTGGGGGCGGTTTTATCGCAGGAAGGCGAGAGGGAGGAAAGGCCCGTGGCATATGCGAGCAGGAGGCTTACGGACGCGGAGTCCCGGTATAGCGCACTTGAACGAGAATTGTTAGGGGTTGTATGGGCAGTGCAACACTTTCGGCCGTATGTATTCGGAAGAAGGTTTAAAGTGCACACAGATCATCGTCCTCTGTTGTGGGTGGGCAATTTGAAAGAGTCCTCGGCGAGAGTCACACGGTGGAAGGAGATTCTGAGTCAGTACAATCTCGAAGTAGTGTACAAACCGGAAAAGGAGAATGTCGTAGCTGACTGGTTATCTCGCGCGTTACAGGTAAACATGATGGAGACAGAGGTGGGTGAAGCATCGGGAGACCTACAAAGGTTCGTGCGGGAATGGACGCCAGACGGGGAAGGAGAACGCGGGGCTGACCGCCAAAGCAATGGGGACCCCTCGGATGACGAGTCAGGGGACGAGAGACCAGCAGAGATGGAGGAACTTGACGAGATAGTTAACGACAAGACTCGACAGGTCATCTGGAAAACAAAGACTACGGGGCTGGTAAAAATGGACTTCTCCAAATATGATAGGCATAACATCGTCACTATTTCAAGGAGTCAAGGAGGAGCAAATCTGCCGAGTATTAAAGGACGCATCCAAGGTAGGCGCGACCCATTATTTATATGTCGGCAACGCGGCGGTGTGGGAAAAGATCCGTGTCTTATGGAGGACTGAAAAAATAGGGATAGACAGGACTTTTATTCGTTGTCGCTCTATCGTGGAGACTATTCGCGATCACGAACAGCAAAAAGAGGTAACGATTGCATACCATCAAGGGAAGACAAACCACCGAGGAATCAACGAGACGTTGGCGGCCTTGAAAAGAAGGTATTATTGGGTAGGGATGCGGAAAACGGTAGAAGAGGTAATGAGGAGCTGCCACATTTGCCACACGGCTAAGTATGACCGGCACCCCCCCGTAGGACTACAAACAGAGACGAGGACACCTACGGTACCGTTAACGGACCTCCAAGTTGATACCTTTACGTGGAAAGGGTTTAAATGGGTGACAGTAGTGGACACCTTTAGCAAGATAGTGATGGCCCACCCCGTGAAGGAAAAATCGGCGGCAGCGGTTTGCAGCGCCCTCCAAACATGGTTCCAGTTTTATGGGGTGCCAGATACGATCTCCTCGGACTGGGGCAGGGAATTCGACAACGCCCAGTTACGACAAGAGACGAAAAGGCTAGGAATTTCGTGGCACTGGAATACGGCAGGACATCCCAAAAGTAGGGGGGGGGGGATCGAACGGCTCCATAATACCCTGGGTGAACATCTCCGAGTATTCCACGCAGACAAGGGGTTGGAAGCAGACGAGGCGATGCCCCGAGCCATAGCAGCGTATAACCATTCTATACATATGGCTACTGGGTTTTCCCCTTTCGAGGCCCTTTTTGGTTTACGCGCACGAAGGAGGGACGAGCGAGATACGACCGTGGATGAGGACATGGCGGAAAAACTAGCCGTGAATAGAGTAGAAATCGAGAGAATGTGGGGGAAAGCGCATGGGCGAATGGTAGCGGAAAAGAGTAAGAGAGTAGCGCGGGAGAACGAGGGTGTAAAGGATATTATGGGTAATATGATAATAGGCACTATCGTTTACAGGAAAATTATGTCGAATCGCGCAAAGGAAGTTCTGAGGTATGAGGGCCCATTCAAAGTGATTACGATTAGGGAGCACAATCTCGTCACTATTCAGAGTCTGGAGGAGCCCAGGAAACGGAGGACTGTACATATCGAGCAACTTAAGGTTCCAGTGGGGGAACCCAGACCATAAAAGTGTATTTATTTGTATTATACGTTTTCTGGAAGAAAAACATGTATTTTTAGTTTTTGTATATAGAGTTTTGAGGAAGTGCCTTAGGTTATATTTTGTATACTATGTGAAGTAGATGAAGTTAGTATTATGTTAATTTTTATATATAGGTTAAGTTGTAATTTTTGGTTATTTACTTTTGTTTGCAGTTTGGTTTTTTGTTTTTGTTATTGTTTGTTTTGTTTTGAGTTTACGAGGATGTTCGTAAACTGGCAGGGAGGAGTTAAGTTGGGACTTACATTAGTATAGCCACTAATTCCAAACCAGCATTATAAACATTGTAAATTGTATATATAGAGGATTAGAATCTGAATAAAGTTAGTGTTTAACCAGCCTTCCTGTGAGTACTTTATCTCCCCATTTCCTCTTTTTTTTTATGTTTCCTGCGTCGAAGCTCTTAAGTTATATATATATATATATATATATATATATATATATATATATATATATATATATATAAAGTATATATATATGTATAAGTATATATAAATATATACGTATTATATAATTTTCACAAGCGTTTCTGGTTATAAGTGAGGTAGCTAGTTTAATGTAACGAAAAAAAAATGTATCGCAATAAAATTACAATATATTTAAGAATTGACTTCAATAAACAGTTTTAGAATATCAACATTGAGCAGGAAGTAATTTATTGGTTTATAAGGTTTAAAAAAATTAAATTAAAAAGAATTTAAATTAAAAATTAAACTCCGCCAGCTAGATATAGTTTCAGGTCCCAAGCCCTGGTAAAAGAGGAGGGTCCCATGACAGCACCATAAAACACCTTCTCAGGTCAGTAGCGGTGTCATATCATCTTCTCTGTGAAGTAGTGAGAGAGCTACTGGCCTGATATCACTAAGGAGGCAATCGCTCCAGCAGGCTATGGACACAGTAGACCCATAACTTGCCCGAGAATCAACTTATGAAACACAAAAGGAAATGGATAAGTTGCTAATCGGATAATTTGGACTGGTTTACTCAGAAGTGAGCCCCATAGAGCACGATAAAAATGGGATAGCCTGCCTATTCCACAAAGATGAGTCTAAATTTATTAAGGAATGGAAAGTAATAAACGACAGACTGTTAACTCTCAACCACTCAAGGGATAGCAATCTCTACACACTATTTGTCGCCTATGCCCCAAATAACAATGCACCTGCCATAGAACAAGATTCATCTTTGAAGCATTGCAAAGAGAACTAGAAGATAGTGAAGGAACTCCTATTATCACGGGAGACTTGAAAACGGCAGGGTTGGTAATGACAACAAGAACTCAGGAGAAAGAATCCTGAACCTATGCATCGCAAAGGAAATGATGGTAGCAAATAATATATTCCCCCACAAAATAATTCACCAATACACAAGAGTAGAACCAGGGCGAAATGAAAAATCAATACCTGATTATTTTCTCACACCTAAGGAAGAGATTACAAGGACAGATTACAGGCTTACAAGGATAGACATTAGGCTGAATAAAGATCCGCGAAGGAAAGAAGAAGTAAGGCACAAAAGGGTACAAAAGATAAATGGATACAAGTTGAAGAACGAAGAAACAGCAACTGACTACCAAGTAATAATAGAATAAAAGGGTCTAAGCGGGGCCTACCCTTGGGACTCGGGCAATGTCGAGGCAACTACTTGGTCTGCCTTTAAGGAAATTCTGCAGAAGCAGAAGTAGCATGTAGTTAAATAAGAGCAGGACAGAAACTAAGAAGAACCGCATGGTAAAATGATAAGGTCAAAGAAGAAGTCAACCGGAAGAAGATATGTTGGAAACAATACCTGAAAACGGGCTCACCAAATGACTACGAAAAAATATTTAATCCAACGGCGAATAGTGAAAAACAAGGTGCTGCAAGCCAAAAGGAAAGCTTGGGAAGACTTTTGAAGAAAGATGGAAGATAACTTCCAAGAAAATCAGAAGATATTTTACAGAACGCTACAAGACATGCGCAAAAAGAGAGACCCAATAATCAAACACATTAAGGAAAGGGAAGGGAACATACTCACGAGTAACGAAGAAATCATGCATAGATGGGTTGAATCAGCTTCAGAATGAAAGTACCGAAGGCGAAATTTTTAGTTCTTCCTCAAGTTCTTCTTCGCTGAAAGAGTTTATCAGTGAGAAAGAACTTGAGGATGCTATCACCTCTCTGAAAATACTAAAACCAGCAAGAATCGATGGCATAGCCCCTTAAATAGTCAAATATATGAACCAAAAGTCGATAGACATATTCCAGCATCTTCTGAACCTTATTTGGAAAACAAAGAACATTCCGAAGTATTTGGGAAGTCTCAATTATAGTTCCAATGATTAAGAAACAGGATAATAGAGAATGCAAAAACCACCGGGGTATATCCCTTCTATGTTTCCCAAGAAAAATATACTCTAAGATAGAGAAACGATTACGTAGAGCAGTGGAACCCTCCTTGAGTGAAGAACAATATGGATTCAGGCAAAGCAGAAGTACCCAGGATCTCATATTCGTAATAAGACAACTTTCATAGAAAGTGGTAGAAAGAGACAAGGAGATCTATACTTGCTTCGTGGATTTGAAGGGTCAAGAAACAAGACATAACAAAAGTCTTAGAAGAAAAATGAGTTGATATAGGTCTTCTTAAGGCAATCGAAAGTTTCTATAAGATCCAAATGTTGACATGCAATGAAGACATGCAATTATTCACAACTAATCAGGCAAGGGTGCAGTATCAGTCCTCCGCTATTTACGCTAGTGCTCGATGACGCCAAAAAAGAGCAAAACAAAACATGCGACCCTATCAATTTGGATACAGAAATCTAAGACTGTCCTTTCTTTTTTGTTTGCTGACGCAGATTATCTAGCAGTTTTTGTAAAAAGTGGACGAAATTTCCAATTCATTCTTTGAATCCTCCAAGAAGAGCAGTCAAAGATAAACATGAGAATAAATGTAGAAAAAAAAACTAAGAGAGAAACAAAAAAGTTAATATGGAGCAGGAAATTTAAGTTTTGTGTTTTTTTAAGTGTCACGTTTCTTGTTAAATACAGGGAAGGATTAAACCATGTAAGAGCCCCTAGACGATGCACCTCGGGACCCCTCTCTCCCTTGGAATGCAATACCCTTTATTGAATTTTAAAAAAATATAAAGGCACAATGAAGTAAAGTTTAGGGTTGATATATAATTTTTGATAGAGTCCATCACCAAAAGTTCACCTCAATGCAGGTTTTATAATAATAAATTTATTAAGTAGGTATTTATTAATTAAATTTTATGCTAACATCAAAATTTAATACATCAGTACTAATGCTTATCATTTATTAAAACAAAACTATTAATAGGTAATGTAATAATAATAATTATAATACATATAATGGAACTTATGAAATTGTCGCAAATAAAGAAAATAAACTGTAGTCATAACAATGATTTATTTCGCGATTAACTTAACTGTTAAGCGTCACCATTATCAGTCAGAAAAATCTTATTAAAAATATTCAAATATTAAACCATGTTTTCAAAGCATTAACTTTCCTATAATTAAGATATATCTTTATTTTTCTACATTTATCTGAACATCTTTACTATATAGTTTCGTCGATTTTCTCAAAACACTATTCTGCAAAATCCGTCTATAATTGTCGCACTCTTTTCTAAATTAAAAAAAAAAATGTAAAAATTTCAATTGTCTTCATCTGTCAGTGTAACTGAGTTTTATTTTAGACAGAAAATAATTATGTATTTTCTACATAATAAGTCTATTTTGTGAAATTTTTTTTCCTTCAAAAATATTTGTTAAGCCAACTAAAACTACTTCAACTTATTTTTCTCAATGGCTACTGTTCCCCTAGAAGGGTCGAGGCCCTTATAACCATACAGGCAGTTACCTACATTGCCTATATGCTTAATCCGGCACTGGTTGCACAGGAAGCGATCACTCAAAAACCTTTTAAAGATAATTAAGTTTCATTTACATCATCGTAAAGTAGATGAAATTCCTTTTAAGGAACATAGTTTGGCTTAACTAAATCCATTGTGAAGGTGCTTTCGGGCTGACCAATAGAGAAAAGTTTTTTTTAAATCACTCTTTACTCGTGAAAGATTTTTTCAACCTCCTTTGAGATACAGATACAGATAGCTCACAAGAAAACTCCTACTTTTATTTAGCTGTAATTTCGTATGAATTAATTCGAGGTTTCTTATGGAATTGGTCTAGAATTGGCTCCTGTTTTCCCAAACAGTATGGACTCGAATTAGGTTTCCCCAACAAAGAAGTGTTTTGAGAATCAAATTTATTTAATTCGCTTTGTTTCAAGTCAATAAAAAAACACGGAAATACAGGATGAAAAGCTTCTTTGTGAAATAAAACAAAACTTTACCAAAAAACAATGTCTGTAAATTAATCAAAACAATTCTAAAATAAAATATGAAATTCACTGTCAGTAAATATGAACTGTCCCGGAAAATACAAAAAACAAAACAAAAAAACATTGATGAATTAAAATGACTAATGGTTAAATATTTAAAAGAAGAAAATAATTTTTCCACAGCACTAACCAAAGAATATAAAACAGAGTTAAAATAAAATTATCCTTATTAAAATAAATTTTCGAAAAGGCCCTTGAGAGGACTCGAAGCGCCATTTTCCTCTTTAAAACAGTTTCTGTTGCTGCTTTATTCTTTTGCTCATGATATTTTTATTTTATATATGTTATGTAATTTTTTTATAGCTTTTCTGCGTGAAATCGGACAATGCTCCATATGAACTTTTGTGTTTCTCTTGAGGTTTACTATAACCTCTTTAAATATTTTCTCTTGACTTCGGGACGCCCTGTATGAACAGTTAATCACATGTACAGTTTTCTAATACAAAAAAAAAAAATAAAAAAAAAAATAGAATCATTGTAGTATTATAAATTTGTTAAGATTATAATATTATAAGACTATAACGTATAGTGGGGTAAATAAGGTGAATTGTAACTTTTGCGATTGATAGCAATGAACAATCTTCAACTTCTAAAACTATAATGTTATTGTTTCTAACTTTTAGAAGAAAATTAATCTATTACTAGAGAGCTCTCTACGATATTTGTGCTTAAGTTTTACAAATTAACCCCGAGCCCTTACAAGGTTGAAACAAACGACAAACCAAAGTTATCGGTTGATTAGATATTTAAACATATTGCTTTCAAAATAAAATATTCCTTACAATAAATCAATAAAATTAAAAAAACAAAGTAAAATAAGATGAAAAATAAAAAATTAAAAGATGAAAGGGACTCACCGCAGGTGATGCATGGCCGAAGCCTTAGAGGTGTCTGCCGCCCTCAGCCACCCCACGAATCGATGATGATTCACTTTAATTTACTCACAGGTAAAAATCCTACTCAATTAGCTTTATGCTTCTGGACATCCTAGCCCGTTAGTAATGGACCTATTCCGGCCACACAACTTACCCTCCGCTCCCCATTAGCACCTCACCAATATTCCATATCTTTATTCAATGTTAATCACTTTGATGTAATGCTCTGATAACTATATTGAGAATTTCGCATCATATCTTCTAATCATCTTTATAACATTTATAAAATATTATTCTGTATTTAAAAGAATGAAGAAAATCACACGAATCCGTTGAATTTAAGAAATTATGCAATATGCCATGGTGAATACGAATTCAAGTCAAAGCAAATCAGGTTCCAGTAAAAAAAAAAAGGAAAAAAAAGAGTTGATAACACACTTGAAACCGGAATTTGTCGTGACAAATTATCTTTTACGCAAAAATAAAATTTAAGTAGCTATTAAAATCGCTAAAGCTTATTATAGCATTTCCACGTCAATTGTAACCTTTTCCATTTCAATTGAAACTTTTTCCATTTCAAATGTTACCTTTTCCATTTCAATTGTAACCCAACCGGACCTGAATTAATTCAATATTACTTACTTTATTATTGAAAAACAATTATTTTAATTACATTAATGACTTTTGAAATAATTTCGGCATATTCTATCGACATTGTTTTCGTTTATTAGATAATTGATACTAAGTGCTAATTTAAAGTAGTTTAAATTTTTGAAATAAAATTGTTTATTATTTATTTTTGAAGATTTGTTATTTATTTAGTGGGGGGAGGGTGGATTTCATCGATTTTTTGATCGTTCATTAGGTTTTGCGAAGTTATTAATGTCAAATTTACTACCGAAATTTTGTTCGGCCACGAGTAATTCTACTTAATTATTAATTTTCAAAATTCTTCGGTATAGGTATCGTTTACTAGGTTTTCAAGGGCGCTATTTCCGAATTCACTATCGGATTTCCGATCGCGCATGCGCGTTTTGCAGTTCCGTTACTGTTGGAGTTTTCTATGATATAGGGATCATTTATTATGTTTTCAAGGGTTCTGATTCCATTTCTTGAATTGGATTTAGGATCGCGCATGCGCATTACGCTTTTCCATTGCTATTGAAGATTCCCATGATAATGGGATCGTTTATTTGGTTATGGAGGGTTCTGATTCCATTTTTTAAGTTCGATTTTGGATTGCACATGCGCGTTTTGCATTTCCGTTACTGTTGGAGTTTTTTATGATAAACGTTTCGTTTATTAGGTTTTCAAGTGTTCTGATTCCACATTTTTAATTGGATTTAGGATCACGCATGCGCATTTTGCATTTCCGTTACTGTTGGAGTTTTCTATGATATAGGGATCGTTCGTAAGGTTTTCGAAGGTTCTGAATCCGTTATTTGAACTGAATTTTTATCGAGCTTGCGCATTTCGAATTACTACTACAGTTGACATTTCTTTGGCATTACTATCGATTATTAGGTTTTCGAGAGTTCTGATTCGATTTTGTTTATTGAAATTGCGATTGTGCCAGCGCTCTTTCATTTACTGATACTGTTGAAGTTTTCATTGTTACACAAATCATTAATCAGGTTTTCGCAAGTTGTGATTCCTTTTCTCAAATTTTATTTTTCGAACATGTGCATTTCAAATTACAATTATATTTGACATTTTTTTCAGTATATCGTCCTATAAAACCTAATAAACAATAACTTTAACGAGAAAAAGGTCAATGGTAACTGTTATCCGAAATGAGCATGTTCGATGGAATATTAAATTCCAAAACCTAAATCAGAACCTTTAAAAACCTAATAAACGGCCCTTAGAAACGGAAAAAGTTCAGTAAGAACAGGAAATCGAAATGCGCAGACGGGAACAAAAATTCAATGGTAAATTCGAAAATATCATGATTGATAACTTCACAAACGATACATGTACCAAAGAGATGTCAACATTAATAGTAATTTGAAATGCGAATGCTCGATACGAACCTTCGAAAACCTTACGAACGATCCCTATATCATAGAAAACTCCAACAGTAACGGAAATGCAAAATTCGGATGCACGATCCTAAATCTAATTAAAAATGTGGAATCAGAACACTTGAAAACCTAATAAACGAACCCTTTATCATAGAAAACTCTAACAGTAACGGAAATGCAAAACGCGCATGTGAAATCCAAAATCGAACTTAAAAAATGGAATCAGAACCCTCCATAACCTAATAAACGATCCCTTTTTTCATGGAAATTTTCAATAGCAACGGAAAAGCGAAATGCACATGCGCGATCCTAAATCCAATTCAAGAACTGAAATCAGGACCCTTGAAAACATAATAAATGATCCCTATGTCATAGAAATCTCCAACAGTAACGGAACTGGGAAACGCGCATGCGCGATCGGAAATCCGATTAGTGAATTCGGAAACAGCGCCCTTAAAAAACCTAGTAAACGATACCTATACCGAAGAATTTTGAAAATTAATAATTAAGTAGAAATACACGTGGCCGAACAAAATTTCGGTAGTAAATTTGACATTAACAACTTCGAAAACCTAATGAACGGTCAAAAAATCGATGAAATCCACCCTCCCCCCACTAAATAAATAACAAATCTTCAAAAATAAATAACAAACAATTTTATTTCAAAAATTTAAACTACTTTAAATTAGCACTTAATATCAATTATCTAATAAACGAAAAAAATGTCGAAATAATATGCCGAAATTATTTCAAAAGTCATTAATGTAATTAAAATAATTATTTTTCAATAATAAAATAAATAATATTGAATCAATTCATGTCCGGTTGGGTTACAATTGAAATGGAAAAAGTTACATTTGAAACGGAAAAGGTTACAATGGAATTGGAAAAGGTGACAATTGATTTGGAAAGGGTTACAATTGAAATGGAAAAGGTAACATTTGGAATGGAAAAAATTACAATTGAAATGGAAAAGGTGACAATCGACTTGGAAATGCTATAAATATAGATCTTGACTCCCTAGGAATTATTCACCAGCATTATGGTATCCGATAAATTGAAAAATGGTTGAATGGGAGGGCATTTATATACAGCACTATTTATTTATTTATATATATAAATATGTATTAATTGTTAAATTTTAATCTAATTTTATATACTACTGTGCCATACTACTCTTTATGCCATTTCATTAATATACTATAATACTTTAGTTTTAATGTAGTTTTAGTGTTAATATTTATTAATAATTACTGACATCTTATAGTAATTCTTGAAGAGGTCTATAGAGGATAATAGAGATTATCTGGTAAAAAAGGTTAAATAAAAGCCCTTAAAAATATATATAAGAAAAAAACAATACATATATATACCCAGAATAAAGTTTATTTTTCTATTCTATTCTATTCTTTTCTATTACATACCTATGTAAAAATGTATGTTTTTTGGCACATTACTTTTTTATATGCCATTGATATAAAGATATTTTTATTTACTGATCATACCACCGGGATTTCGCGTTATCCTGAATTTCCCTGGCTACAATATTCCGAATAAACGGAATTCTACTGTATGTTTAAAATAGTTCCACTCTGAAATAGTTATAATCTCCGTGGAAGGGAACGGAATATTTTCATTAATATAACAGTTTAAATCGGGGCTGGGGAGTAGGAGGCTAAATGATGTATTAAATAAAGGGGAGGATGGAGGCGGAGATATGCATTAGCTGGAAGTAGTGCGTGTTATCTCAAAACTTCTTCCCCTCCCCTCCCCCCCCCCGCTCACCACTCTGTCTAGCCAGCCTTAATTGGATGAGATATTCCCCTAACCTTTCTTTGCTCAACTCATACCCATTTACTTTTCATTAAACACACCATTCCTAACCAAATAGCATGTATTTATTATTCGTTAAATTTGACCTCAAGATTTTTTTTTTGTATCAGTCGAAAAGTTCCTGGTTATCAGCTTCGTTTATAATTTTATTAATCGTCTATAATATAAATTATTTGACTTTTTAATAACATGGATAGATCCACATGAAATACGTAAGCATATTTATGACTTTGGGAGGGGGGGGAGGAGGGAGGACTCAGAAAACTGAAATTCTCTGTTATCTCTCGGAAATACATGAATTATTTTAGGTCAGGGGCGGATCTAGGGGAAGATATTGAGGGTTACAGTGACCACAGATCTAAGCCACGGTGAAGGCTACTTGTCCAGGGGAAAGTGGGCCCGAAATCAATGTATAGGCTGATGTTCCTGATAAAATTATTTGTTTTATGCTTTGAGAGTAAAAACGATTTATACTTGCATAGGCTCTGCGCAATAAAAAAAAATAAATGACTTAAATTACTACAAACGAATTTATATTGTATGGTGCAGATTCCCCGCGGGGTCCGCACAATATACAAAAATCAAATAATATAAATATAAAAGAATATATATATATAGGTGTTCATATGGTAACACCTAATATCTGATCGTGAGGCCCCACTCTAACCAAGAGGGTTCCGCAACACTGTATCGCCCATTGATTACTTGGTGCACCGACTCACTTCCCGTCACAAGCTATGACCAAGGAGAAGGTATAGTGGAGTAACATCGTTCAAAAAAATCTGGGTCAAGCTGGCTCCGGCCGGTAGTATCTTGTAAGCGCCCCTGTCTAAAGGCGACTAGATCGAGCAGGAGACGCTCATCAGCCGTGGTGAAGGCAGGTCTCCTAGGGGAGAGGCAGGGACGTACCCAGAATTTTTTTTCGGAAGGGTTTAATTTTTTTTACGGGGAGGGGGATTTAATAAGAAGAAGGCAGGTAATATCCTTACTTATACAAGTAATAGACACTTAAGTGTCTATAATCGTAAAATTGGGTTTAGGTTTTAAGGAAAAGCATGAAAATTGAATCCAAAATAAATATTAAAAGTACAAAAAAACAGACGATTTTTTTGTGCGTTTTTGCATTTATTTCTTCATATTTCCAGGGAAAATTTGAGGTAACAAAGTTAAAATTCGTAATCAGTAACTCATAACACATAAAAGAGCAAATCTTCAGAATTTCTCCAAAACTTTCTAGGTAAAAGTACCATAGGCCTAGATTAACACCCATTGTGTGTGTTTGTGTGTTTTATACATATATATATATATATATATATATATATATATATATATATATATATATATATATATATATATATATATATACATACATATATATATTACATCATTTCCTTACATGGTAACCCCATATAAGGACCGTTTATTATGTTTATTATCATGCTCCATGCCTTAGAGGCATACTATTATATGTATGCACATGTGTACGTGTGTGTGTATATATATATATATATATATATATATATATATATATATATATATATATATATAAGTTATCTTTGTAATAAGCACTAAGACTTTTTTAAAAAGATTTATTTAGTATAAAATAAAATACAACATAAAAAAAACAGAGTGGAAAGTGGCGTGGAGACGGGCCTAAGATGGACTGAAGATAATGTTACAAAGTAGTGGGAGTTAAGATTTACAGAGTTAATTCTAAGAAAGCTATAGCTATGATGTACATTTGTCATGCTTATGGTAATAGTTCCCAGGACAGAGTTCTAAAAATTTAGATTACTATGGTGGGAAAACAATATCAGTATATTATAAACTAAGGGAGAATAGAATATTAAGTCCTCCCCTCTTAGATACGAATTTCCCCATGTTGGGTGAAATGATTTATAATCTCAGTTTTATAAAAATAAAAAATAAAAATTACTAAGCTAAGAATAATTCTTAGAATAAACATAAAGGCTATCCATAGAAGTGGAATATGTAGTGTGGTTGAATCATTGTGAATGGTTGTGGTTACACAATGTGAAAGGTGTGAGTTTCTGAGTTCGTGAAAATTTAAATTTTTAATCTCAAGAGTTGTATTTAAAAGTTGTGAATCTTGAATGTTAAAATGTTGTTTATCAAATAATGTTACAGAACCATAAGTTTTAGTGGAGGATACAATAGTTTTATTAAGATACAAAATATAATTTAAATTTGTTTTTACTAAATAAATGATAATTAATTGTGTCTGCATCTTGCTGAACCTGAAGATCATCTGGGTTGTAAAAATCTATGAGGATGTAGGTTGTTTCTGGAATGACTTCAATATGGTTTTCTGGCTGGCCTAGACGTGTGTATAGGCAATTTGAGCTTGATTCTTTCTGTAAAATATTCTGGATACAAGGATCATTCTGATGGGATAAGTCTGCTGCTTGGCAGTGATGGATGGTGTTTCTCTTGGCACATTGATTATTTAAAAATTTGAAGTTGTTATTAATATTTAAGAGATATTTGAACTTTGGTATTACTGTTATGATTTCATCCTTTACAACTGATGGTATGGAATATATATTATACACGTTATAAACAATGTCTTCAAATATTGGAAGAGTTATGGTATAAATAATTTCATTTACATGCATTGTACATCCTACAGTCATTCTACGTTCTATTTCAAGCATAAATTTAAATTGAAAAGGATATAAAAATTGATTTTTTATAATGTGGAGCAATTTTTTAATTCTTTAAATAATATTTTAGTATTTATTATAGAAGGATGAAGGATATTTAATTTACAAAAGGTTAAAGAAGTTTCTATATCAGAAATGATTGCAGAAATTTAACAAATTTTCTGCAATAAGTAATGTGTTATCTTTTATATTTTTAATAGTTTTGTTGAATGGAGAGATTAAATCATTATTTATAGAATACTGATTATGTAATTGATCTACTATTTGGTATTATCTTTTAAAGTTTTTAATAATCTAGAAAATCGTCTTATATCATTTACATCTAAATTGGTTATATATTTTTTATGGTTGGGCTCGTATCTGCCATCTTTTGAAATGAAAAGAGCTCATATGCTCTGAACTCCTCAGTTTCTTTAGCTTATTATCTCTTTATTATATAATGAGAATTAAACAATATTCTTTATTATTATTATTATTATTATTATTATTGTTTTTGGGCTTTTAGCCATCTTTTGGCATTGACGAGGTTTCATATGCTCTGATCCTGTCATGTTATAATTACTTTGTAATTATAAAAAACAATTTTAAATTGTTTATTTAAATAAAACTTATTATCTTTTTTTCTCTAATGAGAATTAAACTATATTCTTTATTATTATTATTATTATTATTGTTATTGGACTTTTAGCCATCTCTTAACATTGACGAGGTTTCATATGCTCTGATCCTGTCATGTTATACTTACTTTGTAGTTATTAAAAACAATTTTAAATTGTTAATTAAATGAAAAAAAATGAAATGAATCTTAAATCTAAATATACTAATTACGAGATTGGTTATTGTCTTGTGATGTATTGTGAATGCACTCGTTATCTGTTCTAAGAATGATGACTTGAACTGGGACCATCTTCATCAGGTCGTGTGTGAACTATTCGTATATTGACTCCTTTATGAGGTCTTTTAATATTTTTTAAATGCACCTTTTCACGCGTGTTGTAATGTTTTTTATCAATAACTGCGGTTTTAGATTTTCTATCTATTTGTTTAATTTTTTCTTTTTTATATTTATTTTTTTAATTTTGACTGTTTTTGTTTATTCGCGACAAAGACTGTGTCAGGAATATCTTTTGGTAATTCTTCGCGATTTTTATTTAGTCTCGAAATATATTTTTCTTTCGTTTTCTGATTACGACGGTTTACAATTTCATGCAAGATTTTGACTTTTTCCTTATGTCTCGCGACATAATCATTTATAATTTGGTTATCAAGGTCCATTGAAATGGGTGTATCTATATCTAAATGTCCGGAAATTATTTCAATCGGTTTTATTTGGGTTATGGAATGAATGGTATTATTGCATGCGAGTACGGCGTATTTAATTTTTTTCTCAATTTTGTCATTTTTAAATTCATCTCTGTTATTTAATATTCGTAAATGTTCTATTAATGTGCTATGAAATCTTTCAATTGGTCCATTTGATTGGGGTGATTGAGTAGAGGTGTAATGTAATTGAATTCTGTGTAATTTTAACAAATCTGAGATTAAGGAATTTCTAAATTCTAAACCGTTATCTGTTATAATTTGTTTTCGTAAACCGTGATGAGAAAAATGTGAAATTAATTTGTTTACAACGTCTGTTGCTTGACCGATTTTTAATTTATAAACTTGCGCTAATTTGGAAAAAGTTTCATTTAAAGTTAAATATTTTTTATTCTCTAAACTAATAGTATCCATGTGGACTATTTCAAATGGATTAGATGGTGTTTGAGTAACGTTGTAATGAGGTTTTAAGGGATTTCGATCGTATTCTGAAACTGCACAAATTTCACAGTTGTTAATATAAATTTGAATTGAATTTTTCATATTAGGTCAATAGTATAATCTTTTGATTCTATTACAAGTTTCTTCTGAGCCTCCGTGGTTAGTTTTGCCGGTATGATAATAATTTATTAAATTTGTTTGTTCATCGGGGTCCTGGGCATCTGTGAGCCTACTTGTATTTTTTACGAAATTTAGTTCTGAGTGTTTGAAGTATTTTATCATTACTTCATAAAATTGAGCACAAAAATCTGTTTCAAAGTACAAACAATATTTAACTTTTGGTTATACAAATTCTTTAATTAATTTTATTACATCTTGTTCGAAGCTTTCTTTTGAAATTTGAGCTATTATTCTTGTTTTTGAATTATTAAAAAGTTTTTCGATTTTTGGTTTCGCGGGATTAATATCAACTAATTTTAAAATTATTTGGTTTGTTCCTAAATTAACTGGAGAGTCTGCTATTGGTATTTCAATGATGGTGTTTCCTAATATTGCAGAATGAACGGAATTAGTTTCAGATTCAACTTCTATTTCATCTAAAATTTCATTTTCATCTAAATTTACAATAAGGGATTCGTTTTCTGATGTTTCATTTTCGCAGTAAAATTGTTCAACCAAATCATTAATAATTGCGGCAGGATCTTCGAATTCTGTTAAATTTATTTCTACTCGCGATAACTCGTCTGCGACTTTGTTTTCATGACCTTTTTTTATATTTAATTTCAAAATTAAATTCTTCTAATTTTAATTTCCATTGGTATAATTTTGAATTTGGGTCTTCAAATGATTGCAACCATTGAAGTGGTTTGTGATCTGTATAAATTATAAATTTTCTGCCAAAAAGATATTGTCGAAAGTATTTAGTTTTCCAGACAATAGCCAAACGTTCGCGTTCAATTGTAGATAATTTTGATTCACTTTCGTTAAGCGTGCGGCTCGCATAAGCTATGGGTAAATCTCGTCCGTCATGTGTTTGAGATAAGACAGCAAGCACCTAATGCAACATTTGATGCATCAGTGGTTAAGCAAAAAGTTTTATTAAAATCCGGATATTGAAGGACGGGGTTGTTGACTAAAATATTTGTACAATATCGAAACTTTCTAAATAATTTTTATCCGCGGCGTTAATTTTTGCTCCTTTCTTTAAACATCGGGTTAGTGGTTTTGTCAAATGCGCGAAATATGTATGAAACGACGGTAATATCCAAGTAGTCCAAGGAAAGCTTTTATTTGTTTATTTGTTTTGGGTAACGGATAATTTTGTATAGCAATAATTTTGTCAGGATTAGGTTTAAGTCCGTTTGGTGTGACAAGGTGTCCTAGATATTCTATTTCCTTTTTCAAAAACTCTGTTTTATCAGGTTGAATTTTTAAGTTTGTCTCTTTTAATTTTCTAAAAACTTGTTGTAGAATGGATAAATGTTCCTGAAGGGATGTACTATAGATTATTATATCGTCTAAATATGCAACGCAATTTGGAATGCCCATAAGTATATCAGTAATTACTCTCATGAAAGTTGGTGGACTAATTTTTAAACTAAAAGAAAGTTTTAAGAATTCAAAATGACCGTTTTCAATCGAAAAAGCTGTTTTTGGAATACTATCTTTATATAATAAAATTTGATGAAATGAACTTGTTAAATCTATTGTCGAAAAATAATTACTTTTGCCTAATTTATCTAGAAGATCAGTAATATGTGGAATAGGATTTTATCGTCTACTGTTTTCTCATCAAGTTTTCGATAATCTATTGCAATTTGCGTTCCGGATTGATCTAATTTTTTAGGGACTATCCAAATAGGACTATTGTATGGTGAAAAAGAAGGGCGGATGATTTGTTGTTTTAACATTTCGCCAATTTGTCTTTTTATTTCTTTTTGAAAAATTTGGGGATATCTATAATTTTTAGTGTAGACCGGAATTTCATCTTTGGTTAAAATTTTATGTTTAACTCGCGTATTTGCTGTTAGCAGAGTACCTTTTATATAAAATAATTCTTGATATTGTTCTATTAAATTATGAATTTCTTTCTTTTCTTCATTATTTAAATGGTCTATACGGATAAGTTCTTTTATTTACGGGAATTTAGTTTTTCCTGAATTTAATAAATTTATGTTATGGGCTTCATCAACTTTAAAATTTTTAATTGACTCTACATAAATGGGGGATTTAAAATTTATTCTAAAACATCGATCTGATTTGTTTTTTAATTGTGCAAATTGCTTCATTATTTTTTATTCCTATTAAGCCTTCATGTATAGAGCGAAAACTATTGAGGTCGGTATGAGGAACAATATCTTCTCCATTAGAAATGTTTTTAATGGGAATTTTTACTACTGTTTCTGAATTATTGTTTATCATATACGTGTATTCGGATTGAGGGGGTTTATTGTCATAATGGATTTTGAGATTGCCAAAAGGTGTAGTTATTATATCTTCTAACATATAAATTTTAGCGGCTAACAACTTAAGGTTGTCCGTGCCTAATAATAAATCAAATTTTTCATGAAAATCAAAAATGCCAAGTTTTTAGAAGGGTTTTGGTGTTTGGAAATAATTTTGATGATTCTATACTAGTATTAAAATTTTACAATGAAGAACCATGAGTACTTGTGAGTTTAAAAGGCTCACGGGTAATGTTATTATGAAAATATTTATTTGCTATTCGCGATGATACAAGTGATTTTGTGCTTCCAGTATCGATAAGAATTTTTAAATTAGAATTTGGTGGCAAAACGAATAGTAGGGCACTATAGTGGGTCAAATTTAGAATATCAGCGCGGGGAATTATTTTTTTAAGTCCAAGGTCCTGGTGTTTGGCTCTGATCTAAAAAATATTTTGTATATTATTCGGATCATCCTCATTAGAGTATTCGAAAGTTTCTCTGTAGTCGTCTGGAAATGAAACGGTGGGTTCATTAGGTGTTTGCTCAATTTTTTCTTTCTTTACTTTATAATTATTTTCTGATTCTTCGGAATTTAAATTGTGTAATTCTTCTATCTCAAGATTGGGATTTCTACGAACCGGGGTGTTGAGAAAAGACTTGTATCTTATACTTGGATCAGGTTGTCTTTGAAATGGGATATTAGTTATGAAATTACTATTAATACTCATAGGAGTGGATTGATAATTTTGATGAGGTCTGAATTGATTTGAATTGTAATTAATATGTCTAGAAGGTTGAATTGGTCTATAATGATTGGGACTATTAGAATTATTAGGTCTGGGAGTTTGAAAATTTTGATTGATTGGTATGTATCTTACCAATTGTTGCGTGTTTTTATAATGCGGTTTATTAAATTTATTATTTACTAATGGACGTTTCGTATCCGTAACGAATTGAAAACCATTAGTTAACATATTTATTGCTTGGTTTAAATCTACTGAATTTTTAGTTCTCATGAAAGACCCTAGTGGTTCTTTCAATCCTTTTAGTAATACACGCAAAGCTAATTTTTCAATGTATTTTGTTAGAACCAGTGCCTCCATAGGCATTTCGCTACGTAAATATGAGATTAGCAATTGTACTATTTTTTGAATTTTGTTGAAGAAGTCAGCCTCTATTACAAAAATACTATCGATTTTGAATTCACGAGCACGCGTATCAATTTATTTTGACTTCTCGGATATTCTCGTTATTGAGGTCCATTACGGGGTTAATGGAGGCACTATTACAAAAATACTATCGATTTTTAATTCAAGAACACACGTATCAATTTATTTTAACTTCTCGGATACTCTCGTTATTGAGGTCCATTACTTGAATCATAGACAATACATTTTTGTGTTACACTTTAATTCGTTCAGTTTTCATTTCGTTCGGTCATGGTGACTGCCAATTTTGTCAAGTTTTACTATCCATCAGCGGTGCAACAACTCAGTCAAACCTTCCTGAATCAGCCTGCATGTGCCATGTGTTCTCGGCCCTGTGCAATGGATGGTGCAATGGTCGCCCATCCTATTCCTTTGCAAGCAATGTCCGGGCATCGTTGGCGTTTCCATCTCGCTACCGCATCTTTGGTCTTCCTTCATGTCTGGGCCCATGAATTTCTTCAAGAAAAATATTTTTTGGAATGGAATCTTCATCCATCCTTGTCTAATGTCCAGCTCGCCTAAACCTACCAAGTCGGATGAACCACGCTTTATCGAGTTCCTTAAAGTGGGCATACAATCCTCGATTAGTCTTCCAATGCCGTTTTTGGCCCTGCATGATTCCACCATAGATTAATCGATGGATCTTCTTTCCTTGAATTAGTAAAGCCGATTTATCTGACTGACTCATTGTCCAAAGGAGAGGATCCAGGCTTTAATTATAAAAACGGCCCACCGAAACGCAGCTTTCGACCGAACTTATCTTATCCGATCCTCGTTTCTATGGAAATCCATTGCCTCTTTCATCCGACGCTACAATACCCTTCCCTCTCAAATCCTGCCTATTCAACTGCTGCTCTTGGTGCGTGCGCAAGGTCCCTACCGCGTCGGGAAGGAGGGGTGGACGCCATTCAACTAGCCTCATCCCCTCTCTCCCAAATCGGCTCGAGGACAATCCTCGGTCCGCACCCCTCCAGCCTAACCAGAGGGGACGCGGGGCGCCCGATAGTACTAGGCCGCCTGTGGGTAGCCCGGTCAGAGATGGGGTTTTGACGCCTCAGACTGTGAAGGCACAGCAACCTGCTCTGGCTCCCCTGCAGTTGTTTCTTCACAAATGGATGTGGTCTGGGAAAGCCGCTCTTCCTCCACCCGCGCAGGCACATTTGGATGCATACTATCTTTTATTTCCTCCATGGTTGAAAAAAGTAAAAGGGGGAGTGATCTGTATTGTTTATTGTGTGGTGTTAGTGTAGGTGTGCAGCCGTCCTCGCCACCTTCCCCACTTGGCTGAAACAGGTAAACTTCAAAATAAATATCATCATCCTATAACATTAACTCATTTTATTGACTGAATTAAGGTCAAAACAACCAAAACGTAGAAATAAATATAAAATTTCGCTTGAAATTTGCCGCCCTCTAAATTCTGCCGCTCGGGGCGGGTGCCCACTTTGCCTCTCCCCCCTCCTGCTCCGACCAGGACACCCAACTATTGTAATCGTCCCAGAGATCCTTGAGACTTGTTTCATTCTTAAATTCTGAGAATATGTATATAGATATTGTTAGTAAAAAAAGTATTGGTGAGAGGGAGGGACTCTGAGGACTGCCACCCGTGAGAGAGGGAGAGAGAGTGAGGAGAGGAGATAAATTTACTTGGAACAAATAGGTACTCTTTGAATAGTGGGACGATTAGGCGTGGGACCATTTTCGGATGCTAACGGATAATAACAGTCAATGGAGTAATTTTTAAATTACTATCTAAAGATAGGAAGACATGTACTTACAATGTTTGTGGCACGGGAAAACTAGGAAATGGTTGAATAGGCAGGATTTGAGAGGGAAGGGTATTGTAGCGTCGGATGAAAGAGACAATGTATTTCCATAGGAACGAGGATCGGATAAGATAAGTTCCGTCGAAAGCTTCGGTGGGCCGTTTTTATAATTAAAGCCTAGCGGATCCAGGCAAGGATGGATGAAGATTCCATCCCAAAGAATATTTTTCTTGAAGAAATTCATGGGCCCAGACATGAAGGAAGACCAAAGATGCGGTGGAGAGATGGAAACGCCAACGATACCCGGACATTACTTGCAGAGGAATGGGATGGTCGCTGCACAGCACCGAGAACACATGGCACATGTAGGCTGATTCAGGAAGGTTTGACTGAGTTGCTATTTTTGTTAAGGTTCCAATCGTTTCTATCATTGATATAATGTATTACATTCATAATCATAACAATTTTATTCACTTTAACCTAACCGCTACGAAACTTAAGATTGATAAATTTCTCAGACTGCCTAAGTTCGAGACGGAACCCGATTCTCTTTCGGCAGGAAAGGAATAGGCACATTGGCTGGAA
The DNA here is from genome assembly GCA_948150685.1 of Rhaphigaster nebulosa. Lineage (NCBI taxonomy): Eukaryota > Metazoa > Arthropoda > Insecta > Hemiptera > Pentatomidae > Rhaphigaster > Rhaphigaster nebulosa. The sequence goes on along the minus strand of OX411307.1, from coordinate 71,512,198 downwards.
GACCTTCAACAACTTTTTAGATTTGGCAAGGGAAAATCTTACAGATGAACATAAATTAAAGGTATTTACAAATTATCTATCACTAATGTTTACGAATTAGTAAGTGATATAGGAACATTTATAGAAGCCACAGATGTGTTTAATTCTATCTATATAAAAAAGAAAAACGAAATCTTTGCAAGGCATTTACTTGCAACTAGAAGACAAAAAGGAGAGAGTATTGATCAGTTCGTACAAAATTTAAATCTTCTTGGCAAAGACTGTGAGTTTAAAGCTTCTCAGCACAAAGATGAATATGTTCGTGAGGCATTTATAAATGGATTGTTATCCAATACGTCAACGCCTTCTAGAGAATAAAACTTTGAGTCTGAAGGAGGCTGTAACTCAAGCTCTAACAATAGAAATGGCTCACTTACAATCTAAACAATACCAGGGAAAATATTCTACTGTGAGTTGCGTACCTTCCGGAATTGTCTCTCCAGAAGAAAATCCCAGATTAACCCCACCTGTTCTTTCTGCTATCCCAAGGAAAGGGAATAATTACTTTTTTTGCAGTCATGACCGCCATCCTCGTTCATTGTGCCTGGCCAAAGACGCTGAGTGCAGAAACTGTAAAATAAAAGGCCACTACACCTCCGTATGTAGGCAAAATAATCGTGTGAATAGTACAAGAGGATCAGTGAAAGCTGGCATCGTCTTGGCAACCATAAACGAAGGTCACTTGAAAAATCTAGCTAAAGCCGTGGTAAGCGCTAAGATAGACCATCAATCTGTTCAGTGTTTGGTTGATACTAGCAGCTCTAATAGTTTTGTTAATCTGGAGATTGTTAAACGTTACAACTTGCGATTCTATCATGCAAATGGAAGCGTTTCAATGGCGATGACATCCCTTTGTTCCCAGGTATGTGGATATGTACTTGTTAATCTTGAGCTTCAAGGTCGTAACTATTCTGAATTTAAACTTTCTATACTTAAGGAGCTCTATTGTGGCGTACTGCTCGGTCAGGATTTTCTTAAAAAGCACTCTGAAATACAATTAAATTTTGGTGGGAAAAGAGAGCCACTAACAATATGTTCTGCTTCAATAGCCAGAGTAGAGTCTCCTCGATTATTTTCAAATCTCACGCCAGATTGCAAACCTATAGCTATAAAATCAAGATTTTACTCTGAAACAGATAAAAAATTTATTCGACACGAAATTGATTATTGCTTCTCTCTGATGGCATTATTGAGGAAAGCAATTCTCCATGGCGAGCCCAGGTTTTGGTTGTACAAAATGAAAAAATAAAAGAAGATTTGACATCGATTATTCTCAAACCATAAACAAATTTACGTTATTAGATGCCTACCCATTACCAAACATTGATGAGCTAGTAAGAAATGTTGCGAAGTATAGCATTTTTGGTACAGTAGATCTTAGGAATGCTTACCATCAAGTTCCCATTGTTGATGAAGAGAGAATCTACACTGCTTTTGAAGCTCACGGACTACTGTATCAGTTTACAAGAATCCCCTTTGGTGTTACTAATAGTGTAGCGTGTTGTCAACGAGTTATTGACAAAATTATTTCAGATGAAAACCTAACAGGAGTCTTCCCCTATTTAGATGACATTATTGTCTGTGGCAAGGACAAAGCTGAACATGATGATAATCTTCAGCGTTTCATGTTAGCAGTAAAGAAATAAGGTCTACAGATAAATTCCGATAAAAGTATATTTTCTATGCCCTGTATAAGCCTTCTTGGGCATGTCATATCGCAAAACTCAATACGTCCTGACTCTGAAAGATTGAAATCCTTGCTTGAACTTCCTCTACCCAACGATGCTTCTTTGAAACGTTCCCTCGGACTTTTCGCCCATTACTCCAAATGGGTCCCTTGTTTTTCTGAGAAAATAAGTAACTTGACAGGATCTGTCACTTTCCCTTTAGGCCATCAAGCTGCTCAAGATTTCAAAATGTTGAAAAAAGATATTGCTAATTCACTAGTCACTACTATAACTGGGAGCTCCCCTATAGTTGTGGAAAGCGATGCGTCTGACGTTGATATTGCAGCCGCACTAAGTCAGGAAGGGAGACCTGTAGCATTCTTTTCTCGTACTCTATCAAAAACCGAGAGGTCTCAATCTGCTATAGAGAAAGAGGCAGCAGCCATCGTTGAATCACTGAAGAAATGGAAGGGATATCTTATCGGAAAACATTTCCAGCTTGTAACTGATCAAGAAGCTCTTTCTTATATTTTTAACAAGAAGCATAATAGTAAAATAAAAAATGATAAAATCTTGAGATGGCGTTTAGAATTGGCCGCATTCCAGTTTGATATTGTTTATCGACCAGGAAAAGAAAACCAAAAGGCAGACACCCTCTCAAGAATTTGCTTTGCAACATCATCCAATAAACTATTTGAGCTCCATAAGTCATTGTGTCACCCAGGCGTGACCAGGTTGTTTCACTGGATAAAATTCAAAAACTTATCTTACTCACTTGAGGATGTCAAAAGCATTACATCTGCTTGCCCTAGATGCGCTGAAGTCAAGCCAAGATTTTTGAAAAATCAAGGAACCCTTATTAAAGCGGCAGCTCCGTTCGAACGTTTAAGTGTTGACTTTAAGGGACCCCTACCCTCTAAAACTAAAAATCGCTATATGCTAACAGTCTTGGATGAATATTCTCGTTTTCCATTCATTTTTCCGTGCCCAGATGTTTCATCTGCAACTGTAATACAATGTCTTTCCCAGCTGTTTTCAATATCTCGTTCATACATTAAGATAGAGGGTCATCGTTTCTATCTCAAGAACTTGTGACTTTCTTACACTCTAATGGTGTGGCCGTTAGTAGAACTACTCCTTACAATCCTTGTGGCAATGGCCAAGTGGAGTGTTACAATGGTACTATCTGGAAAACCACATTATTGGCTGTGAAATCTCTCGATCTCCAAACAGAAGATTGAGAGAAGGTGCTTTCTCAGGCCCTCCATTCTTTGCGTTCATTATTGTGCACTGCTACTAACTGTATACCACATGAGAGGGTTTTCAACTTCCCACGTCTGACTGCAAACGGAGATTCCATCCCTTCATGGCTCATACCTAACACAACAGTCTTAGTTAAAAGAAATGTTCGCAACAGCAAGTATGAAGACTTAGTCGAAGAAGCGGAGCTCTTGGAAGCAAATCCCCAGTATGCTTTTATTAGACGTAAGGATGGTTCAAAGTCAACTGTTTCATTACGGCAGTTAGCTCCAAGAGGTGGATATCTGCTGCAACAGCCCACTACCAATACAGTTCCTGATGAGAGACTGCAACTTCTACAACAATCTGAGGCTAATGATGAAAACAACATTAATACGAATTCGGAAGTGAATAATGATGAAATGGCTGAAGATGATGCAAGAACTTTGATTAATGAGAAAACACCTCCAGACAAGCAAAGGCCCGGGAGGACCATAAGGGCTCCTTCCTACCTAAAAGATTTTGTATTTAATAAATAAAACTAAGAGGGAGAAAATGCTATGCAACACTGAAAAGTATAACCTCCTTATCTCAAAATCTTCATATTGTCTACTACTCTTATTGTGCTTTACAGTTGTTACGTATTTGTATACAGTTCGTGTTATGCCTATATTTAAAGTGAATAAAAGCCTTTCTTAAGGTTCCAATCATTTCTATCATTGATATATTTGATTACATTCATAATCATAACCACTGGCTTGGAAATGCTATAATAGTGTGATGACACGCCTGTAAATCAGGGACTTGAACGATTCAAACCAAATATGAAAAACGAAGGTTTTTTAGTGTTCTGAATCAAAATCTAACATCGTTTTTTGTAGATATAAAATTAAGCAGTTTCAACGTGCTAGATGATTTTTTTTTTTTTGGTTTTGTATGAATTTCAATTATCTTTCAAATGAGCATTCGTATAATCAGCGAAAAATGCATTCTTTTCGAGCTATGCTCAAATAAAATATTCTTTCCGTCATAACTTTTCTCTTCTATTTCTCGAGGATATAGTTCATGTATGGATAGTTAAAGGACTTTAAGGAGAAGACTTTAGGCAAGTTTTATTAAAATCTTTTGAGCCCGTTTGGCGCTACACTCTAGGGAAAAAGTATTTTTTTCGCTTTTGCAAAGAGATACATCGATACCGGTAGACTTTATTATTCCAAAACTATCTAGGAACCATGAAGATGATGATGATATAGTTAAAATTTGGTAAAGATTGGTTCAGTAGTTTCAGAGATTTTGAACAAACGAACATTTAAATTTTTATTTATACAGATTGTTTTGTATTAATAAATTGTATTTTTTAAAATTCAATTATAGTCAATCAATGTACATACCATAAACAGTGAAGATTTTAATTTTAAAAACTACATTAGTAACCAAACTAGATGGGATATGCAATTTGAATAGAGACTAACAGTAACAGTAACAGCTAGCTTGAATAGTCTATTCATGTAGTCTACATGAACAAGTTCTTACCTTTTCAATTAGACATTATTAAGTCATCCTTCTAAGCCATTGTAGTATCATAACAAAAAAAAATTGATAATGCTCCAGCATGCAAGCTCAAATGCCAGATTACACCATAACCAGTTGAAGGGTCACATACATATTTTATAGAGGCAAGGAAGGTCTACTGACCCCAGATGCATACATTGGTCCCACAGGCCTTGGGAACTTTTACACGCTTCTGGCCATTTTGTTTTTAATGGCTCAACAGGTTAGTGAAATATGTAAACATTGGAGTTTGTTTGATGAATTAAAAGATCAAATGCATCACTATCAAGACAAAAAATAACAAAAACGAAAGCTCAAGCCTGTTTCACAAAATGGTTAGATGAATTATAGAATATATTACGCCAAAACTGTTAAATAGTGATTTACCTCATTTTTGTGGCTTAGCTACAATAACATTCTGGAGTTCCAATTCACAACTGGCACTGATCCAACCCACACACAGACTGGTTATGAAACTATGTTTATATTTTCAATACACCATTACCTACTATTGCCCCACCAGATTTTCTTTTTTTAATAGGCTCAACTCAACAGCTCATAAATCTTGAGCTATCTTTCATTTTGAGTCAAGATCTTCAAATCAAAAAACACAATTAATTTTTTGGGGAGTTCCAACAGTTACCATTCTAGGCATCAATATGTTTATTATAATTAACAGTTCATCAGAGTTTAAGTGTTTATAATAATTTACAGTTCATCAGAATTTAGGTATAAATCAGATATTATATAAATATTATTTTACTTTCTTGTGTTTTGTAAAAGGCAGTTTTTATAACAACAAATAAGAAAAAAATATGTATTATAAATAATATCACAAATTTTCAATATAAAAGTTTTAAAAAAGAAATAAATATTTGAACAATTGATTTATATTGTAATAATATACAATTAATAACAAAAATACAATAATCTTTTTATTTTCCCTAAATAAATAACAATTACAAAATAAATCAACATTAAAATAATAATATTTACAAAATAATTAGGTAATTTAAACAACTTGAAATTATTTTTTTTTTTAAAGGATTACTTATTTTTTTTTCAGTTTTTGTTTTTTCCTTGCTTTTTCCTCTTGCTCTTTTCTAATATCCTCCAAATCTTCCATTAGACCTAAAATAAAATATGAAATATTACTTATTCAATAAAAAAAAAAGTTAAAATTTAAAAATAATATCAGCAATGATATTGGCACAGGGGGTAGGGGATGGGGGAAGGGGAGAGAAACTATCCGTAAGTAGACCTTTCTGGCATTTTTTGCAAACCCCTAAAAGCAATTTAAAGGTTACTATTCATTTCAAGCCAGAATGGGGACACAAATATCCATTTTACTGGGTAACTAAAAATAATTATTAATTGACAGAGATAGAAATCAAACCCACATTAATCCGAACCAAGTGAGAATCCGAAGGCTGGGAGTGAGAGGATGGCGAAGGAAGGCGGAAGACAGGAATGACTATCAATTCTGAGTGAGGCCAAGGCCCAACTAGGGCTGTAGTGCCGTTTAGTTAGTAAGTCAGTTATTTAGTCTGAACCAAGCACTCTGGGAATCTTGTCCCAACATGCTTTTAGATCATCATGCCTAAATTAGGGAAAACAAAAAAACATGTTAAAAGTGATCTAAACATGACAAAGTTTCCTTTATACATCACTATTTGTTAATTTAAAAACTCCGAAGGAATTATAGGTCTAGAATTGGGCACACTTCCATACTAGTCCTTTAACTTAATAAAAGATAAAATTTTAAAGTAAATCCACCATTTTTGAAAATGTTTTATTGTCTCCTTTATAGTTTTGAGTTCTACAATGTAATACAGAACCTATATTTTGTTAAAAGAAAATATAAAATGACAAACACTAATTAAAATGTTAACTGCGGCAATGAAAAAAGTGGTTTATGTTATCATGCATTATCGATCTCCGGAGACCGGAACTACACCTGATGCACATCGTTTGATCACTATTAATAAAGATAAACCGACCGCACAGGAGTAAAATTCTTGAAAAAATCTCACCTTGGTAATATAAAATATACGCATTGGTCCCTGGGGACCGATACCACAGTCAACGTACTAATTAAAACTTTACTTCGAATCATCACAATAGATTGTTATGGAATAATGAAGAAGAATTAAAATATTGTAACATCAAAATGTACACATATTATTTTTATTCAAATATTTTGTAGTTTCAATCAAATAACTTTGGAAATTATTCCGATCTTAATAGTTCCAAAGCAGCTTAAAAAGCAGCATGTATCCATAGCTTCACTTTTTAATCATCTATTTAAAAATCTTATTATTAGCCACTTACCGATTTTGGTACTGACATATTCCTCACGCATTTGCTGAGCAAAATTTGACTCCATACATTCTTCATCCTCATCATCATCATTTAAATACCTATAAATAAAAATATGTTATATTAAATTATAAAGAATTAGAAAAGAATTTCTTTTTTACAATATATATAATTCAGTTAACAAAATATTATAAATAATAAATGTATTTATATGAATTTGAACCAGAACAAAAAATGAATTAATGTATATAATTTTACAAGGACCACATTTTGCTGTGCAGGTAGTAAAATCAATGCAGCACAAATATATTGATTACTTAGAATACACTATCACATTTTGTTACAGGCAGTGAGGGCTCGCTTATAGGAACTGTGGTACTCCCATTTCCACCCCATTGTTCAGATCAAGCTATCAATCACATATATATCTTATTTGCACAATATGGAATAGCGAGTGAATGCCTTCAAATTGGAAGGTGGGCTTGATATTCCCTATTATTAAAAAGGCTATGTTCAAAGAACAATGTTCAAATTATAGAGGGATAACTTTACAAGATCCTACCATGTCTTATATTCAGAAGGCTCAAAGCACACTCTTATTAGTATATTAAATAAAAATATTTAAGCATTATCTAATAAGACTGACATTAAATCACATTAAATAAAGTATGCTCCAAGGTTATGGTGGGAAGGAATGTCAGTGAAGAATTTATTGACCACTCCAGCATCCGCCAAGGTGATGCATTGTCTGCTACCTCGTTGAATATCGCCCTTCATAAAGTAATTAAATATGCAATCAAAACTGGCACCATAGTAAGCAAGATGTGGCAATTATATGCCTACGCTGATGATTTAGTAATTATTGCAAGAAATGAGACTTCTTTAAAGGAGGCGCTAAAAATTATATTAAGCCAAACAAATAAGATTGGGCTCGTAATCAGTGAAGATAAAACGAAGTACATAAGAATGTCGGTGGATCCAAACAGAAGAGCTTCCTGCGATCTCACCCTTAAAATTTTTAATTTTAAAAGCGTCACGCAATTCTCATCAGTAAATAATAAAAATAAAATTATGCCAGAAATTAAAAGAAGAATCATGTTAGGGAGCCATGCATATTTTGGAAACCTAAAGTTATTCCATTCACAACTGTTGTCCAAGAAAACTAAAATGAAATTATATAAAACTCATGTTAGGCCCGTAGTTACCTATGGTGCAGAGACTTGGTGCATTTCTGCTGCAGATAGCAATAAACTAAAGATTTTCGAAAGGAAAGCAGTGAGGAGAATCTACAGTGCAAATTTCGTTGATGAAATTTGGAGAACTAAGAGTAATGACAAAATTCAGAGCATCCTAAAAAATGAAGATATGAAATGGTAGGGACAATAAATGCAGACAAAATGCAGCACTAGTCAGAATTAGCATAAATATTTTGAAACATTGGGGAAGAAGTGAGATTCCCCAATTATTATTATAATTTGTTCTCGGCCCCTTATTATTAATTGAAATCAATATAGATCCTTTCTATTGTTCAAGCATTGTTTAGTTTTTTGCAGGTCATTTTCACTAATAAATATATGAGTGTACATATATATATATATATATATATATATATATATATACTTTACAGAATCCATCTTCTCCACAGGCCTTAATTATTTCAGAGGTAATATTGTCGATTCTGTCTGCTTTATATGATTTTAATTTTCCGATTGCTATTTCGACTTCCTCCTTAGAAGGTTCTGTTATTAGTAGTTCTGCACTCCAGTAGGCAGGAGAATAGTCGTTATTTACAGTACTAAAAATACAAAGAAAATGTTCTTTGAACTTATTCAATATCGATACTTTGCCATGATATTGTTGTTTTTGTCTCTAATTTTTAGACTTGGACTATGGAACAGTCTACTTCGACCCGGAGCACTAGGAATGCTCCTAGAACAACCAGACATTTATAAAATAGATATTGCTGCCATACAGGAGATCCGATGGACAGGAAATGGCAGCATCGAAAAACGGCATCACAATAATTATTATAGCTGTCATGAGAGGTTACACCAATATGGCACAGGTTTCATTGTCTCCAGACGTTCTAGGGGGACAGTGATTGGTTTCAAACCTGTTAGCCTGCGTATATGTTACCTTGCGAGTGCAAACATTGACTCTGACCACTTTTTGGTCATAGCACGCTTAAGGGAACGCATATCAATGGTTAAAACTCAACACACCCAAAGAGCCCGAAAATTCAACCTCATAAAACTGAAGGAAGAAGAAACCAGTTCCAGGTACTCCAACTTCGTGGATAACAAGCTACAAGAGGCAGACTGGCCTGAAGATACGAGTGTTGATAGATGGAAGAAAATCTCGGAGGCGATTGAAGGTGCAGCAGTAGAGACACTGGGCTTTAAGCAGAGGGAATCCGAAAACGTGTGGTTTGATCAACAATGCAGAGCAGCAGAATAGTGCCTAAGCCCGTATGTTCCAAAGACACACTAGAGGAACTGTGGAAAAGTACAGAAAGCACAAAACAGAGGAGAAGCAATTCCATAAGAGGAAGAAGCAATTAAAGGATCAACAAACTTTAAAAGATAATAATGAGATCCGGAAGTTTTACCACCAAATCAATCAGGAAAAAAAATGTTTTAAGCTTAGAACAACTGCATGCAAAGATGTTGTTGGTAACCTGCTCTCTGAGAAGTTCCAGATTCTTGAAAGATGGCGACAGCATTTTCAGGCTCTTTTGGAAGAAAATATTGAAGGCCAAGCTAGTATTCCAGTTACCCTGGAAGGTGGCGATGATATTGAACCCCCAGAAGAGGATGATGTCACAAGGACAATTTAAAAACTTAAAAACAAAAAGGCACCTAGGTTTAATGGTCTCTCTGTGGAGCTACTATAGCATGGTGGACCTGAATTTATTAAAGCACTAACTGATCTTATTCTTGACATTTGGAATGTAGAAAGGTTACCTGGAGCCCTCAGGAAGCCTGTAATATGTCCAATTCACAAAAAAGGGATCAGTTAGTTTGTGGGAACTATAGGGGGATATCCCTGCTGCCTGCAGCTTATAAGGTCATCTCCAGCATACTACATCAGAAGCTCCTACCATATGCTGAGCGGATTCTTGGTCAATACCAGTGTGGCTTCAGGAGTGTAAAATCCACCATTAACCAAATTTTCACACTTCGTCAGATTTTGTAGAAGAGCAGAGAGCAAAAAATACACTCATCATCTATTTTTAGACTATAAAAATGCCTAATACAGTATAGACAGACAAGCATGGGAGCATGCCATGAGTGGCGAATGTGGAAATAATGGATGTAAATTCCTTGGAAGTGCCTGACGAACGATGAGAGCAGCCCCTCAGGTTTGCTGGAGGGTGTAACATAGGCTTGAACAACCTACAGTCATAACTTTAGTTTAACAAAGAACATAAACAGTCATGGATCTTCCTGAAGTAAAACTTTCATTGTCCGGATTAATCTTCCATCAGGTCTCCAATGGAACTACTTTAGAAGATTCATGGTGCAAGTTAAAAATAAAAATATTTAAGTATTTGTACATCATATATTCTCTCTAGTTCATCTTAGAACTAGAGAGGATATATGATGAACTACCCAACACTGTATGACAATAATATTAGGAGATGCGAATGCAAAGTGGGAAGAAAAGAAACTTATTATACGACAATCGTGAAGAAATTTTACAAACAAAAAGGGGATCCGACAAATAAACTTCGCTGCCTCGAAAAAACCTAATAATCAAAATCATTTCGCTCTCGGTGGAACCTGTCCGTTAGGGAGTGCATCCCCTGGGTGGCGGATGGAGAATCCCTCTTAGGAGGGGTGGTCTGAATATACTAAATAAAGACCTGTGGACCAACAGGTACCCTGTGCTGGGGGGTATAGCCCAGCCACCCTTCCTACTGAGGGGACATAAATATTCAAGTTGTCCCGAGGATATGGGGCCTCCAGCACTGGGCTATTCACCCGTCTGGAGTAAACTTGATTCAAAGCAACAATAATGGTCTCGGAGTTGGACAGTCTACTAAGTTACGAGACGGCAAGGATAAGGATATACAAATGACTACTTGGAGTATAAAGACGATCTTGGGAAAAGAAGCAGAGCTTATTGAAGAAATGAGGAAATATAAAGTGGACTTGATTGGACTCAGCGAGGTGAGAAAGAGAGGCGGTGGCATGAGGAGTTTGTCAATGGGATATACAATGATCTACTCCAGCGTTCATTCGAGAAGAGCTAAGGAAGGAGTGGCTTTTGTGATGAAGGATGAACTCTTTGACAGATTTGAGAATTGGGAAGCAGTCTCTTCAAGGATTATATTCATGGATATAATACTAGCGATGGGAGGAGTAACATGTATACAGGTATATGCACCAACTGAGGACTGTTTAGTGAGAGATAAGGACGACTTCTACCAGAACTTGCAGAAGATAGTGAATTCAGCCAGCAGCAGGAATAGAAGCATCATAATACTGGGAGACATGAATGCTAGGACTGGTCAAGATCAAAACTGGTGTGATGGGATTATGGGAAGGAGAACCAGTGTCCAGTAGCAATGGACTGAGGCTCATCAACTTTTGCATTGAAAATGATTTACTTTTAGTAAACTCCTTCTTCAACCGTAGAAAGATCCATAAGATTACATTTGAGGCTCAGGGAAGAGAAGGGAACAGTATCATTGATTATTTTATTTACAGCAGAGAGAAACGACTGTTCTTCACTGACATTAAGGTAATCAGAGGAGCGGGACAGACCATTGCCTATTGGCTGCTGACACCTGGATTGTGAAGCCTAGGAAAGTCAAGAAGAAATCATATGAAAGGCTTGCAATAGGGGTCGTCCTACAGGATGGAAAGAAGAGGCTGTATGAAGATGCACTAACGACTAAGCTGGTGGAAGTAAATGCCGACCAAAACTTGAATGATCTCTCGGCGTCCATCAAGAACTGCATACACCAGGGAGGTTTGTGGTTTGAAGAAGATAAGACCTACTACGAAGAAGACCAAGTGGTGGAGTGATGAGATGGCAAGGGATGTGAAGGAGAAAAAGACCGCTTAGATCAGGTACAAGAGGTCTAGGACTACTGAGAACTGGGAACACAGTATGTGTTAAAAAGGAATGTAGCTAAAAGAACTGTAAAAGAAGCTCGTAACAGGGCCAGGGAGGACTTCGGAACAGATATGGAGAAAAACTTCCAGGAGAATATTAGAAAGTTCAGGACGGCAGTGAAAGGTCTTAGAGGGAAGAAGGGAAAGCCTGTTAGAAGCATAAAGAATAAGAATGGAAACTTGGAAACAGATGAAAGAAGAATCCTAGAGGCTTGGTGAAACTATAACCAAGATAAGTTTGCTATGGAAGTTTATCGAGGAGGTCCAGGAATTGACAGAAGGCGCCCGAGACAGAAGATTTTCTGCCTCCGGATATGGATGATGCTATCCAGAAAGAAGAGGTCGAAGCTGCTATAGAAAATATAAAGCTTGGCAAGGCTGGCGGTATTGATGAGATTTTACTGGAGCTGGTGAGGTATGGCGGACCAGAACTTACGAAAGCTCTGCAGAACCTCTTTCAGAGAATTTGGAATGAAAATAGAATACCTGATGAGTAGGAGGAAAACCTGATTGTTCCAATTTATAAGAAAGGAACCCCAACTCTATGCAAAAACTATAGGCCGATATGCCTCTCTTCTGTAGTGTACAAATTATATACAAGAATTCTTGAGCAGCGTCTGAGAACCTACGTGGAAGGTGACATGGAAGAGGAACAAGCAGCATTCCGGTTTCACAGACAAACTCAGGATCACATATTCTTCCTCCGGATGATAACTGAAAAAGCCTGGGACAGACAAATATCTTGCCTTTCTGGGCTTTAAAGCTGCTTTCGTCAAGAAATTTGGAGGGCGCTCCAGGAGAGGCGTGTCCCTTCTAGCCTTATTAGCGCCATCAAGTCAGTCTACCAGAATCCGAAGGGTGTCATCCGACTAAATGGTGCTAAGTCTGCCCCTTTCAGATTTTATAAGGGAGTTAAGCAAGGAGATAGCCTCAGTCCACTCCTCTTCAATGTTGTAATGGACGATGTGCTGAATGTGTGTTACAGGAGGACTCCCAGAGCTGTTGTCGGATACTTAAATATGATAGTGGTGCAGGTGCAGTGTTTCCTGTATGCAGATGACATTTTGCTGGTTGCTGACAGTCCAGGAAGACTGCAAGTTGCTGTGGAGGAGTGGACAGAAGAAGAAGAGGTCTTGCTATAAATCCATACAAGACCAAAGTTATGCAGGTAGGCAGGGAAGAGGAAAATCTGAGAATCGTATGTGACGGACGACAACTGGAAGTGGTGGATGACTACCTTTACCTGGGTACTATGATTGGCCGGAACGGCAAAATAGACCAGGAGGTTCTCAACAGAGTAAAAAAGGCTAACCAGGTCTCTTATCAAATATCGACCAGCCTGGTAGGAAAACAAAACATCTAAATTTCTTTAAAATAAAAAAAGAGATTATCTTAAAAACAAAATCCATGAAATACAAACTAATAGAATCAAAAATAAGAAGTAAACATTAAAAAACAAAAAAACTCTATAATAATTGGAAAATTGTGAATTTCTATTTACCTGGATTTATCATAACCAAAAATTTCACTTATATATTTTGAGTAATCAGAGCCATCTTCAACTGTATCATCATCAATAAAATCATCTAACTCTGAGTCCTCCTCTTCTGAATCTGAACCAATACGTCCTTAAACATAAAATATTTAATTAACTCAACAAAACAAAATAAACAATATTAATCAATATAAAACAGTATACTAACTTTCCTAATAATTTAATAAATAACTAATGAGCTTAAAAGAGTAAAAGGACGAAACTAAAATTCAAATTCAGTATTATTTCAGGTTATACAAATATTGCAAGATTTTCTTTATTTCTACTAATTCACATAAGCTAGGTAATAAACAATACTTGTATTCCACTATCATGTATCATTGATTGTTAATAATAGCTTTATATTTATAAAATCCATTTTAAAAAATCTACTTTAAGTATGTATTAAGGCCTTATTAAACTCAAGGTCAGAACTTTCCTCATATATGCTTTTTATTGATGGAAAAAAAAATATATCATATAATGTAGTGCACCAGTTGTAGACACCTTTAAGACAGGATCTCCACCTAATATTTTTTAGAGAAATAAATATAAACTGAAATATATATTTTTTGGTGAGTGTTCATAAAGTTTACGAAGTTGATAATGTCGAATGTACTATTGAAATTTTTTTCGGGCACGAATATTACTAATTAATTATTAGTTTGCAAAATTCTTCGGTATAGGTATCGTTAGTGTTTTCAAGCACACTATTTCTGAATTTACAATTGGATATTCAATCGTGCATGCGCATTTTGATTTTCCGTTGCTGTTGAAATTTTCTTAGATATAGGGATCGTTAATTATTTTTTGGAGAAAAATATTTTTTAATTGACTATCGGATTTTTATTTGCACGAAACATTTTGATTTACTATTATTGTTGATGTATTTTTTGAAATAGAGACCGTTAATTAGGTTTTCAAGGGTTATGATTTGGCTTTTTAATTGGATTTAGTTAAATTCAAAATGCCCATGCTTGATTAAAAATTCAATTCAAAGAATAAAATAAAAATCCTCGAAGACCTAATAAGCGATCCCAAGATAAATAAAAAAATTCAACAGTAATGGCAAATCGAAATGTGCATGATGCATGATCAAAAATCCTATAGTAAATTCAAAAATATTGTCCTCTAAAAACTAATAAACGATACCTACACCAAAGTTTCTTGCAACCTAATAATTAAGTAGAAACGCTCAGACAAAATTTTGATAGTAAATTTGACATAAGCAACTTCGAAAATCTAATGGAACGATCACCAAATCAATGAAATTCATACTTACCCCTTCCAAAAAAAATTAAATGGAATGAATTCAAGACCTGTTGGGTTACAATTGAAATGGAAAAGGTAACAATTGAGCTGGAAAGGGTTACAATTAAAATTGAAAAAGTTATAATTGAAATGGAAAGGGTTATAAATGATTTAGAAAATCAGTTGACATCCACATGGTGGTATATAAGGATCAATCTAATTAGGGATTGATAAATTATTTGCCACTTCTATAATTTTATTTTATTGAAAACTAGTATTGAATGTTATACATTCATCTTCAGTTCAAGGTTTAAACGGATTATATCAAACAGAAAGTTTGTACTGGTTTCTTCTCGCACTGAACTAACATTAGAGAAGAAACCAGTACAAACTTTCTGTTTGATATAATCCATTTAAACCTTGAACTGAAGATGAATGTATAACATTCGAAACTATTTTTCAATAAAACAAAATTATAGAAATGGCAAATAATTTATCAATCCCTAATTAGACTTAAGTTCTAGTTGTAGGCACATTTTTATCAAGTAGTAGACTCCACTGTCTACTACTGTATCCGGATCTAGTATGGCACTGATCAAACTTCTGGATTGGTTACTGTCACTAAATTAGATAATTTCAGCTAAAGACTCAAGTGCCTACTACTGGAAAATAATACAAATCTCTAACCAGAAGTAGACACCCCTACTGATTGCTAATTATTCTGTTTAAAATGATAAATAAACTAATCATTATCATCAAACGGAACCTCCTAAATCAACTAACCATCAACAAATTTTAAACAATTGGGAAATAACACGATTAAACATGGAAAAATCTACTTACTTCCTTTAGGATTTTTTCGAGCTGAAGGAGCTGTGGGCACGGAACTCAATATTCTGCCTCAAACAAAGCTTATCGTTAGCTATCTCTGCGAGAAATATTGGCGAGAATTTCCCTTAGCAACAACCAAGACCACACTCCTTTTGGCACCAACTATAAATTTCTGCTTCATTCCATACCATTATTTTCTACTAAACTCGTACTGTCTACTACTGGCTCACCGTCAACAATTAGTGCACTTCCCCTATATTCATGGTATATTTGTTGGGGATTGTTTAAGAGGAATGAACTGACAACAGTTTTGCAACAAGAGCAACAAAACTGTGTCATGGATCTTATTTAGTAGAGAAAAAATGCACATAATCTTATTCAACCACATAATGTGCCTTCCCAACAATAATGATACAAGCCTATCCCAGAAAACTAATTCACCTCAACTAATCCTCCACAAACCTCCCAGACTTTACCATCTCCAAAACCCAGATTATCTGGAAGGTTTTTTTACTTTAAGATTTTTTCTTTATTCCGTATGTAGTTCACAATGAACTGATGCCAAATTATAATACATAATGTTAACAGAAATTCATAGTTTAAGTTATGTGTATAATTAACGATGCATTCATAAACAAATTTCACATGCAATTTTGTTTTTTTAATTTTAAATACATATGCTTGTAAATTTAATCTTGCATCTAATTTTATTTTAAAAAACATAGATATAATTTGTATTTAATAAAAATAATGTAAAATTTATAAAAGTGAGGCATTTGTATTTGTTCGAAAAGTGTGCCCTAATAGAATAATTACAATTCTAGTGGAAAAAAAGAGACTGAATTTTTTTGTAGAAGTTCTCTCTCCATTCTGTTTTGTTTATTATATACATTTAAACAAATTAAGTCTATTATTATCTCTTGTAGTGATATCTCTTAAGGTTTCTCTTACTTTTTTTAATTAAATCAACAAAGTATGTTTTGTGGTGGTTTTGCAGAAAATGAAAAGTGACGATATCTCTGCTAAAAGGAAGCGAGTAGTAATCTTTAACAAAAATTTGTTGCATATTACTTTGATAAATGCCATTAGCATTAAGAATTTTATATTTACTCATCACAGAATAGAATAGAAGAATTTTATTCTGGGACTAGGTCCCATAAGAATAACATAATCGAACAAATAAAACAGAAACAGTATCTGGCCATATATCTCTTATTCGGAATAGTCCAGGCCACATTATTCTGGATAAATGGAATTCTGTATAAGCTCAACCATCATAGGCAAACAGAATAATTACATTTGTTTAAGTGTATTAAAAGTAATAGGCATGCTGATGGGCGACAAATGATAAAACCTTCCTTCTACAATCTAAAAATAAAATAGGAAGTTATAATTAATAGTTGATTAGAATTATGTTCATGCCTGTTGTTTATTCTATAGTCTGTTCACCAAGAGAATGACTTGGAGTAGTGAGGCACAACACAAAAGAAGATAAAGCGTACACAAATTTTAGATAAGAATGACTAAATGGCAATGGGGCGAAGCTAGATTGGTAGTGAGAGACGATTCAGGGGCATTCTCTTAGTGAATAGAATAAATTAGGTTAATTCAAATTCTGTTCATATCTACACTATGTAACTGACAACTGTAAACATAGAAGTCATTTTTGAATGTGAGCAGAATTACTTATCAATAAATATTATACATTATAATTGAGCATTAAGACCTTTAACTATGACTTAAAAACAAATTAAACGGAAAGAGTAAATAATAAAACAATAAATGAACAATTTCCAGGTTGTGAGAATTTATGTATGGCTGCACACCCCACCATAGACTACCTAACATTAACTTGGAACACATCTACAACTGATTCAGTATAACTAGTCTCTGTCAAAGGGATATTGAGGATTACAAGAGAACTAGGAACTTATTTATTTATAAAATATGAACAAATAACACTTACTTTTTGATTGAACTGGTTTCCTTTCCTGAGAAATCTTTTTGCCCTTGTTAGCATATTTCATTTTCAGTAACTCCATTTTTTTCAGTCTAGTTTTTTCAGCTAACATTTCTTTCTTTAGCTTCAGTAATTCCAATTGTTTATCAATATCTGATAATTCCTTTTCTTTAAAGGCTACTTCTTTAACTTTACTGTTTTTAGTAGAATCTAAATTATTTTTTAAGATAGGCTTTAAACCATTTTTTACATTACCTGCATTAGGTAAAATTTTAGGCTTATTGGAATCATTGATTTTCTTTTTCTCTTGTAATTTAGTATTCTGGCCTGGTAAATTTTTAGTCCATACAGTGGGATTCTTTTTCAAACGTTCCATAAGTTGATCACTACTTAGTTTTTCTTTACTGTTCTGAGCATTTTTTTGAGAATCCAATTTTGGCCTGATATCTTTTTTATTGTCTAAATCATTTTTAACTGGTCGGTCATGATTATTCAAATTCTTGTCTGTCTGTTCTGAAGAACTCTTTACTCCTTTTTTGGCCTGTGTTTCTTTATTATCCCTATCTTTATTATCCTTATCTTTATTATCTTTTAGCTTAGCATCATTATCTTTAATGCCATTTGTTACACCACTAGGATTTTTCTTCTTAATATATTTTCTAACCTCATCTCTTTCATACTCTAATTTCTCTTTTTTAGTCATAAGCCTTTCCGGTTCTTTTTTCAATTTACTTTCATCAATAATTATTGGTTCAAATTGTTTCTTCTCTGCAATCTGGAGAAGTTGATCAAATTTTAAAGGAGGTGGTGCAACTATTTTACGTTTAGGTTTATTAGTTTCCGATTTTTCAGGTTTAACTTCCTTCTCAGGTTCATTAACAGCTTCTGTTTCTTCACCTTCTGTACCATTAGAATCCAGTTTCCTCTTTTTCCTCTTATGTGGCATCAACTCTTCTTCTGCTTCTTTCTGTAAAGCAGCTTTGACTCTATCCTGAAAAATTAAATACAAATATAATGTTTACAAGAGCATACAGTATAAATATAAGTTTGTATGATAAATAGTCAAAACACATAACTTGCAAACTGAAATGTAGATAATATACAATTTAACTTGTCTAATTAACATATTAACTGTTTAAATAGGCAATGACTCTTAAGATTTACAATTCCAAGGCCTTTCAAAGTTATTACGGTCATGAATTAAATAAGAATTTCGGATGCATATATATATTCAGGATGTTCGTTTTAAGACGGCTCAAATGCATTTTACAGAAAAATGGTTGGTCTGAGAGATAAATGCAAAAGGAAAAAATTGTACAGCGTAACGTTTTCTTCCAGAATATGCCCATTATTGACACTCTGATGCCGCGTTTGCGCCTGATGTGCATAAAAAATTATGTGGGTTACAAGAGCATGATACAGGATTCTGGCATATTTGTTTAACCCCTTTTTAATAAGAACATGATAAAGCAGGTAGGGACAGTATTTTTCCTAATAAATGTAAGTTAATTAATTAAAAATAACAAAATATATCAACATTCGGATTGCACCATATGTTTTAACTTTTAAAATGATGAGCATAAACATAAGGGTCATCTGCACACACCACAGTTTGGATGCACATCAGGCGCGTACGTGGCTTCTAAGAGTTAAATAATGAGCATATTCTGGAAGAAAATGTTACCCTCTATAACTTTTACCTCTAGAGTTTTTCTCTTAAACCAACTATTTTTCGGTAAAATGCATTTGAGCCGTCTTAACTTCTTCATTGCCAGAGCCTACTTCTAGATTCTATCCCCTCTGGCCCGTCATCAAAGTTTCAAATTTTTGAATACAAAATGACATTTTTGTGCTCTAATTACTTTCTAAGACACCAAAAAAATAATTAAATTTTTTTTTTTATTCGATCCCAGCAGTTGTGACCTCAGCCACTGAGAATAAAATCATCCTCTGTGGCTGAGGCCATAAATGCTGCGGACAACTAAGAATTGTTCTAAAACCTATTGTTTTTCAATACTTTAAATAATTTGAACTTACTAGGATAAAACTTTATTTGCATTTAACTTTTGAAGCTGAATTAGAAGAAATTTAATTATAACAATTTAGAATTTTTAATTTAATTTGCTAAAAGTCAATGTATGGTATTTCCACTTCATGGCATTGTAACCTTTTCCAAATCAATTGTCACCTTTTCCATTTCAATTGTAACCCTTTCCAAATCAATTGTCACCTTCTCCAATTCAATTGTAACCTTTTCCATTTCAATTGTAACTTTTTCCATTTCAATTGTAACCCAACAGGACATGATTTAATTCAATATTATTTATTTTATTATTGAAAAATAATTATTTTAATTACAATAATGACTTTTGAAATAATTTCGGCATATTCTTCTGACCTTTTTTTTTTTTTGTTAATTTTAATATAATTGATAATAAGTGTTAATTTCAAGTACTTTAAATTTTTTAAATAAAATTGTTTATTTATTTTTAAATATTTATTATATTTTATTTATTTGGTGGGGAGGGGGGGGGGGGTGGATTTCATCGATTTAATGATAGTTCATTAGAATTTCGAAGTTGCTAAATTCAAATTTATTATCGAAATTTTGTTTGGCCCTGAGCCTTTTTTACTTAATTATTAGTTTTCAAAATTCCTCGGTATAAATATTGTTTATTAGGTTTTCAAGGGCCCTATTTCCAAATTTACTATCGGATTTCCGATCGCGCAGGCACATTTAGATTTTCCGTTGTTATTGAAGTTTTCTATGATAAAGGGATCATTTATTAGGTTTTTGAGGGTTCTGATTCCATTTTTTTAATTGGATTTTTGATCACGCATGCGCATTTAGCATTTCTTTTAGTGTTGGAGTTTTGTATAATGTAGGAATAGTTTGCTAGGTTTTCAAGGGTTCTGGTTCCATTTCTTGAATTGGATTTTTGATCGCGCATGCACATTTTGCATTTCAATTTACTATTACAGTGTTGACATTTATTTGGTACTGGAATCGTTTATTAAGTTTTCGAGGGTTCTGCTTCCATATTTTTTTCATTGGACTATTTATTGCACCAGCGCTTTTCGATTTACTGATACTGTTGAAGTTTTCTTTGTTATACAAATTGTTAATTAGGTTTTCACGGGTTCTGATTGCATTTTTCAAATTTGATTTTTTATCGAGCATGCACATTTGAAATAACAATTATATTTGACATTTTTTTTTTACTAATTTGTCCTATAAAATCTAATACACATACAAACTTCACCAAAAGAAAGGTCAATTGTAATGTTTATTAGAAATGAGCATGTTTGATAAAATATCCAATTCGAAAAACTGAATCAGAACCCTTGGAAATCTAATAAACGGTTCTTGTAAATGAAGAAAAGTTAAATAAGAACAGTACGGCGCAAGCACAATCCAAAATCCGGTAGTAAATTCGAAAATATAGTTATTGAAAACTTAATAAACAATACCCATACCAAGGAAATGCCATCTGTAATAGTAATTCGATATGCGCATGCTCGATAAGAAATTTAACTAATAAACTCTCCCTATATCATACAAAACTCCAACAATAACGGAAATACAAAATGCGCATGCGCGATCAAAAATCTAATTACAAAAATGGAATCAGAACCTTCGAAAACCTAATAAAAGATACCTTTATCATAGAAAACTTCAAAACAACGGATAATCAAAATACACATTGTCCTTGAAAACCTAGTAAAGGATACCTATACCGAGGAATTTTGAAAACTAATAATTAAATAAAAATGCTCGTGGCCGAACAAAATTTCGGCAGTAAATTTGACATTAGCAACTTCAAAATTCAAATGAACCATCACCAAATCGATGAAATCCATCCTTCCCCCTCCCCACCAAATAAATAAAATATAATAAATATTTACAAATAAATAAACAACAATTTTATTTAAAGTACTTGAAATTAGCACTCAATATCAATTATATTAAAATAAACTAAAAAAATGTCAGAAGAATATGCCGAAATTATTTCAAAAGTCATTATTGTAATTAAAGTAATTATTTTTCAATAATAAAATAAATATTATTGAATTAAATCATGTCCCATTACAATGAAATGGAAAAGGTTACAATTGATTTGGATAAAATTACAAATTACTTGGAAATGCTATATTATGCTACAAATGTTCCTTTGAGCCATGGAATCGTTTATATTATGCTTTTCAACGCAATAAATCAATTAGCCCTTACCTGACAAATAACCTTTTACCATTATCGTCACATTTTTGCCTAGTGAATAATAGTGGCAGTGAATAAAGAAAACAGACTCAAAAACAAGTCACTTTATTTGATACAAACAAAAAGTTATGTACATTATATTTTTCAATCTTACAAGGAATATATACAACTATAAATACATAACCAGGGCTAGAGCCAAACAACAAGTGGATATACGGAAGTGGATATTTTCAAGACCCTTCAATGTTAGGGTTGGTGAAGAGGAACCAAATGATGAAGCATATAATATTTATAAAATTAACTAGAAAATGAACAAAAATTTGAATATAAATTAATTGTAAAAAAAAAATTTAACTCTCCCAACACCAGGTAAAGAAAATAAGACTAAGTATCGGGTGGGCTACTTACACACCCAGCCTAATTTGTTGGTGATTTTTGCTATTTATTTTGACTTAATTTCTGTAAACATTGTAAGGAAAATAAATAAATGAAATCATACCTAAAATTTTACAGATGTAAAATACCAAGTGGGGTTCAACAGTGATTTTTCAAAAATAAAAAAAAATCAGCATAAATCGTATGCTGCAAATTTTCTCAAATAGACAATGGGAATTCATCACAGATAGTTAAAGCAAAAATTTAAAGTAATTTCATAAATTTATCTCTTTTTTTTATGAGCATGGCATACAAAAAAAACTAAGCATGGGGTTAGGGCAAACCTAAAGAGGATTAATATTTTTCAAATTCCAAAGGACTTTTGAATTCAAACAATATAAGGTTATTGGACCATTCTCTGAATTGCAGGGTTGGAATAGTGGAGTAAGATTTTATCAAAAAAGTGATGATCCTAACTGTTGCAGCCCCGGCCACAGCACAGACCATAGCTGATCGCAACTGTTGCGGCCTCGGCACTGAAAGGATTAAAATGAACATTCTGTATACATGGGCCAGGGTAGCCAAGCAGGCTAAGGCACTTGTAATAGCTAATTAAAGTTAAGCAAAGTTGAGCATGATGAGTTCTCAGATGGGTGACTGCCCACCTGGGAAAACCACACTGCCCGAGATTTCCAGACGATTATCTCTCCCCATTGGGAATGTGACATTAGTCAGCCTAATGGAGGCAACTCACACCAACCAGGCATAGTAATGATGACCCTAACCAGTGTAACTTAATCGCATAGTGATCTTCTTAAGATGTCAAATAGCCGCCCAGAGGTTTGGTCCATGGACAGTCTGCTTTAGGAAAATAAATATAGAGCCATGAATGCCTGCTGACTCTGAACCTCCATTATTCGTGGATCTAGACCACTTTTGACATTATCCTAGAACCCGAGCGAGACAGTGGAAAGAAAGGACACTGCGCAATTGGCCCCAAAGGGACCTGTTATGGATCTAAGGGTAGCTAGGAGCTGTACCATCGGAACCATGGTGCATAACAATGTGAAGTTGCGTGCCTATCTTCAGGCTATCTCTAAAAAAATCTAAGGGCTAACCGAAAAAAAATAAAAATAAATATATATGCACACACACTTACATATACATATTTAAAAGATTGGCACCTTTTTCGAAACCTTATTGTGGTGTATAATATATTCAAATGAGCCATTTGTTCAACCATTATTATAAAACATCTTTTATATAAAAACTAACTTATGACCATTGCTATGAATAATCAGAAACTTAAAAATATATTAAATTAAAAAAAATAAAGGAAAAACCCAGTGTTTTAAAAATATAAAATATACAATATGCTTTCTTCGAATCAGTTTCAAGAAAAATAAAATTTAGGATTGATTATTTATAGTTCTTAAAGACTTTTTTTTCATATTTCATACTTGATCTAGTATTTTTCGGCATATTATTATATTACCATAATTATGAGAAACTGTATATTGCTCCTTCGGGGTCAACAAGAAATGCAGCTTCCCTAAGTGGCTCCACTCTTTCTAGACCTAGTGCAGAATTATGCACTGCATCTACTTCACCATCATAATTACTAAATGGTTTTATGACAGCTATACTTTGTTGGAAAAGCATAAAAGTAACCTGCACTAGTTTTTCCTGATTCTGGGAAGGAAGATCCATCTATAAAACTATGTATCCACTATTCATGTGGACAGAAACAATGGATAGTCTCAATAGCTGGTTGTTTAAATTCAATCCCAAAGGAGGAATGATTAAGTTTTGAGTGTCCAATAAGTATAAAATTTGGAATAGGTAGTCTCTAAAAGATTTTCCTTTAATTGTTAAAAGGAGCCAGATCAGATTGGCTAATACCATATTCTCTTTTTAATTAAGTTAAAGTTGCTAAAGGTGTTACCAATGTTTTCACTCTATCATACATTACTGTGAATCATTAGATGAACAAGTGTTTTAACAGAAAATCAACTAGTGAACTCTTTAAGCATTTAGTAACAATTTCTGCAAAGTAAAGTAAAATTTAATAACCATTCTGTTTATGTAAAGTTATTCAATTTTCTTTATTAATGTTAAAAGTTGGGAAATTACAATTGTTAGATTGATTGATTTATTAATGCATGGTTCTTAATAAAACCTATTAATAAAAGGACATGGTAAGGCATTGTAACAAGCAATCTCATATTTAACCGGTTGTAATTAACAAGCAAGATATTAATGGAGTAAGATTTGTACTAAATAATCATAAAATATTAACCTTAGCTGCATTTAAATCTTTAACTTCCTTCTTGGGTTTAGAAAATATTGAAGGTTCATTGGGCATTTTTTCATATTTGTTGAGTAATTTGTTATAGAAAGCAGAAGCTTCTTGAGAAACATAGCCATAATCATCTTCATCACATTGCTTAAATCCTGAAATAATAGGCAATACATTAATATAAATATTTAAAACTATGATAACAAAACAAAACATTACTATAAAAATATAACTAATTTTAAAAAGCTACCACCATTTATCCAAATATGATAAACTGCAAACAGCATAGGAAATATTGTACAAGAATCTTGAAGAGTTAACCATAAATAGTAATTGTTAACAACCAGCAATTATACTCCTTTTAGTTGAATAGTGTCACTTAAATTAAACCAATCATATTGAAAACAACAGAACAGTTTGAGAGTAAATTTAAACAAACAAACAAATTGATGGCAATGAAAAGAGCTTACTGTCAGTGGCAAAAAGGTTCGGTAGCAACAGTCGTCTCGGGCTACACCAGCTACGTGAATTACCACTTTGGCAGCAATATGTGTTACTCTGAAAATGCCTCAGAAAAACCCAGCAATATGTTGCTCACTCAACGTACGAACTATCATTCAACTTCCTCAAAATAAAGTTAGATACCAATCCTTCTATACTATTATGCGCATGTCAACCTAATTAGATTGATCCTTCTATACCATCATGCGTACATCAACTGATCAAGATAAAGTGTTGGGCAACAAATATAATGAGATGTCTCATCGCACTTCTGTGTCATACCTTTGAGCAGCAGGGCATATAACTGGATGTTGCACAGGAAGATACCAATCTGGAAATTATACTAATGGTGTTATAAAAAAGCAATTCATCCAATCATTGCAGAAGTGTGGACCTGCTCATTCTACTGAATGGCTTAAGCACTGATGGTACAAACATTTGTATATTCTGATTGTATATAAAAATCAAAATATACAGTGTGATTTTTTTAATTAATTACGCCAATTGACATGGAGTAGTTTCATATTTCCTTCCATTCATTAATTCTTTGGTAAGTTAATTACTAAATTGTGCAAACAATATTCATTATTCTTGGTAATTAGAGAAATGAAATATTACAAATTGTTTTCATTTTTGAAATTATTCAAATGTTATTAACTAAGTTTTAGGGTGATTTCTCCATCTTCAGATCAGCTCATACATATCCTATGTATCAATTTGGGTTTTATAAATTAGGTACAGTCAACTCTCCTTGCTTCATCCATATATCGATAAATAATATTTCCTCTTTTTTCCAAACATATGTTTATTTACACAATTATTAGTAAGGAGTGTCATATCATTGCACTGTCGCACTTCAACAGTTGAATTTTTTTAATAAAGAAAAAAATTTGGAAGATTTCATTTCACTGATTCCCAAGAAATTATTTTAATTCTCCTGTTATACAACCAAATTTAGAGATAATATTGATTATTATTATTTTTTTTTTGTGATTTAATATTGTTTCTAATATAAAGAGTTATAAAGTGTTGCTAATAGCCTTTTAATCAATCATTTGTAGAATTAAGTTTTTCAATAAAACATTTAAAAAAGCACTACTTTGCATTAAAACTCTATCACATTTAACTTATACATATACTTTTCATTTGAATCTTCATTTTATTCATCATTTTATTTTCATTTGTTAAGATTATCTCTAATAGTATTATTGTGATTATGAACTGGGGTTTTGACTACTACCTATGAACTAAAAAATATCATCTGGAAAAAAAAATCACCTGAATGCTATTTGATGGTTTGCTTATGTTAAAACTTTTTCCATTCATGGAGTTCCACAGTAACTGGAATAAGGGATAATCATTTGCCAAATCTAAGGATTGAGCAAATCCGGGAAAACTTCCCATTCAACTAATCTTTGATGTCAAAATGATTTTAGCTTGTGTCTGGAGGAGGACCTAATATCACCACCAGAAGAATCTCTTTTATCTATTAAAATACCACCTTTTTGGAAGCCTGACCCAAAAATTTGGTTTACCCAATCAGAGGCACAATTTCGAAGGGCAAGGATAGCATCTGGCCAAACAAAATTTGACACAGCAATAAATTCTATTGACTCAGAAATTTTACCACATTCTCTAGAGCCACCTGCTAATGATAATATATATATATATATATATATATATATATATATATATATATATATATATATACATATATATATATATATACATATATATATATATATATATATATATATATATATATATATATATATATATATACACCATTAAAAGATAGGTTAATAAATAATTCTGCAAACACTGCAACTCAAAAATTGTTATCAGATGTGCAGATTGGTGACAGAAAACCTTCACAACTTTTGAGCTAAATGAAATCCCTTGCCCAAAATAAAGTTACTGACGCTCTTTTAAAAACTTTGTGGTTACAGCGCCTTCCTAAAAACTCTCTGGCCATTCTTTCAACTAGGACCGATAACTTTACCCGATTGGCAGTAATGACAGATAAAATCAGGGAACTTGAGCCAACATCTTCAGTACACATTTCTCCAGTCACTTCACCGGACCCAATCCTGAATGAATTAGAGGCCCTTAAACATAAAGTTGCAGAACTATTTATAGAAGTTAGAGCCCTACACAGATCACAGTCTCTCCACTCAAGTTCCAGACCAAAAAATTATAATCCTAAAAACAATTCATAAATTCAGGTCTTTGCTATTATCATTATAACTTCGGAGGTAAGGCGCAAAAATGCACTCCACCTTGTATTTTATTAAAAAGCAGAGGTTCATCCATACAAACTAACCTCCTCGTTCCCCAAGGGCAACTGGGCACAGAGGTCGAAAAAGGTCGCATTTTTATTCGTAATATTCGCACTAATTTCTTATTCCTAATCGACACTGGAGCAGACATTTCCGTAATCCCACCCTTAAATGTTGATAGAAAGAAGGTGGCTAAACTAGAACTATTCGCAGCCAATAGTACAAACATTAAAACATATGGCCAGAGGCTTCTTAAACTAGACCTCGGTCTTAGAAGGTCCTTCGATTGGCCGTTTATAATTGTCGAAGTAAACAAACCGGTAACCCATTACCGGTTTGTTTACTTCGACAATTATAAATTATTCGACAATTATAAATCAATTTTTTATCACATTACAATCTAATTATTGATACGAAAAACAATAGGCTCATTGATGATGAAATCCTGATATCTTCAGCCTCCGTCTCAATTCGCTGTGATTCTATCTCAGTACGGTCCATCGACGATCGTAACCTGTATCATCTATTACTGTTAGAATTTCCTGGTTTAAAACGGTCTAACACTCTGAATATAAAACTGAGGGAATACAATATTGAGCACTTTATTCGCTATAGATTTATTCCTAACTGCAACTGTCTCCAAAAACCTCTAATGCAAGTGTTGAATGGTTACAAGAAGAATAGTTCTAAACCATTATAGTGGACAGAAACCGGAAAACTATCTTTTAGTAGTTTGAAACAAGCCCTGAGTAATGCAATTTTGCTGATGCATCCAGTTCCAGAGGCCGAACTCACTTTGACAAAAGATGCTTCGGATTTTGCAATGGGTGCTGTACTACATCAAAAAGTCGACGGAATCAAAAAACCTCTAAGTTTTTTCTCAAGGGCACTTACACTCGTCAAATACAGTGCCTATGATCAGGAATTACTCAATGCTATCAAACACTTTAAATATCTCTTGGAAGGTCGTCAGTTTGCTGTTTTCACTGATCACAAGCCTCTTATTTAAACAGGATCTCAACAAGATTTCTCTGCGACAAACAAGACAACTCAACTGCATAGCGGAATATACAACTGATATTTGTAGGCTCATTGATGACGAAGGATATTTGAGGATATCGCCATGAAGGAAATTTGGTACATAAAAGGCAAAGATAATGTAGTAGCAGACTCACTGTCATGCTTAGAATCTATCGACTCTCCCACTTATATAAATTTCCATGAAGTGGCAAAAGCTCAAGGGACTGATGAAGAATTGGAAAAGCTAAAGAACAATCCCAGCCTAAAAATTTTATCGGTTGAAATTCCCGAATCAACCAACATGCTGTTTTGTGACACTTCCACAGGAACGACATCTCACCCTTATTTACCATCAAGTTTCAGAAAAGTGGCTTATTCAACTATTTATGGGTTATCTCACTCGGGCATTAAAAGTACTACTAAAATGGTTGGTAGTCGGTAAATCTGGATATTTTATGTTTATAAAAAGACTTCATGGACTGGGCTCAAGACTGTTCAGAATGCCAACGTGCCAAAATCCATCACCACACTCGTTCACCTCATGTTGAATTTCTTGTTCCCAATAAACGGTTTAGGAGCATAAATGTGGATATTGTCGTCCCCTTGTCACCATGCAAAGGCTTTCACTATGTTCACTTTGATATTGGCATAAAGGGCACCAAAACAAGGGTTACAATAGACCGGCTTAAACCCGCATTTCTCCTTGAATCTATGTCCATATCAAATAATTGCGAGACATCAGATGAGTTGCAGCTTCAACGTGGACCAACTAGTTATCATAGAAGGGCTCTGAAAAATGTCATAATGTTCGAAGCTGAACTGTCCTCTGGGTTTTTCTCTGGTGGGGGAGTGTGTAGCAGATATATTTACTATTAATATACCTTTTATAACCTTCAACTTGTAGATAAAAAAAACACATGTTAATTAATTTAGAAGATAAAAGTTTATTGTTGTGTTAATGTTTGGTTTGGTAATAAAGTTATAGTAAAAGATATTATTTTTATGTAATTACTACACATTTTTATATCAATTTATAATATAAATTATATGATAATAACCTCCTAAAGTAACAGCTGTATTAACATTATCTATTGCATCTTCCATCACTGATTTATTAGCTGACTTAGTGGATTTCAGCATCACTTGAACCCTCCTTTGGGCTTTTTTATCTTGACTTCTTAAAGCCAGAAGCTCCTAAAAAAAGGAAAGATACAGTATTTTATTTAACCCACCAGCATATCAATAGTTTATACACTAAAATAAAATAATACAGTTTTCAAAGACATAGTAATCTAAAATCTATAACTTGTGCTATTTAATAGACTTTCAAGAACAAAATTTCCTTCAACAAGAAAAAATATAATAAACTATAATTATTCTTAATATAATTATTACTATGTTGTAACAAAAGTCTGTACATCAATTCATTGCTGGCATTAAAATCTCCATTTTAATCCTTATTTGATTCTGATATAAACAATGCATATATTATTCTTTACTTTGACTAAAACTTCATTTCATTATGTATACCAACTGTCTACGCCTTTCATTCCGTTTTATAAATTTCACTGAAAATGTCAGAAGAAAAAATAGAACTACCCTTAAAGGTTAGAGTCTAAAATACTGTGGAAGTACCCCTTATACGGTCTTTTGGTAATTCTTGCATTGCCCAGTCCAGTCAGGTACATATGATATATTCTCATCAATTTTAAAGACATTATTTCGACTAGTTTAATGAATTCTCTGGCGTTTGGGCAATGGGGTGTGACTAATTTTTTTGCTACAAAGGGTATAAGTTATATTTCTTTCTTTTTAACGAATTTTACCTTTGGGAAAAAGTAAATAAATCGATGAAACAGTATGCACATTTCATGTGAACACTGTTTCAGTAACAGTGTTCTTCTGAATTCTGAAATTGTGGTCTTCTGAGGCACTACTGGAAAAAAGGACTAACAAGAGGAGTGTTCGTCACCAATTCTGATAAAAAAATTTGTTCGTGATTATAAATTAGAAAAAACTCAGCAAGTGCTCAACTGGTTTGTCCAATGGGTCCTAGGAACTGAGAAAGGGTCTACTCTAAATATTATCATTTTTTTTTTTTTTTTTTTTTATGATATTTTCAACATAAAGGTTTTTTGGAGTGCTGAATAAAAATCTGCCACCAATTTGGTGAAAAAAAATCTATAAGGCTATTTTACTTAATAAATTAAACCATTTATAAATTTAGAAGGCAAAAAACCAATATTTTTTTTAAGTTTGTATTTTTCCTTTAATATACTCTGAAAAACAAATGTTTTGCCAGAAAAACCATGTCTATATCATTTTTGAAATTCGATATATAAAATAAAGCAGCTTCATAGTGTTTTATTTTTTTTCTCAGCTCCAAGAGCCCATTGGATGAAATGGTTGAGCACTTACTGATTTTTTTACAATATTGAATCACCAAACATTTTTTTATCAAAATCGGCGATGGAAACATTGTGCACTCCCCAAAGTGCAAAAGGAAATTTAAAAAGGAAGGCAGCAGCCAAGGAAATTTGTGCAGTGGAAGGTGAAAATGTGGTGCATCATAGCACGGCAGCGTATTGGTTCAGACAGTTCAATTCTGGGAACAACAGACATCAAGATTATGTTTTGTGTTTGGTGGAATTATGAGGATGTTTTGCATTTTGAGCTGGTTCCAGATGGCAGGGCTACTGATGAGGGGTTTCACAGTGAAAAACTTGGAAGAGTATATGGAGTTTTAAAAGAGAAGTACCTTTCTTTGGTCAATCAGAATAAAACGATATTTCAGCAAGACAATGCTCCTGCCCATCACGTGCTTAGTTGCATTTTTTGAAAGGCAGGCATTTCGTAAACAACAGGGATGACAAATCAGAATGTGAGGAGTTTTTCGCCTCAAAAACCAAGGACTGTTTTCACCAAGAATAATTTCAATGTCCAGATTTTATATTGAAATTGAAATAATAATATTTTAGGCACAAAAACTTTTGTAACAACCTAGTTTAGTAAAGCAATGCATGAAGGGCTTAGGAGGCAGACTATTCTTCGAAGACTGGTCAGCATTATTCTCCAACCACATGATGTATCCTTGAACAGATGTCATTAGTAATGATTGAATGATACTCTTGACTAGTGATACTCTTGACTAGTGATACTCTTGACTAGTGATGATTGACAAGATTGAATCATAGCTCATACTTCCCAGAATGGCTAGTCTCTGATTTCTTCTTAATAAACGGATGCCTAATTTTTTTTTTTTTGTAGTTTATTTATTGGAATTTACAACTATATTACATATACAAGTAAATGAGCAGTCAGAATAATATGACATGACATTTCTTAAAGCAACTACCCAATGGTAACACACCAATGACAATAAGATGTTAAAAGGTCCCAAGGCCAACTTCTTTTCAGACACCTCAGGAATAGATTGGAAAGAAAGGTTAGAAACTGGTGGGTTTAAGTAGATATAAAATTTGAAACAATAGAATAAATATCTATTGAGGGCCAAATATGCAATATTTGGGACATTAAGATCATTATGGATTGTTATATTATTACATTACAAGGAGCATTGAGGATTTTATGAAGGATTTTGGATTGTAAGGATTTGAAATGGGTAGGATTTCAAAACTTTGATTTGAGAATGGGTATTGGAAGGAATGATATAGAATTTTTTTCTTGAGACATAATTTAGTTTTGGTTGGTAATAATACTAAAATAAACCCTTTTGAAAGTGCAAGAGGTTATAACAATGTACACTTAATGTTAGTGAGTATAGGTAACTGGACAATCATACAAGAAACAAAGTTTGTTTCCAAAAAAAAACTGATGTTGTAGCCAAAAAACATTAACTTGCAAACTACACACCATTAATTAACCAATGGAAAGACAGTGAAAATAATTTTAACTATTCGATAAACAAAGTATACCGGAAAACAGTCACAAACAACTTAGCGTTTCAGTTGGAAAAACGATTACTAGCCAAAAAATTTGTATAAAAGATTAGTTAACCTAATAGAAACAGAAAATAAAATTCTCACAGAGCTCGAAAAAAATCTTAAATGACACTTCATCAATTAAATTAATCATTTAAAACAAAAGTCATTAATATGATCAATGCAAGGTCAAGCTGTAATATCCAACTGACACACCAACATCAAATAGTTCTCTAGTGGAATAAAGAATTAAGTAACTATACACAGAGACAAATAGGATAAGTAGAACTAATCAAAGAATGAAATCTGACGAAATGCAACAAGAAACACTGAGAGTTGAAAAATGATGATTTGACTTTGAATATTCTATCATTGAAATATGAATGGATAATTAATTGTTTATTGTGTAACAGAGCACAGTATTATTACAAAAACTGTTGATTCGGATCAATTCGTCATAATTCCTCAAATTGTTCTCAGTCTGACCCCAACATGTCTTTTGCATCATGTCATAAACAATTTCCTGTCAAAGTTGTATTCAAATGACGATTAACAAGGTACAAGGACAGACTTTAGAAAGAGCTGGTATTTACCTCCCTTACCAGGTATTTTCTTATGAGCACCTTTTTACCAAACTCTCAACGTTCGAACTTTGAATATGCCTACTAGTAGAAAAAATTCTCGTAGCAGTGAGAATAACTAAAAATGCTGTTGATTTATAATTGGAACTCCATGGAACAATAACATGTCTGTACTAAACTACAAATCACTATTCTAAGCTTACCAACTCTTCCATAGTTACTACCATTTGGTTTATTAATTATAAAGCTATAATAGGTACAACTAAATATGGCACTTACTATATATGATGTTTGTCCAAAAAAATACTAATTACTTGTACATACCTCTTTTAGAATGTAACATATTAGAGGCCCAAATTTGAAATTATGATACTAGCATTTCAACTCAAGAGCTCAAGCCAATCACCTACAGCTTGTCTACTTCTTTAATAGTACATCAGGGGTATATCAATGTTGATATAAATAAAAAATAGGTATCAATTGTGTGATCGAGGAGTTCGAGTGTAAACTCATGGTTTGTTGTTATTATGGAAAATGTTCGTTTCTTTTGTGTATTAAAGTTTATAATTTTCTTTGTTGAAAGTTTCTAGGTGAAACTGTTTCCCACATTTGTATCTTCATTTATATTATCAGGTATTAAGAATTAAAAACAATAGCAACAAGGGTGAGATCGTTTTAATGGAAGTTGTTACGAGAAAAGTGCCCAAAGTCAAACTGATTCCGTCAAGAAACTGAATCCGTTGCCAAGGATGCTTTCAAATTGTAAACGAACTTACCTGTATCTAACAAATTAGAATCTATTTCATATAATGCCCAAGATGATTTATTTGATAGTCGTTAATCAAAAAATTAGTCCGTATTTATATCCCGTTTTTAGTTCTACAACGCTGTTAGAGAAAAAAAGGAAAGCATTAATGAGAGGATCGCCAGACTTTGCTAATTGGCGAGTAATTGTAAATTCAGCATGTATCTCAAAAAATGTTGGTTGATAGATTTGTCATTGGTATGAAAAAGGCTCCCATTCACAATCATTTATTCAAAGAGAATGCCAAAACTCTCACCTTCGATGATGCAATTAGAATAGCAACTAATAAGGAGAATCAGTGTGAACTTATAGAGGCTAAAAGGAGCAAGTTGAATTCATAAAAAATATAAATCCACACCTATTGGACTCTCAGAAAACTAAGTAAAGTGGTGGAGATTCTTCACAAATAAAGTCCAACATTGATATTAAATCAGAGTGGACGTTGCCTGTAAAATTATATGAATTAGATATTAAAATTTAAATAATTAGATAAAATAATATTATATGGATATTATGGACGTAGGGAACTACTTACAACAATTATATATATGCAATAAGAGTGATTTAAGAAATAAAAAACTCTGAGGACAGAGGAACACATCGAAACGTTCGTTGAAGAAATATAATTAATGTAATGATAATAAATAAAAGTAATGGGAAGTTATATTTTCACTAAATATATATAACATATTAATACTAAACTTCTATAAGTGATTAGAAATTATATAATATGAATCTACAAGTACCATTAAAACTCCAATATTATAAGGAACTGTTGAAAAAGAAAAGTTTTAAACTAAAAAAAAAAAATTGAATACCTCTCTCTTCTTCAAAGCATCCTCTCGTTTTTTCTTTTCTTCAGCTTCTTTACGTGCCAGAAATTTTTTTATATTTTCTGATGAAACTTTGGACCTTTCCAACTTTTTAGGGGGTGCAAACTCTGTTTTATAACATCTGACCTACAAACACATATTAATTAACAAAAATAAAAACTATTACAGAAAGAAAAAAACGAAAAATAATTAAGGACATCCTGTCTTGTTTACTATAAATCATATAAGTAATATCGATGAAGAACGATAATTTTCAATCACTAACAGATGAAATAGTAAATAATAAAAGCTAATTTTAAAAACTAAGGTAAAAAAACCAAAGAAAGAATATTATAGAAAGTTGCTAATTAACAATGTGTTTATTTCCTTTGAACAAAGAACATTCGTAGGTTGAAAGTTGAAATTAATTTAAATAAACCGCACAGATATAAAATACAGACATTAAAATTACAAATACATGATCATATACAGAGAAAACAGAATAAAAATATATTACTAGCATATTTATGAAAGCTTTTATGGGTGTGTATATATATATATATATATTTTTTTTTTTCCTTTTATTTTTGAGACTCTTGGCTTGTTTTTTGGATTTTTCTGTTTATGCCCTAACAATTATTTATGTCTCATTTTGAGCTTTTGCTCTTGTATAATAATATATGTAAATATATATAAACATAAAATAGTATATTACTACAGAAGTCACAAAAAAAAAAGCAAATCACAATATAAATTGAAAGAAGCATATGGAAAGAAAACTATAAACAAATAAATAGAAACTACAAGAAAAACATCCAAATTTACAGTAAAACTGAAAAATCACTGTTTAATATTGCTGTCCTGCTCAACACTTCGATGTTTTCAAGAACTACAAATCTAATTTGTTTAATATATTTTTCTAAAAACTTACTTCTTTCTTTGCAGAGCTTTTATTTATTTCCTGGGCTTTATACAGAAGTTCTCCGTAATCCATTTTCAATTATTTTATTAGTTTTTTTCTTTTTTAAAATTTAAAATAAAAGAAAACAAAACAGAAACCCAAACAAAAGGTTATAAAACCACTAATAAAACCTACATATAAATAATCGAAGGTAACACGATCATGAACTAATATAGCTAATCGATTGTTGGGTAATCTATTTTTAATAAATAAAACAATTATTTCATATTTAAGAAAATAAAAAAATTTAAAGGCATTAAAACTGAACTAAAATTTCAAAACGGATTATGGGCTGAAAAAAAAATTTAGTATTTCACATGTAAATTATCTAAAATATATTTTCTTTCTCTGACTCGTTTAAGATTATCCATATCTTGGAATTTTTAGAATGTTTTTATACGAGGAAAAATCTGTATTAAGTTACGGTTGATAATTAAGGGTGCTGCCCCCTAACTCAAATTGAAAAATGGGCCTACATTTGAATTATCCATAATCAAAAGAATATCCTATTATAATTAGGTCTTATTTCCTTATCTAAATCTGAATTTGATAATACAGTTATTAATGGTCATCAAAAGAAACATTTATTTAGATGAGTCACTGAATGGGTTTGATTTATCATTGAGGTATACAATCGGTTCTATACTGTAGTGGTTAAAACAAATATAATTAGCAGCCATTCTATTGTATTTTAAAAACACTCAACCATCTTAGGTTTTACTGTTTTCTTAATATAGGTAAGCAAAGGCGCAAACTTTCCATTTTGATTAAAGGGGCCAAATGTTACTCACGACACCTAAAAAGAGGGGGACAAGAGTATCATTTCGCCTACCCACCCAATAATTTGATGTACAACCAATTAAGAAAATGGCAAAAGTCGAATAGCTGGATTTGAATCGAATTTTGTAAGTCTAGATCAGCCCGTCGTTCGTTGCTACTGGAATTATTTGCTGCTTAAACAAAGTAACAAACAACGGGCTGACCTAGACTTATAGATTTCGATTTTCTTTAAATGCAATCTTAATTCTAGATCTTGGCCTAGAAGCTATTCGATTTTTCGCATTTTCTTAATCTATTTTAGTTTACATATTTAATTCGTTCATGTAGATTATTTGTTGTTTACTATTATTTTACTTTTTTCCAAATTTTTGTCCATCAAATTATTAGGGAAGCGGGAAAAATGATATTCTCGCCCCCTCTTTAATTATTATGGGAGGATCACTTCCCTCGCATCCCTAAGTATGCGCCTATGTAGGTAAGTACTTAAACTCTTCCACACGAAAGATTCATATAGAGATAGGGTTACCATAAATTGAAAAAGCCAATCCTCTATAACATTGACGATCAGTAGTGGGGAGGGTAATAATGAAGATGTAGATCAAAAATTTATTTTTTTCTGCCACAAAACATATTTTTAAACTCCAATGCAATAAACGAATTTTTACGGCAAACGTGTTTGTCTTGTTTAGCGTAAACAAAAAATAAATAAATAACGACAACTAGAAAAAAAAATACGTATATTAAACATTTTTTATTTAGATATAATCTACAATATCTAAAATATTAATCACAAAATTTTTCGTCTGGACGTTCGGGCTCTATTTTAAAATATTATTCGGATGAAATAATATTTTGGAGGAAAGGCTTATCTTCTTTCATGAAACTTCGCACAAGAAAACATGGAATTCGCTTCAATATTTAAAAGTTCCTTCACTACGGAAGCCGACAACCACCCTCAGCTATTACTGTGTAAACCGCTGACCCACTTTTTTCTAATTCTTCTCATTCAACGTGCTTCTTCAAATTAGGTATAAAATAATGTGTTTTTCTACCTATTGATTTTATAACTAGTTCAGAATAGACTTGCAATGCTTCTGAAGTACTTAACTGGTTGGATTCTAGCATTAATATCGATTTTATAAATATTTCTAGCGCTACATACACAAAAAGAAAGTAAAATTCGCCTGCAGGATCTTTGAAAAATATCACCAGAAGGTTAGGGCAGCATTCGCATGACAAAGTAAGCTTTCAAGGCACCAAACATGGTCATTCTTTTCATAGCATACTGCATAGAACGGATAACATTGTGTTGCTGCGAGATATGATTACTTCGTATTCAAAGATTGCAAATTCATAAAAATATTTCAGTTCCGCAAATCTCACCGGGTGGTGACAGGAAAATGTATAAATTTTTATCGTTATTATTATTTTAATGTCGGCAGGAAGCACATCGCATGCAGTCTGCACGGTGTTATGCAAAATGTGGACTGAACACCCAATTCCGATAATAGGCCAATTTGATGAATTTTGCAATGTAAGATAAAAACAAATTTACCTTCCTTGTTTACAGCACCGAAAAAAATAGTTTTGATTCAATGCCATTCAGCTTGACGCAAGTTAAAATGTGACTGCCAAGGGGAGTGCACGATGTTCCCATCGCCATTGAAAAAAGTCGACAAATATCCAACCGTTTCGCCCAATGTGTCCCAATGTGTGAGAAAAAAAAAATAAAACATGATGTAACTGCTTTATTACATCTCGAGTTAAAAAAATTATACCTATCGAAATGGTTTTTCAGCAAAACATTTGTTTTTTAGATTACATTAAATGAAAAATATAAACATTTAAAAAAAAATCATTTTACCGTTTAGTAAAATAAATTTTAGAAAGTTGAAATTATAAAGTAAACTAGCCATATAGATTTTCTCCAATAAAATGATGGTAGATTTTGATTCAGCATACCTTAAAACCCTAATGTTGAAAAAAATCATCGAAAAAAAAAGTTAGTTCCGAGGGTGATCAACATTTTTAAAAGCCACAAAATTACGTTTCGTACATGTCACGCGCCACATCTTATATCACGACTCTGCATTTTAAATCGATTGTTCACCACAGGCGTGCACATCCTGTTTTATTTTCCATCGTTTTTCGAGAACCCGTTTTAGGATGAAGATCTGGTCTAGCGTGTTTCTTCCTCTTCAGGATCCTGCTTGGTGGTTACCATTCATATTTTCATAGTAGGGATATATCCGGTGTAGCAGGATATAGGTTATTATCTTATAGGCAATCGAAAGGAGTGCTATGCCTTTGTAATTACCACATTCATAAATGGAACCCTTCTTTAGGAAAGGGCATATTAGATCTGTGTTCCAAGCCTCTGGTATCCATTCTTTCTCGCATATTTTCTGGATTAGTTCTAATAGTTTAGAGAATCTTCCACATATATAAACAGCTCTGAGGGCAGGCTGTCCAAGCCTGGGACCCTTCTTCTTTTAAGCCTGCCGATAGCTATTTCCACATACAGAATTTTAGTTTTTTCCACCTCTTGTGGGTCAAGGTCCTCTGCGTGGTCCAAGTCTTCTTCCTTTGTGGGATTCCCTTTGCTGAGATGCTGCTGGAAATGTTTTTTCCCAGATGCTTAATACCTTTTCTTTTGATGCCGTCAGTTTGACATCTTTTCCTCGCATTTTCGTGTTTCTAGCTTCATATCTTACCCTTTATTTTCTGATCTCTACGTAGAATTTCCTAGATATTTTCGTCCTGCCAGTTGTACTAAATAGTTTGCAGTGTTTCTTTGAGGAATTCTCTTTTTTCTGTTCTGATTATTTTGTTCGTCTTTGTCCAACATAGCTTGATCAGCTTTGGCGAGGCAGAGGACTTTCATCTTTCCTCCACTGCCTTTTCACATGCATTTTTGAACTACTTCTTGGATTTTCGTCTCTCCTGAATACCTATTACTTCCTTTGCTGTTTTTATTTTATCCCGGTCTCAAATGCCAGTGTTGATCAATCATTTGTGGGTCCCTCTGAGCCCAAGGGCTCGAATTCGTTCTTCAGCTCAATTTGGAATTTAGCTTTTACTTTAGGATTTTTCAGATTACGGACTTCGTGCTTCCTTTCCACTTGGTCCCCTACTTTGTGAATTCGCTTCAGTCTCTGACAGAGTTTGACCCTCATCAGAAAGTGGTTCGAAACAGTCTGTTCCACGATATTTTCTCATGTCTTGGATGGAGCTCTGATGTCTCTTATCTATCAGCATGTGGGCAATTTGGCTTTTAGCACCTTTAGGACTTACCCTGGTGTACTTGTGGGTGTCTCTGTGCGAGACTACTAACCACTAGACCGTTAGATGCTGCCATGCTCTTCCATCTCAGTCCGTTATCATTGTTCGTTTTGTGGAGATTTTGGCTTCCGAAAATGGGCCTAAATTAGTTTTTCGAACTATCTTGGCATTGAAGTCATCTATGACTAATTTTATGTCATATTTTTGAGCCTTGTCCACTACCTTTTCTAGCTGATCGTAAAAATCATCCTTCACCTCACCATCTTTTTCTTCGGTTGATGCATAAACGTTAATAATCGTGATATTAAACCAGCGACCTCTAATTCACTTATCCTCTCGTTAATTGGGGTGAAGTTTATAACTGATATCCTAAAATGCGGGACTAACTATAAATCCAGGGCCAGCTGTTCCGTTTTTGACATATCTCCCGGTATAGAACAGTGTGTGCTAGTCAATAGGAGTTTAACCACATTCTGACCATCTTACCTCTTGTTAACGGTATGTTGTATCTTTTTACTTCATTCATTACCGTTTGGGCGGCCACTGGTCTTTATAAGATCCGAAAATTCCATGATCCAATTTGGAGTCCGTTATACAAAGTCGTTACCATGTTAAAACAGATTTCCGAGGCTAGTTTTAGGTTTCATGATAAGGTATTTTTTTTAGTGGGATAGAATTATCAGCTCTATGCCTAACCCCCAACGTGGAGGGCCAGGGGCTATGTCAGACACAGGGGTCGCTCACCTCCAATGACCCTCAGGGTGAGGACATTACTGTCCCCACAGGGGGAATCGAACCCGCGCCGTATTGGCCTGAGTGCTCGGGTTTTTAAATTATTTAATTATTGCCTGTGTATTACCGAGACTAGGATTCGAATCCACAACCTTTGGGTTTGTATGCTGGCGCATTTTTTTTTTTTTTTTTCCGAAATGGACTATAACTTCTTTTATATCCATTTTCTTGTTCTAGATTTATTCCTATTTTGAGTGAAATACCCAATAACTATTGAAGTTAGTTTTATCTCGTTTCTGTTAAAACAATCAACTGTAAGTGTTTGAAAACGGCCTTTGTCTAAATCCTTTAATATGTCACTGGATATGTATGGATAAATTACAATTAGTATAATAGTTTCAGTTTTGGTCCGAACACCTGAAAATG
Source organism: Rhaphigaster nebulosa (assembly GCA_948150685.1). Lineage (NCBI taxonomy): Eukaryota > Metazoa > Arthropoda > Insecta > Hemiptera > Pentatomidae > Rhaphigaster > Rhaphigaster nebulosa. Next base: position 71,471,671 of record OX411307.1, on the reverse strand, counting down.
TGGGTTAAAATAGCATTTTTATCAGTTTTGAGTTGCAGTCAGAAGTTTTGAGGCTCAATCCGTGTTGTACAGTACAGGAAGCAAACGTAGTTTCTTTGGTGGGATGGAAACATAATCGAATGGTGAAGTAAACAGTGGCATGCCAAGGTGGGGTCGAGATGGATGGTCCGCCTCAGGAACGGTGGGGAGGGGGCGTAAAAGTTGAGAATAAAAAAAAATTACATTACTCAATTGGAAGATTATATCAAACATTACTTTTGTGAATTGTGTATAACATTTTATGATGTTGATATGATCTCATAATGTTTAATTTTACGATGTACGCTATTCTTATTTGCAATGTATATTGCATTTTGTAATGTATAATTTAAAACAATAAATAAGTTTAAAAAAAAGTTATGATGTAATGTGAAAATATTAGTTTACCATAAATTCACTGTTATCAGAACAATGAATTTACGGTAAAGCTTTTTTTTTGGAAGGAAAAAAAAGAAGATATTCCCATTTTTAGTTAGAGTTGAGGGCGTAAATGAAGTGATAAGAGGACGTAAGAGAAGTGGACAGCCCCGGGCGCATGAAGACCTTGGCACGCCACAGGAGGTGAGAGGATAGAGGAGCAAGGCAAATTATAAAAGAAAGGGTAGAAGAGGTGAGCCGCGAAGGTCTAAGGAAACGGAGAGGAGAGGCAAGAGACAATAACTTGGTCGTAGATTTCCAATTATTTAAAAACCAAACAATTCCTTTTTTGCTACAGCTAATTAAGTATTACTCAAGTAATTAATACGATGAACTTGCTTTAGAATGTTCAAATGCAGAAAGAAGTGGAACCTGGATAAATCTGCACATTATATTCATCCTGTGAATATATAGCGCCCACAATAAGGAGAATATCACAATTTTGTTTTAGTAAAAATAAATTTCCTGAGCGCTTAATAAATTATGTGTAGATGAGTGTGGCGGCATAAAAGCATAAAACTTACTTAACTGCATAAAACAGGAAAGTTCTGAAAAAACTGTCTTGCGTGGTCGATTTTGATTGAAGCCGATTTATTTGAAATAATTAACTGTCTTTCATTGTTAGTATTAATAAAAAATGGATAAAAATAAACAATAAAAGAACTTGATAATTTACTAAAGGAGAAATATTTTACCAGATTAAAAAAAAAAATTCTGGAAAATAAATTTTGATTTTTATGTACACCATTTAAAAAAAAAAAAAACAGAACTTATAAGCAGGATTATAAAAAAAAAATTATAATTAAAAAAACAAATATAATTTTTTTTAAATTCCCCCAGTATTTACATGAATTTCATGAACTGCACGTGTATATTACATAGATAATAGAGTGCAAATGATATTACATTCAGAAATACTAATTTGAACAGTGGATGATATTTTTAGTTTCCAGTCCACTTTCTCTAAAATTGTTTTTTCAATATTTCTAAGCGTCTGTTCAGAGTAACTACAAATTCTTTGTATGAATATTCTAGGAAATTTAACACTAAACAGCATTGGTCATAATGCATATTGCACTAAACTGCACTAAACAATAATTATTAAATTGAAACCTCTGGCATATCTACATTTTTGCCTTTTTTTTTTTGTTGACATTTTTTCAGATATTCTCGGCCTTGTGAATGTTTCAAAAGCAAACGAATGGCGGAATTGGAGGAAGAGATGTAGTTGGTATAGGGACGTCTCGATACTTCGTAATGTTCTGTATATCATTACTTTTCCGCCAATACTTGCGATATTTGTATCGATACTATTCATTCGATATATCGGTGGTATCGATACTTTTCACCAATATTCGATATTTTTTCAATCAAATCAAGAATATGCCACTACCGACAGCATAGAGTATCGAGTAAAATACTCCGTACTTTGACGTATGCATGATGGTGCATCAATCTAATTAGGAATTGATAAATTATTTGCCACTTCTATAAATTTGTTTTTAAAGAAAACTAATTTCAAATATTATACATTCATCTTAAGTTCTAAAACCACACAAAAATTCAAAAAGCTAATTTATACTACACTACAAATTTATATTACATTTAATTTAATATGAAAAAGTATATGTATTTTGACGACATTTAATTTAATATGCATAATAATGCCAAATTGTATTTTAAATTGCTGATTTTTGAAAATTTGAGTGTTGTTGATGAATGTATAACATTTGAAACTAGCTTTCAATAAAAACAATTTTATAGAAGTGGCAAATAATTTATCAATCCCTAACTCCGTACTTGAGCAATACGAGTATATGAGTAAAACAATTTACTCATTACTCGGCATAATTTTCCTATCTCTACGGTCTTTTGAATACTTTGATGAGTATTCACAACTATGAACACTTTCTTTTCGATAACATAGTGGTAACGAACATTTGATTCAAGTACTCGAATGAGTGCCGATATCGATACTTTGCTCCCCTCCCTATATTTATCTTTTAAGCCAGAACTAGACGTTATATTATAGGTAAAATCTGTCGCCTCTAATTTATCTTATATTTTGATGTTTTTTGGTTGTATAATAATCATTGAAAGCAATCAAGAGAAGAGCTGAGTACTTCTTTTACTCATCAATCACATAGTAAAGGATCGATTAAAGTACTCAGTACCCGGGTAGTGCGTGTATTTGAGTGAAATATTCGGTATTTCATACTCGATACTTGGCAGTCGGGACTCGATACTTGATTATTAGTACTCGATCTCGAGACTTGGTATTCGTTACACGATACTCTGTAATAGGTACACGATAGTTGATAAGTGGTACTCGATATCCAATACTAGGTAAAAGATACAAGAGGTTCGGTACTAGGGGCTCAATATTCGGTACTAGGTACTCAGCACTCAGTACTCGATACAGGGTAATCGATTCTCGGTTCTTGATACACGATAACCGGTACGTGGTATTCAATAATTGATGTTCAATATTAGATACTTGATGATCAATACTCAATATTTAGTATCTGATAGCTGATAATTGGTACTCGATATTCGATACTCGGTACATAGAGATTTTCAGTATTTGAGTTTCGACACCTGATACTGAGTACTCGATAATCATAATTTCGATAATTGGGATTCGATACTGATAATTCGATACTCGATCTAGATACTCGAATTAGATACTCATAAATTCGATACTTGGTATTCGATACTGGGAATCGATAATTACATTTAGATACTTGGTACTCGTTACTCAATACTTGTTATCCGATACTCGATACCTGGTACTCGATATTCGATACTCAGTGCTCTGAAAGTTCGAGCATTTTAGTAAAATATTTGCCGGTAAAATATTATAGCCGGTACTTGGTAATTGATTAGTTACTCGGTAATTGATGCTCAATACCTGATACTAAGTACTTGGTAACCGATACTCGATACCTTTTACTCGTTATTCGATGTTTTGTACTTGGTAGTCGATACTCGGTATTTGGTTCTCGATACTCGGTGCTGGTTAGTCGATGCTTAGTTTTCGGTACTCAGTACTCGATACCCGATACTCAGCTCTTGATACACGATACCCGGTAGTTGGTACTTGTTACTCCGCAATTGATGCTCAGTATCTGATTCTAGATACTTTGTAATCGCTACTCAATACTTGGTATCCGATTCTCGATACCAGTTACTCGTTATTCAATATTTGGTGCTTGGTATTCGATACTCGGTACGCAGTACTCGATACTTGGTATCGGATACCCGATATATGGTAATGGATACTCGGTTCTAGATACACAATACCCGATAATTCGTGCTAGTTACTTGGTGATTGATTCTCAATACTAGATACTTCGTTCTCGATAGTTAATACTTGGTACTTGATACTGGTTACTCAGTACTCGATACTTGATATCGGATACCTGATACATGGTAATCGATACTTGGTTCTTGATGCATGATTCCCCATACTTGCTGTTAGCTACTCGATAATTGATGCCCAATACTAGATACGTGGTACTCGATACGCAATACTTGGTATTCGATACTCGGTTCTCAGTACTCGATACTTGGTATCGGATAACCGATACATGGTAATCGATACTCGGTTCTTGATATACGATTCCCCATACATGGTGCTAGTTACGCGATAATTGATACTCAATGCTAGATACGCGATACTCAATACTTGGTACCCGATACTCTGTACTCAGTACTCGATACTTGGTATCTGACCCGATTCAGTTCTTAATGCACGATTCTCCATAATCGGTGCTAGTTAATCGTTAATTGATGCTCAATAATAGATACTTGGTACTCGATACTCTCTAATGTTGGTATCCGATACTCAACACCTGTTACTCGTTTGTCGATAATCGGTACTCGATACTCGGATCTCAATAGTCGGTACTCGATACTCAGTTCTCAATACTCAGTACTTGGTACTCGATATTCCATATTTAGTACTTATTACTTTGTATTTGATGCTCGATACTCAGTATCTTATACTCAGGCCTCGATGCATGGTACTCAGTACACGATACTCGTTACTTGGTTACTCAAGACGCTTCTCAATACTCGGTACTTGGTAATTGATAATCGGTATTTTGTAGTCGATCGATATGAGTACGGTATAGATACTATTCTTCCAATACCAAGTATTTTTGGTATCGATACTTTTCCTTCAATACAACGTATTTTTTGATACCATTTTTCGATACTTCTTATTCGATACCGTTCTTAGTATCGTATCTCAACGTTGGTATTGGTGAGTATCGTATCGTATCAAAATTAATAATCAATATAATAGTAGTCAAATCAATAATGGAAATAACCAGTGTTGTATTTATACGCAACTTAAAATAATTGATATTTTTTAGGAACAATAACACGAAATAGCAAAGTATAAATCGATAAACAATTTTTTTTTCACTACATTTTTTAAGATTTATTATTATTGATGTATTTTTTTAATAATGCATTTTTATAATATATATATGTGTATATAGTTCTTCCAATGCTTAATATTTTTCTTCCTCCACTATAGCTCGTGGGGCTTCATGTTCCTCCTAAATCAATGCGATATTTTATTGTTTGAAAATTTTTCCGACTTTTCATTCGCTTTTCCTCTTATATCTCGGGAACGGATGAAGCTATTTCTTCGGTCCAAACGAATTTCCGGCTGTTAAAATACCTTTATTATAGTTTTTAAATTTTGCATTTTTCGTCGATGTAATGTTGATTTGGACACTATAATACATAATTTAATTTTATAAAGACATTTTTGTTATTAATATTTTCTATTTTGTCCTTCTTATTAGTTGAATTTCAGACTCCCAGATTTTTAAAAATCGCCAGTTGGATCGTTGTGTCCGCGTGGTCGTTCGACATCAGGAATCAGTGTCAAACTCAAAATACACTGACATCAAAAAAAGTCCCTGAGTTTCTACTGATTGTTTCCACCATTTCAGAAAAAGAATATTGAGCAGTTTCGCTTGGGCGGCTACATTACCCAGACTATATAAATATTTATACGTACTTAATAATATATATTTATAGTTTTTAAATAATAATAATACCTTATGGATATTAAAATTACTTATTTTTATAGCATTTTATTTATTAAATAAATTTCATATTAATAGTTTAATCATATTTTGTAATAGAATTACAGTGATTAATTTCATACCAAAAATATATAGATATTATACTATATATTTTATATCATAAAGAAAGTTTGGATTTTATAGTCCGCTCTTAAGGTGTGTTTACATGTTTGCCAAACAATTAAATGGCAAGCCCAAGTCAGTGTTTTTTAAATATTTCTCACATTATAGACTTTTTTTAAAAAAAATTTGTCCTATTTTAAATATGATGTTTGAAGTGATTTGAATGGTAATTTAAAATTGTATGACTATAATTTTCTTTATTAGTACAAAATGTTTCAATTTTATTATTATCAAAAACTGTATTAATATTAAGATATCTAATAGTTTTATTAATTGGCGTTTCAACCGTGAATTTTATTCTCTTATGAGCACTATTCAACAATTCTAATATTTTAAATAATTACTGGTAGACCGTATAAATTATTAAAAAGGATAAGATGGTCGGGTGGTGGTCAAAAATGGATCTCAAATAGTATTAACTTTTTATTATTAATCAACAACTAGACCCACGTTACAGGCCTTCATAAAGGCTAAATGAACTAGATAAATCAAAAAATGTTATATACAGAGATTGATATAAATATTAAAAAGTAAAACGGCATAATGAGATGAATTTGTAAAATGTTATTTGATTTAACTAATAAAGTAATAAAAAATAACTAAAAATAGAAGAAAATTAATAACAGTAATAAATTTTAAATACATAAGAAATGAAATTATGTGAATACTAATAAGTATCGAAACATTTCATTCGATATCTTAATAGTTTCAAATGTTAAGATTCAAGTACTTGAATGAATACCGGTATCGAAACTATGTTCCTGGTACTAATTTCATTTCTTCCAAATTGATAATAATTCAAAAAGACATAAAATGCATTAAGTACTCACAAGTATCGATACTTTTCATCCCATACCTAATAAGTATCGAAAATTTGACTCAAGTACTGAATGAGTACCGGTGAAGTTACTTTGTCGGTATCATATTTCCCTAGTCTCACTGCTCTCCCTCCCTACATCCTTCTTTTAAGCTTGAAATGCTTCGTCCCTATGTCCCTTCTAATTTATCTTGTATTTCGATATTTTTAATTTACCTGAAATCATTACGTTGACCTATTCTAACTAAAATAACATTTAAACTTTACTTTAATACAATATATTATATTGTATTAAAGTAAAATTAAGATTTTTAATCAAAATTATCAAGCCTTAGATACATTTTTTATCCTGACGTTATCTTACTATAGGATCAGGAACTTTAGACAGAATTATCGATTCCGAATATCAATTACCATAAATTGGATAGGTAGTATCGGGTACAGAGTAGCTATTATCGAGTATTGAATATCGAATACCATGTTCCGAATATCGAATAACAAGAATCGAGTATTTAATATCAGGTATCGAATACCTGATGCTAAGTATTGAGTATCGGATACCAAGCATTGAGCAAGGATGGGCGTTTTCGTAACCACAAATATGAATACGAATATATTCAGAAGCGAATATATCTTTATGCGTCTGGCACATGAAACTAATACTAATATTTTATATCCAATATAGATAATGAACTCTACTATTTCACTCTTGTAGAATAAGTACTCGATTACTTAGTAAAATACTCAAAGTAAAATAATTCTGAGTAAATAGAGAAAATTGAAAGTACTTTAGAGAAGTTAGCTGGGAAATTTTTGAACTCCTCAATCATTAACTGTACTGACTTAAGTACTCGATACTCGTTATTCAGAGTACTTTTGTCCATCTTTACTATCATGTGAGTACTTTATATCAGTACTCATAAGTATCGATACTTTCCTTTCTACACCTTATATTTGTGGTATCTAATATTTGATTTAAGCACTTAAATGAGAACCAGTATCGATACTTTGTCGGTATCGTATATCCCTAGAAGTAGATAACCTAGAACAGTGGGAGGGGGCGGCAATCATGAAGTTTGCCCCGGGCACTATTTGGCCTAGCTACGCAACTGGGAATAAATAGGTTTTGTATATTAGTTTTTTGATTGACGGCAAGGAATTTAATTGGATGTATATGCTTTCTGAAGGTGGACTTTCAATGGTAATGCCCGTGGTTGCGGCTGGCAAAGTCTGCTGGCAGTTTACTACTACTTTGATTGAATAGGTAGGGACATATTTAGCTGGCACTGCCCGGCAGTCTAGGTATGACATCATACCCATACTGCTGCGTCTCTGACCGTTCCAGAAGGAGTCGTATTTCCACGGCCGCGACGGTTCCCGTTTGTCATTTGAAACAGAATGTCATTTAACTAAAAGGGATTCAGTGATTATGACGACGAACGTCTTGTAGAGTTTGTAAATCAGTTTCAGGTTCTTTATGACCACAAACATGAGGACTACAGAAATGTAATAGTGAAAAATAATGTAAGGAAAAACATAAGGGAGACATTAAATAAAGATGGTAAGTATATTTATTATTAAAATTTGTTTGAAAAAAAATTTAAAAAAATGTTTAAGTACAGAGTCGTTTATTTATCAACCATTTTTCTTCCCAGGATTTTATCTTATTTAACAGAAATGTAAAGAAATATTAATAAATAAATTATTGCCACCACGCATAACTAATGAATGTGAAATATAAAATAGCATTTTGGGGATTCCTTACTTTTAATAATTTACAGGAAATGATATAAATACAAATCTAGAACTTGGAGAAGTTAAAGAGGCCGAGAGATAATAAAAAAAATATATACGCAATGGGGAAGTTACAAGAAAAAAATAAAGCCCATTTTTGTTCTTTTGAAAAGTAGCTATTTCATTAGATATTTCACATATTTACGCTCGTTAGTTATACGTGGTGATGACAATTTATTGTTAGATTTACCTCAAAGTGACTGCCAATTTTTCTTCAGCTTCGATTGGAGCATGCACAGCATTAGTAGCTTTTCCTGTTATATCACCTTGCACTAAACTTAACAAAACATCAAATTGAGGTGGATTTAATCTAAAAAAGTTTCTGAATTTTTCCTTATCACTCCGCAAATGGCGAGTAATTAGCGTATCAAAAAACCCTTCACTTTTCCGAGTTTTGAATTTACTGTCAACATTAGATCGTGTTATAAACATGACTTCTTCATCCTCTTCTAATAAAAAAGCCAGAATTGGATCCATTTTGCTAACTTGCAAATAGATTATTTCAAAAACTAGGTGACAATTATTTTATTTAAACTGCCAACCTTTGACAAATGAAACATCGCAATTACTGAATGGTCTCGATTATGAAAAATTATATTTAAATTTTAAACAAGCAAATTTCCACCTAAATGAATTATTGAAAAAGAATTTAATTACTAATTAATTATTTATATTGAAAAAATCTTGCGTTATTTATAAAAAATCTTAAAATGTCCTATATTATTTTATTTTTATTTTTATATTCACACATTATTGTATTAATAAACAATAAAGAAACCTTGACAGACCAACTTTGTTCATTGTCTAAAATACCAAACAAATATCTTATAGTACATAACATAATATATATGTTGCACATATATAATTGCATATCTGTAAATACTTGTAAATAAACGTATTCATTTATCTATAATTTGTATGTATCTAAATAACATATAATTTTAAAGGTTTTAAGGATATACTATATAGTTATAACGAGGTGTAATTAATATAGCTGCGCAATTTTTTTAAATTTATATTGTTATACTTTTTATATTTAATTTATATCAAATATAAAAAGATACATTAATAATATGTTAAAAGTTTTTAAATGATTATTTTTTAATAAAATTATATTTTATTAATGTTCGTATATTTTTTTTCAACTGTCACTTTTATTTACCCAATTATTTTCCATATCTTTTGAATTATATCTTGAAATATTTAATTCCTATTGAATCGGGGTTTGCTGCATTCGATTCAGCGATAAAAAATACATTAAAACAAACCTCTTGTAGTATTATTCAGATAAAGACAGGATGAGAGGCTAGTTTATTTTCGCAAAAAGGCCAGTTTATTTTGACCACTATACGGCGCTTCGAATCCCGCCTGGGTAGTTAAAATTTATTTCGCGGCGTACCCACGGAATGAATCTCGACCTTTCCACTCTGGCTAGAATAGGTTGGTTACCTCTAGGATAACTCGTCCTTCCTATCCAAGTTGGAGTACATAAGAAGGTTAAACTCCTAATAAACAAAACAAAACGTCTATAAATCTTAGTGAAAAAGATCAATTAAGATCCATTCTAGGATTTATTAAAGAATTAATGAATATGATGCACGTTGAAAGAGGGGATATTATCACATAAGAATCCTTACTCTTTGTGATTAAAAGATTAGTTCTAAAAAAATGTGAAGAGTGAACAAGGGCTTGTTTGATGTAATAGAAGGGGAAAGTAGAAGTAAGCAAATACGATTTTCATGTTAGATACTTACATTGCAGATATTTGTAGTCCTTCGGCTTTGTAATTTGATGAAAAATGTTTAATACCTAATCAAAATCACTACATAACTCCCTGTTTCCAATCCTTCTAAATTATGTTGTTGTTTTTTCTCCTTGGTGGATATGTATACAATCATTATAAATTAGATTCAAGAGTGCCGTGTTTGTACTATCAAGATTTTTATGTATTGAATCCTTTATTAGCAACATGCGATTAACCATATTATCAATTAACTTGGCTAGCCTTTAATTTTATGTTCACTTTTATTCTGGTCGATGTTGACATTTATTTTCGTAAATGATTATGGCATTATTTGCACAGTAATTATTTTTAGAAATGATGTTTTAACTACTTATATACTGTATTTAAGCAATATTTCTTTCTAAAAATTATAGGACAGGGGTTCCCAGATCGTGGTACACGTGCCACTGGTAGTACGCAAGGAAGTTCCAGGAGGTACACGAACAAGCAAAGGGGAGCAATGCAAATGATTATTTATCTATGAATGTATTAATAAATCTACACATTTCATTTTCAACTTGTTTAAATCATTTCATATCCAGTACATTTACATAAGTAATGCTTTAATTAAAAAAACTAGATAAAAAAAATCAGAGGTCAGTCAATTCAGGACAAAAACTGAGATACCAGCTGATTTATAAATTATATTATGTATCTAGGATCATTTTTCACATTAATTATTTGACAACTTTAGTGATACAACTGATATGTATAGACTATAATTATTGATCACCATGAGAGTATAAACAAAAAGCTTCTTATATTTTAGCATATTTATTTTTATAAAATAATAATTAGTTAAAAAGTTAAATCAATAGTTCCATAATAATTAACTTTAATGACCAAAATGAAGTTATAGATCATAAACAGAAACAATAAATAAGAACAATAAAAAATAACAAAACAAAAAAATTTGAATAACATTAAAATAAATATCTAGATTAATAGGTATAAATATTCATTTAATACTATCAACCAACTGTTCTAATATAAAATAAATAAATATTTTAAAACCCCTCAACAACCGCAGCTGTGAACAATGAAGGAGCATAACAGAATTTGTTTTATAATATTTAAATAATTAATTCTAATGGTTCATCAAAATCGTTTTCGTAACTATGAAGCATAATATTTTCAAATCATTTCAAATGCTTGCGAGCATGAAAACTATTAAAGAAGTTCTGAACATATTAAACTTTCTGAAAATATAGAACAGTAAATATTTACAAATTCACCACATAAAAATTAGTAGAACTATGTGCAGTTTTTTTTTTTTTTTTCTATAATTATACACGATCTTTCTGTTACATTTCAAGATATCGCAAAGCAAAGTTCCTAAAATTTCATTTTAAACTTTGAATAAAACATTAAGTTTTATAAAAATATTGTTAATATCAAATATGATATAACTATACTGTCATTTAAATTCTTCTTTACATGCATTATGAATCTGTTTAAAACAGTAACTAATCAATTAAAAATAATTCGTATAAATTAACAGAATTATGGATTAATTTGTTAAATATAATACATTTAAATAATCATAAAATATAGGATTCACAAAACTTCATTAAAGAAAAAAACAGTTTTTTGTAATATGAGTAATGGGTAAAATATGAAATAAATTAAAAATATGTGATAGTGAGTTATAAGTATTGTTTTACTAAACAATTCTTATCTTGCCCAAACCTGTGCTCATAAGATAAAATCACATTCATAAACCAAATTAAATCAGATATAAGTTATTAGTTTCCACAACATGTGACATCAATTGAAGTAGTTCTCCTGTTGATATTTTGAGAATTTATTTCATCATATCGAGGAAGTTCTTTGCTCTTTGCTTGCTAAAAAGGAAAGTATGAATTAAATTAAATTAATCTTTTAAAAACAAAATAAAACAAACAAAGATGAAAGATTATATTTTTAAATCTGTTAATAAAATGCAGGTAAATAAAGAGAAGTTGCTAATAAAGTGAAGGAAGCGTTAGAGTTTGAAATTAAGGAAAGAAAAATTTATATTTTACTAGGGTGTAAAGTCCATGTATTTTTTTTTTTCAATTATAATAGTAAATAATTGGTAGTTTACACACCTATTCAGCTTACTCCTCAAAATATAAGCCATGATTATAAAACTTAAACTTACCATTAAGTTAAAAATTCAATATCCCTCTCCAATTTGATGATAAAAAGTTTTCTAAATTTGACTTAATTTCAAGGCTCATTTAACTATCTCTAAATTTGTTAATCTAAACCAGTCAATCTGTGTAGGAACCATGACTTTCTCCACCATAACATTTGTAGAGTTATAGCTTTTTCGAATTTCAAGACTTAACTCTACTATTTCATAAATTTAACAAAAATCACTTAGATATTTTCATTAAACAGATATAACCATAAACTGAATTTAAAATATTTATCTAATCCATAAGGAACGAGAAAGATTTAATAACACATATGTTTTTTTTATCAGGTTCTGTTCCTTGGAAAGTGACTCAAGTCGAGTTCTGTTCAACAAACATGTACATATATACATAAAGCCATATTTACGACCTTTAGTCTATCTATAAAATCTTTTGTATGATATACACTTATTTTTTTAATTTCAGTAATTTTTTATAATTTTTTTTTTTTAACTATATCTCCAATAAATCATAAAAAAAACAGTTTGAATTATTGCCAAATCCATTGAGGAAGCACTTTTTATTTTATTTAGCAGTTTCTCTTAGTTTTTAATCATTGTTTGAACTGTAGTTCTCGGTAAACCTAATTTTTTTCTTATTTCAGTTTTCGATAAACCTCTGTCACTTAATTTTACGGCTTTACTTTTCACTCCCATAATCGCATGCTGTTTCTGAGAAACACTACCAGACACAATACTTTTATCACTCATTTTCATTTTTAAAATTTGTAATGAATGTCAAACTTCATAAGGACTGACAGCAACTGAAGAAATAACATTAAAAGCAAGGAAATTAAGGAATTCTTTGAAATGTTTTTATAGTAAATAATTGATAAAGTTAGTGGAACGTTCGTGATTGTTTCTGGGAAAGCACTGACTGAATTCATGTATGTATCAAACTATGGAATACATTTCCTTTTTACTGATCTATTTTTTTCTATAGCTTTTTTAAATTAATATAATAGCTTTATTTTTCTTTTAAATTGATTTTTTAACGCCCTCGTTTGATAAAAAAATTCAATATTTCTGTTTTGAGTGATATAACTTTGAATTCGCTTTGATGATAAACGGTTTCTTATAGAAATTGGTTGACAATGTAACTTCAATAAATTTAAAACGGGGACTGCCTGTACTTTACTTAATCTTAGGGAATTAAGTGTTTTATTTACAGGATTAAAAGGGTATTTAGATAAGAAACACACAGACTTTGTTTAGAGACATAGACTTTGTAACTATGAAATTACATTGAAAAATTTATAATATAAGTTAATAATATAAAATAATAATCAGATATTTGTATTTAACAGCCAATTAAGAAACACAATAACTAAAATACTAGGTTGTTACAAAAGTCCTTGCGCATTAGTATAGCTTTATTTCAGATAATATATTTTAAACATTATTGAATACTACTCTTCAAAGTAAAGTGCATTGTTTTCAACTACTTTCACCCATTAAATTTTGGATTTGATGCCGGTACCACTCCTTTGGTTTTGAGGCAAAGAACTCTTCACATCCAATTTTTACGTCCTCGTAATTATCAAAGATCCACCCTTTTAAAAACTTAGCCATTGATCAAAACAAACCATAATCTGATGGTGCCATATCTGGGCTATACGCAGGAGAAGGTAAAACATTTACTCCTTGCAGTTATGAATATTTTTCCTTGGTCAAACGAGAACGATGTGCAGGGGCATTGTGTTGCAAAATGGTTTGGTTCCTGTTGACCAAAGCGAGGTACTTAGCACTCAAAATTGCATAAACTGTCTAGCTGTTCACAGTAAAGGTTTGAGTCCACTGCCCGGCCATCAGGAACAAACTCAAAATGCAAAATGCCTTAGAAGTTCCACCAAACACCAAGCATCACTTTTTTTCCAAACTGATCTTGGCAAACCTCCGGTTGTGCAGTTTCAACCAGCCGTGCCCACTGCTAATGTCTGCTAGGGTTTTTTTTTAAATATCCACTTTTCATCACTTGTGATAATTTGTTTCCATAACCTGTCATCTTTCGGATTTTTAAGCAAAATTTGGCACATAAACTCACTGCTGGGCTTGGGTCTCTGTCAAGTCATGTGGATTGGACGTTGGTCTTGAATTCTGTACACCCAGGTTTTTAAAATAACGAGCCACTGTGGTATTTAGAAGCCCCTACTATGGCCAATAAATCACGAGTAGTTGCATGTGGGTCCTGGTTCACACATTCAAAAACGTTATCATCAACGACCGATGGGTGACCTCATCTGGGTTCATCTGCAAGGCTCATATTCCCAATGTTGAAAAGCCTGAACCAAAGTGTGGCAGTGTTTCTATGGATAATTGACTCTCCTTCAAGGGCACAAATTTCTTCAGCGGCTGCCTTTGTGCTTATACTTTTTTTCCAGTAATGTCTCAAAAGACCGCAAATCAAAGTTTTTTTTCTGACATTCCTTTTTAAAAATGTAAATGACCCCATAAAGCCAACTCAGGCCACAAGGAATTAAAGGATTAGTAATAGTAAACATTGACATAAATAGTAGGAACAAAAACATTCTTATAGAATTAATTATGAGAGTTGGAATTAATGGTTGTGGTGTTCATGCACCTTTTGTAACGACCTAGTATATTATGAAACTGAACATTTTATCTATAATTAATGATATGAGTATGTTGATATGATGAGCTAGCTAGGTCTTGGCCCCTGTGGGTCTTGTATTAGTGAAGGAGTCAGTGTGGCCCTTAAGCTAAAATGTTTGGAGACCCCTGGTTTAGAGCATGGTAATTTTCTTAGTTCCACATTAATCCTATATCTCCTTACCACACTGTTTATGACAACACTAGTTTCCATAGGAATTTCCAGTCAAACCAAGGTAAAATGTTATGCAGTTCTCAGAGTAAGAGGGGTTTTGGATTTCAGGCAGATAACCTTTGAAGAGCATCCCTCATATGTTCAATTGGGTTCATGCCTGAAGAGCATGGAGGCAGGGGAAGATGCCTTATTCCTAAATAGACTAATGTGTCAAAGACGATTTTTCCTCAATGTGACCTTGCATTACCATCCAGAAATATAAAATCATGGCCAAGGAATTCTTTAATAGATGGTAAGTACCTAATGATAAGTTCCACACAATATTGCTAAGCTGTCAGTGTCAGATCAATAATGTCAAGGTTGTATGCCCACTCACTTAAATCCCGGCTCATACCATGATATCACCAACAGTTGTCACCAAATGTTTTGAGGTCTAGCGCATTGGCGACCTGGCAACTTCCTTTGAGCTCTTCGACATTAAGAATCGTTTCTAAGGCAAAAATCTGGCTTCATCTTTAAACATTACAGCTAATAAATTTGTTATATACAAAAGCCTCTCATTGCACCAGAAAAATCTTTCTTGATGGGGTAATGTCACTGCTTGGCACCTTAGAGGACCTTAAGATGTTATACTAATAGTCCAGGAGCCCGTGACAAAAAAGATGACTTATTTTATACTAAAGTTTGGGCATATAAAATGAGCAGGTCCACAGGCCTGACATGAAAAATGCACGTCTGCCAACTTATAGTGCCTGGAATACAGGCAAAAAAAAATCGAAATTTTAGGACTATTTTTGGTTATTCACCTATAAGAAATCTAAACAGTGTATTCTATCGGAAAAGTTATGGTATATTAAATTAAATAAAATCATATTCTGCCCCTAATGAGTACCACCACATAATAATTTGGTTAACAGGTGTTAAAACCGGTTGTTTGGTTAATGTCAAAAACGACAAGTTTGTCAATAACAGAGACAGGTACCCTATATGAGTCCGCAAACTCATAAAATAAAAGTTATAGAGCATCAACTTCGGCATCCATTGAGAACAAAAAATTTTAAATTTGGTCAAATACAACTCTCGAAATTGGCAATCTCCTGATCTCCAGCAATTAGCATTTTAGCCTAGTACAGATATCATTTTGGTTTGCAAAAAGTGGAATAATTTTAATTTTCAGGTATATTATATATATTGCCCCTCTTGTAAAAAAAATCCTAGTTTTCAACCTCCTCCTTCTAGTGCGTTTTTCGGCATCTTAAAAAACAGCTCTGAAAACCCTTTTTTATCAGTTTTTCCAAAATAACTCGATCATTTGTATCAATATGAGTATCTGGATCAGATCCATTTTGACTGGACCAACTCCTTGAACCACTTTTCTGTATCTGCACAAAGTATATGGTTGATACTATCTTACCCATCCCTATTGAAAACTAACATAAATTTAAAAGCAAAACCAAGAATATAAACAAACATTTAAATCCTTATTACATTATTCTTGAGGTTGTAGGCATTGGTCAATATTTTTTTTTCTTTTGTATTTAAAAACACTTTTAGTTGACTTAATAAATAATAAAATAAAATTAATACATTTTTTTTTCGCATATACCCCTGACCTTTTTTGAATGGTTTATATTATAATGAATGAATGATAAGGAGGAAATTTTTCAGTTATATATTATTTGAGCATTTTGGAGCTGTCATTAAAAGAATCATCTGAAATAAAGGAGAAACAAACTATAAATATTAAAGCAGAAATAACAATATATATTTCCTTTCTCTTTTATCATCTGCTGGAATGAGCCATAATCATATAAACTCACACTATACAGTTTGAATATCTTAAGAATACTCAAAAAAAGAAAAGTGCTATTTTTTTCCCCCTGCAGATATATTTTTTTCAAATAATTCTTTCAAGAAATGTATGCATATCAGAAGTGAAGTTAGAGAATGGTAAATAATCTTGCCTCCATGAGCTCTGTTGCTATTTTAACAAATAAATTTTCCACATTATCAGATTCCTTGGCTGATGTTTCTAAATAGTACATATTATGCCTTTGAGCAAAATCTTCACCAACATGTGTAGGAATTTCACGATCATCTCTATCAATTTTATTGCCTGCAACAAAAACATTTCAGCCATAATATTATATTATTAAGTTCTTTGTCACTTTGATCCGATTGGATCTTTTGTGACTATAATATTACGTAAAAAAAATTTTTATAAATTACACTACTGAATGTTGTGTGTAAAATCTTTGCAGTACTTCTTTAAAATTGAATTGCACTGAATTTTGGAAGAGCGATTAGCGAACATCACCCTACCTAACTCCACTAGTAGAAACAAATTCTGGGGAAAAGTCTAATTTTACTCGAACAGTGTACCTAGCATTATCTTAATCAGGACAACATGTTTCAGAGGGATTACTAATTTACACAGTGCTGCATATAGTTTAGGTTTCTTAAGGCTATCATAGGCACTCTGAAAGTCAATAAGCAGGTGATGAGTCAGCATCCTGAACAATTGGGATTTCTCCAATATCATCTGAAGGTTGAAAATCTGATCGACTGTGGGCCTTACTCCTCTAAAACCCGCCTTATACCATTTTCTCTAACAGCGATTGGGAGCAGCTTATGGTGGATGATGTTCAAAAGAACTTTGCAGGAATACTGAAGAAGTGGGATCCCGCAGTAATTGGAGCAGTTCAGAATGTTCCCCTTCTTGTGCAGTGGATAAATGATGCTTTTCTTCCACTGATAGGGCATCCTGTCTTCAACCCAGATGGTGAGGAAGACATTAGCACCCAAATATGTGAGTGGAAACTTAAAGCAAATATAAAATTTCTGAATTTTTTTTTCAGAATTACCTCTATAAACTTTAAAATAAGTAATTTTTTATATCAGTTAATGAATAACTGTATATAACCAATCATACATATAATCCAACTTATCCTGGAATATGCATGTGGATGACTGATGTAACTCAGTAGTTTATTTTGAATTATCCACCCTTGAGGTCTCTCATCATCAGTTCTAAATCTAGGGTTGGCTATTACATTCTTTTAGGTCAGTCATATCACCTAAACAGAAGATTTGATAGAGCCATTAGGAACAGCCTGAAGAAGAAAGACCAATATAAAGATTTAATTCAGAAATAACTTTATCAAGACAGATATACTGTATCATACTGATGCCAAATGCCAATTTGTTAAATTCTCACTAAGGCAGGACAGAATTACTGGATAAACGGGCATCAATGCAATCTGAAATATGCTAGTTGACTATTGCCCCAGTTACTTACCATTATCCATTACTTTAGTTACATTTATAGTTTTATCGATATATAATCCAGTAAAATGATCTTTTTAATTTTAATGATCTATTTTTAAAACAATATATTTAGGGTCAATACATAATAAACAAAACAAGAAACATACCGACTAGGACCCTCAAAACTTTGCTACTAGCGTATTCTTCAATTTCCTTCAACCAATCAGGCAAACAGTCAAATGTAGGTTGGCAACTTATATCATAAACTAATATCAAAGCATGGGCTGATCTATAATAACTGTGTGTGATAGAACGAAACCTCTCCTGACCAGCTGTATCCCATATCTGAAGCTGAAATAAATAAATAGATAAATTCACTAACTACTAAATACAAAATTAATTTCTAAAGTATAGTATAACCCAGTTTATCCGGATCCTCCATTTCTGAAACTTGGATTAACCTGAACATTCTTTTTTATTCATTTATTTTTTTATTTTTCATTTATTTATTTCATATTTATTCATTTTCTTTTTTTTGTACTTTTGTATTAATCTTTTGTTGGTCGCTAGGTTCTTATAAAATCGCCGGTCACTGGCTGTATTCTGGACGGCATACAACTTTTGTTCTGTTTCACATCCCAAACGATGTAAGAGATGATTTTATTTGTAAGAATTATATGATTGTTCATACCTTAGTTAGCTTATAAATACTTATATCTATATTTAAACTATATTATATATATTAATTAATTCAGATATGGATTTATATGAAAAATAAAAAAAACAAGATGAAAAATAAGTCCACAAATATTATTTCAATGAATAAATGAAAAATAAATTTTATACTAGGATAACTTGTTCCCTCAGAATAACAAAAAATGTACATACTGTAACATTAACATTATTGTGTTTTATGTTTAAATTTCAAAATGTGTGAGGGAATGCTCATGCGGTAGGATGGACTACTTTTCATATGCACAAACCAACCGTTACACGGAGTAATACGAGAGACGGGAGAGGAAGCAGACCACACAAAGGCGGGCAGTCTGAATTTACACTTTGTGGAGGAGTTAGAATTTACACCTTGTGGAGAGAGTTATTAACTATTTTAAATTTTATTGAGTTTCAACATTTCACAGTGTGTCATATGCGTAGTAAGTCACTTTCGTACTTTATTATGAAATAGGACCCAGAACCAGGTAGCACTACAAGTACTAGGTCCTGAGATACTTTAACATATTTCTGCTATTTTTTTTTTATTGTGTCCAAGTAGCCCCAAAGTTGTTAGGTATTTAATAAAAAATGTTCGCATGTAAAAAAAAAATTTAATTTTAAATATGTAAATTGGACCATATCTTACATCCAATTTTATTTTTAAAAACATACATAAGTGGTATACATGTGAAATTCTTAAAAATGAGGAATATAAGGGAGAACTTTTGAAAAAAGTGACAAAAGATTTAAATATCGAAAAGTAAATGCCCGACATCTTCATCTGAGACCTTTGCACCTGTTGCAAAGAAGCCCAGGGAGATGGAGGGTGGTCACCGTAGCTATGCAAAGGCTACAAGTGGGCGCTTGGCAGTGGTGGTCCCTAGTTACTATCCGCAATCCCAGCTTACCCGCAAGCAGTGTGATGCACTAAAGGATTCGATCACCAACAAGATTCACGAAATTGACGAGAATGGTGACGACCACCCACTGTTTGATGGCGCAAGTTTCAAAATGGGAGGGCGTGTTCTATTCTGCGTTAACGAGTCAGCCTTTACTTTACTGAATAAGAACATCCCAGATATCATCATTGGGGAGAGTATTGTCCTCTGCACTGGGGGGTGTAGGGGAACTTATTAAAACCCACAAAATCATTGCCTTCTTCCCTGACAAACTTCTGACAGGAGAGGCGCTGATTAAGAGGTTAAGGGTCCAAAAAATGATATTGCTGACATTCGTAGATAGAACCTCCTCAACATTCAGGCTCGTGAGAAGGGCTTTCATGCTCTCATGAAAGTCTCTGAAACAAGCCTCCAAGATCTGAGGGAGCTTGGTATGATAGTGGGTTACGGCCTCTACCACGTAACCGTCAGTATTTATGAAAGAAAGAGAAAGAGGGCGGAAACTGATAAAGATTCAGAAGAAGTCTTAGGGCTAACTTCTGCAGCCACTGATGACTTCCAGGCAGCAACTCCCAGGCAAGGAGGTGCAGAAGATCTTACACCACTGGCCGGTGGAGATTCTACGATAGAGCAGCGATCAAAGGAGGGTTCCGATGGAGAGGTGGATCCAAAAGGTGAGCATAGAGATGAAACCCTGATATCGGAGCCGTCTAGAGAGCAGTCCAGCTAGGAAGAAAACACATTATGAAGTTGCTGCAGATTAATCTGCACCACTGTATTGCTGCATGTGGTGTGCTGCAACAATACATCAGAGGTAAGAATATTGACATCATCCTCATTCAGGAACCTTGCCTATTTGATGGTACAATAAAAAGACTGGGTTTGCCTGGCTACAGAATTATTTCTGTGACCAGCAACCCTAGAGCCTGCATACTATATAAATGGTCATTAAAACGGATGCCTCTGTGGCAATTCTGTTCCAGAGATCTCACAGCACCTCATTTACCCCATCTGGGGGAGAAGATAAGAGGGCAGAAACCACTTTTATTTCTGTGTACCTGCCATATGAAGACCCATCCCCAACAGCTGAGCTTGAAGGGATTCTGGACTGTATAGGAACCAAAATAATACCTGTCCTGGACGCAGATTCACACCATGAAATCTGGGGCAGCTCCAACAATAACCTAAGAGGTGAGTTAATTCTAGAATTTATAATCAATTATGATCTAGTAATACTGAACGGGAGGTGTTTGCCAACCTTCTGCAACAGAATAAGATCAGAAGTCATTGATACAACTCTAATTTCAAAAGACGTTAGCACACATGTTGACAGCTTTCATGTCTCCAATGAAGAGACATACTCGGGCCATAAATATATTACATTTGATTCAGCGGACTACTGGCAACAAACAAGGGTTTATAGAAATCCAAAACATACAGATTGGGAGTCCTACAAAAATAACCTTGATGAATTAATTAGTTACTGCCCAAAAGTAGCTCATAATACATGGTAATTGGAATGCATGAACTCCTCTCTGACAGATGCTGTGAGAACAGCAGCATATCAGAACAGTAACAAAATATACAACACCACTTCCAACAGGAATGTTTCATGGTGGAACAGTGAACAAAGCAAGCAACAAACCGGCACTAGGCGGTTGTTTAATGCTGCTAAGAGAAATAGTAAATGGGAAGCCTATAAAGTAGTTCTTACCGAATACCACAAATTAGTAAGGAAAACCAAAAGACAAGCTTGAAGGAAGTTCTGTCTGGAGGTTGACAATACTCCAGCTGCATGCCGAATCAATAAAATTCTCTCGAAGCACACTGGTCACAGTACCTAAGGTATACTGAAGGCTGGGGAAGGGTATACAAAAGACGAGGGGGATACCTTGAAAGACCTGGCCTCCTCTCACTTTTCCAACTGTGACCTGTTAGAGCGAAAGAATACAACATTAGCAACAGTGCCAACAACAGACATAACAAAGCTAATGAGATTATTACAATGAGGAGATTAGAATGGGCCATCAACTCATTAGAACCTTACAAATCGGTTGGTACTGACGAGATCTTTCCTGCTTTATTGCAGAAAGGCCTCCAAGTTATTAATACATACCTACTTGAAATTTTAAGGAGTAGTCTGGCACTTGGTTATATCCCCACCAGAAGGAGGATTTCCAAACTATGCTACCTAACCTGACAAAGGTCATATGATGACTCTGAAGCCTTCAGACCAATATGCTTGTCGTCCTTATTTCTAATGAAGACATTGGAAAAGATGATGGACAGGAAAATTAGAGAACAGTTATTGGATGTATGTCCTATGCATCCTAATCAGTTTGCTTACCAAGCGGGCAAATCCTGTGAGATAGCCTTACATCATTTGCTTTCGAGGATTGAGAAATTTGTAAGCCAACAAGAAATAATGATAGGCATGTTTGTTGACATAGAAGGTGACATTGATAGAACTCCTTATAATGTTATAGCTAACACTATAAGGCACAGATATGTTGATCCCTTAATCTCTGGCTGGATTAATAACATGCTGGAGCAGAGACTCCTCAAAGCAGAATTAGGACAAACAGAACTGTAGATCAGGCCCAAAGGAAGCTGCCCACAGGGAGGTGTACTGTCCCCATTACTGTGGTGTTTGGTAGCTGACAATAAAGCAGGCTTTTATGCACAAGGATATGCGGATGATATCGCTATCCTGGTTGGAGGCAAACATCAGAATGTACTTTCTAACCTCCTTAAATCAGTAATGGACATCTTGGTGAAGTGGTGCAAGACCAATGGTCTTAGCATCAACCCACAGAAGGCCAATGTCTGCATATTTTCAAAGAAAAAGAATTTGGCTACAAGAATGCCAACCATGGATGGTGCCCAGCTGGGTCTAAGTAAGACGGTAAAACACCTAGGTGTTACATTGGATCACAGACTAGGCTGGCACCAACATGTGGGAAACATAACAAATAAAGCACTCAAGTGTCTCTGGGCCAGTAAAGGTGCTGTGGGCAAGACTTGGAGTCTCAAACCAGGTATGGTCCACTGGCTGTACTCAACAGCAATTAAACCCATGGTAACTTATGCAGCCCTGCTATGGTGGCATAAAGCACAGATGGGTGTCACAAGGATCCAGTATTAAGCTGGAGAAGCTAAAAAGACTTGCCTGTTTAATGATAACAGGTGCAATAAGAACTACTCTGATGGCTGCTATGGAGGTAATGCTTGACCTATTACCACTAAACTTGGAGATCGAATCACAGGCCTGTAAAACTACTTATAGGCTGATAAAACAGAAAACAACTTCCACTGTTCTAACACAGATTGGGCACTGGGAGCTGGCACAGCGGATTGAAAGTGAGAGAGTGTTTACCATGCACTCTGATTTTTAAATACGCAAACATATTGACACTGATAACAGAGTCATTATTGACAAAACAAAACATAATAGACCCAATAATGGTGTCAACTGTTACACAGATGGCTCTCTCACAGCCCATGGGTCTAGAGCGGGTATCTGGAGAAAAGACAAGCCACTAAATGAGGTCTCAATTCCACTAGGCATTCATACTGCAGTATTTCAATCTGAAGTACTTGCTATTAGCCATGGTGCGTTCAGGCTGCTAGAAGAGGGGCTTAGGGGCAAGGAAATCACATTCTATACCGACAGCCAGGTAGCCATAGGAGCACTAAGCAACTATACAACTAATTCAAGGTATGAGACTGTAACTTAGCCCTGAACAACCTTGCAAAACATAATAGTGTAAGTGTCGAGTGGGTACCGGATCACTCCGGAATACCAGGCAATGATTGTATTGATTGATTGTACTCCCATTACACCAGAACCTGTCTGTGGCATAAGTCTGAGTCTCGCCAAAAGGGAAAAGGCAACACTGGCTAATGAAAAAATGGCACCATTCAAAGCTGTTCTTGGATGTTCCCTGCACCAGAAGAAGTGAGCAACTACTGAAAATGGACAGGGTTACTCTAAAAACAATTAACAGTGATCTATGCTGGACACTGTAAATTGAACAGTCACATGTTTAAACTCAAGCTGATGGGATCACCCTTGTGTAGATTCTATTACAATGAGGATGAAACAGCTTACCACATCATTTGCTTGTGCAGCAAGTTCTCAAGATTGAGATACTTTGTATTCGATCAGGACCAATTTACAGACCCAAAGCAATGTGAGCTAATTAATCCAACAAATCTACTGAGATTTGTGGAGCAATCAAAGGTCATGTTCTGACAGTAAACAAGCGGCATTGGCGCACAATAGACCTGAACACATCATGGTGAAATTATGGTAAAAAAAAAAAAAACTGCTTCCAAATGGAAAAAAAAAAAAGATTCACTAAAATTCGCTTCAGAAACTACCAATAGTTTGGGACAACAAAAAACAATGAGAAAATTTGGAAATTAAGCACTTTTTTATGGTTTATGATGCAGCAAAAGAAGGGTACACCACTATCTAACTAACCATTTGCAAATTACTTTAATAAATGTCATTAAAACCAAGAATTTTTTATTTATAGATCATGCCATCTCTTATCCAGAATTTCACATTATCCAGAAGAGCCCTGATCACATAATTTCGGATAAATGAGGTCCTACAATGAATTAATGATTTGAAAAATAATTGCCTTATAATTTAAATAATAATAGCATTGATAATTTCATAAATAAACTTAAATTATTGAAACAAATAAATACTTTTAAAAAATATCTGCCTTATAATTTAAACAATAATAATATTGAAAATTTCATTAATGGTCTTAAATTAATGAAATAAATAAATTAATTGTAACGCCTAATTCAACAATAGCAGGAAAAGAAATTCTTGATTACAAAACAAAATTCTATATTAAATTATCATGTTAAACCTACCTCAGTGACAAATATCTTAAACAATAAACATTAAATTTCATAAAGTTACCACAGTTTTAACGTCATTAGGATAAATACAAGTGAAAAAAAGAATTTCAAATAAAATAATAATAAAAACTTGAACAATGCTAGTCAAATATGAGCAGTCAAAGCCTGATAAAAACCTGGGTTGAATCCAGAGCCACTGTACTGATAAATTAGTTTATATAAAACAAAGAAGAACTTAAATAAATACCTTCACTTTTTCATTTTCGATTTCTACAGTCTTAATCATGAAATCTACGCCAATAGTAGCACCTTGACCTGGAGGAAACAAACCCTGAAAAATAAATATTAATATATAATCAATCACATTTTCGAAAAAGGGTCCGACTTTTCATTCTCTTTTCCTGTAATATCTCGTGAATGGGTGACTGGATTTTCGCAGTTCAAATGATTTTCTGACTATTTAGAGGTCAATATAAAAGGAAAAGTGAATGGAAAGTCAGAAAGAATTTTTTTTAGTAGGGTGAATGACTGGAACAGCGGTTATAATTTTCGTGGGAAATTAAATAGATTAAACATGGTGTCTCAGGGTGTTTATTTTTATTCATTTATTTAAAAAAATTAAATGAAATAATTAATTTAAATAACAAATCATAGATAATGGATGATTCACATTATCTGTTGAATAACGAATAACTCAATTATAAGCAACTAAAGAATAAAAATTTAAGATTAATAAATTAATCGAATAATGCCCTACACTCCCATACAAACATTAATTGATTATATTTTAATTCAACAAAACTAACTGGAAGCAATAAGAGGAGCAATAAGTGAAGAGAGTGGAGAGATTAAAATATTTCTAATGTTGTAGGATTTCGTTTTGTAAGTTGTTTTCCAATTCTGTGAAAACAATTCAAAGAGACACTGGTAAATTAAATAAGTAATTTCTTGAACAGTAGGCTATCTCTAATTCTTAATAAAATTTCTTCTAAACCCCGTAAAAATGATGGAATTCACCATACTGATCATGCCAACTATTCAAAAAATGAACTTCGATCCTTTTTCTTTTGTGGTAGAGATAATAATTATTGGATAACTTTAAATTTAGCCCAATACCATGGTCAGAAGATGTTCCATTCATCATGATGTTCAAAACTACTGAAGTGGGAAAGAGATACATATGAAGAGGGTGATGGATAGTGCTCCGATGGGTCGGTGCGAGGGATTATATCTAGTTCCGGTACGAAGAGCGGTGCTCCATTGTGGATGAGGCCTTAGGATAAATTGACCACACCATTAGGAAAGGGTCATTAAATTAATTTATGATTCATATTAATTCATAAAATTCAATGAATAGTAATAATAACTATTCATTGAATTAAATGTATACTCAGACAGAACATATTTATCAGTTGGCTTACACACATTGACTCCCATTACTTTCACTGCCACCACTATTTAACTTTTTATAATGCACATCACATAGTATCCTCGTAGAGCTGAGGCACAGTTACAAAACTAGACGTTAATTCTCAAATATGCCTAAAATATAAATTGGAAGCCCGAATAGCTGAGCGTGTTGGGATAAGGGTCACTGAATACTAAGTTCAGAATGGTATATGTTTAAGTCCCACAGGTCAATCAATATTTATTTCTTGGAATAACTATTCTGGATGAAAGACTGGTAACCTCTAAATAGCTGTGAGGGTTGAAAAAAAAGTCTATAAGGGCTGCAGTGCTTGGTTGTGTCTACCTGTAATTCAGCAAGTTGCCAGCATTCAGTATAAATAAATAAAATATTAAAATAAACTTTTCTTTAAATAATAATTTGCTTCATTATCAGAATTAATTCTCTATGTGGTTATATTAAATGAAGGAAAAAAGTAACA
Source organism: Rhaphigaster nebulosa (assembly GCA_948150685.1). NCBI lineage: Eukaryota > Metazoa > Arthropoda > Insecta > Hemiptera > Pentatomidae > Rhaphigaster > Rhaphigaster nebulosa. The sequence continues at coordinate 71,444,979 of OX411307.1, read as the reverse complement.
CTGAATATCTATAATGTTCTAATTATAGTTTTTAGACCTATATAGAACGATGTCCTTATACAATCATCATCTTTGGACAGAAAAATGGTCGAACCAGAAAAAAACTATTAAGATTTGATTCCACCCAGTGAGATTTGGACCTTTATATCATGGTGGATCCATGAAATAAATAACAACCTTTTCATTATCATAACAATGAAATGTTAACCGTAGAACCACCTGTTTTATTATTTTTTTTCTTCAGCTCTAATTGAAAAACATTTATAAAACCCAATCAACATATATCTAATAAATAAAAAAATTACCTAAAAAATAAAAAAAATACCTAATAGAAAAAAATTAAAATGAGGTTCTTATTTAAAATAAAGAGCCTTATTTTAATTTTATAATCAAATTTTACAAAAGATATCAAAGAGAACTAACAACATGAATGATTTTTATATATAACCTAGCAAGGGAAGCTACAAGAAGCATTCCAAAAATGTAGAAAAATGAGACAATGTTCCAAGGATGTTAAGTTTATAGAAGGAGCAGAGTTGAGTAGAGATCATCTTTTGTTCTGCACAGTCACAACAATCCTGAAGTCATCCAACCTGCCTAAAGTATGTTAAATAAATAATAAATGTTTGTCTTGGAAGGCCCATAGAAATTACTAAATTTAGTAACACTGCTAACAAAATAATACAGGAGAAAATTCGAACTAAGATGTGGATGAACAGGAAAATAATACTGAATTAAGCACCCTTAAAGTAATAAATAAGGTCTGAGGTAACTGTGAAATCAGCAAGAATATAAAATAAACAAGATGGCGGAGGAAAGCATTGTAAATATTATAATACCCATTTTAAGAAAGGTAACCAGACCAGACAAAATGTGAGAATTATAGACCAATATGCCTATCCTTTGTAGTATACAAATTGTACACTAGAATACTTAAGCAGAGGTTCAGGAGATTGGTAGAGCATGGAATCTGGAAAGGAGCCGGATGGCTTTAGACCAGGGAGGCAAACCCAATATCATATATTCTCATTGAGAATGGTAGTTGAGAAAGCATGGGACAGGGGAAGAAAGCTATTTTTGGCATCTTTTGATTTGACAGTTGCATTCGATTTAATTCCTAGGCAAGAGATCTGGAATGCTTTTTAGGAAAAACAGGTGCCGTCCAATCTCATCAGTGTAATTAAATCGGTAAACCAGAATCCCAAGGAAATTATACTGTTTAATGGGTGTGAATCAGAGCCATTCAGGTTTTAGGCATTAAACAAGGCGATAGTCTAAGTCCGATACTTTTCATATGTATGGATGAAATATGGAAAGTTTGTAAGCAAAGAATACCTAGAGCAACAGTAAGGTACTGGAATTTAATTCCTGTACAGGCACAAGCTCTTCTATATGTGCATGATGTCTTGATTACTGATACCCAAGCAAGATGAAGAAAGGTCCTTGGAAAGACAAGAAGGAATTGCAGGAGAAATGATAGGATAAGAGAAGACCTAAGTGTAAGGCCAGTTAAACAAGTTATAGAAGAGCGTCAGCTGAAATGACTTGATCATGTGTACCATATGGGCGATAGTTGAAAGGCTGAATGGTTTCTAGAAGCAAAACAAAAGGAAAGACGACCCTGGGGCAGGCCCAGGCAGATGTACCATAACTGCATAGAAAGACTCAGGCAAGCCAGAGGCACTAGCGCCATAGTGGAGATGACAAGGAAAGCCAATGACAGGGATCAGTGTGCAAGATGGGCTGAGACTGTTTCTCCACGCTGATGGCATTAAGGAGGTAGCAAAAGAAGAAGAGAAGAAGTGGATGAAAGTTGAACAATAGAAAAGCAAGAGAAATGAATCAAACAATACCTTAAAGGAAGAAAAAAAAAATCACGGTGAAAACTTAATGAACATAAGGAAAAAATAATACAGGGCTATTTCAAAAAATTGTGAAGACTTTGGTAAAAAAATGGGAAAGGCTTTGAAGGGAAAAAGAGAGCAAGGAATGAGAAATAAAAGTTAATGCCAATATAGTAACAGGAGCAGAACAGATACTTGACGGGTGGAGGAATAACTATATCATGTTCTAGAATGGCATGGAAATCCATAAATTAACAGAGCAGATACAGCCAGAAAAAAGAAGCCACAGAGGAATAGGAATAGGTAATATCTTTGGAGAAAAAAACAAAAACAAGAGGAAATTTTACTCCTAATTTACTCCTAAAAATAAATAAATCTGAGAGCAAGAAGCTTACTTAGAGGAAATCATATTTAAAAATGTTTGAAATAGCGAAAAATAAGCAATTCAGAGGTTAGATATAACGGAACACTTCTGCTGGTGAGACAAAACATCAATGCAGATCATTGATTGCATATTGGGAAATAGGATTCAGATGAAGAGTAACATCTACTTTCACAACTGCAATAGTATTAAAAATACAATCTACCTTCACCATCTATGTCACTAAGATTCATGTTATATGTAATAAAAAAAAAAACATATCAGCCAAATCACTGCAGAAATAAGGAATTTATATTTCAAATGCAATAGTACAATAAACAAAGCATTTAATTCCCTGTATTAAGGTTTCTAAATAAATACTTAGATAATTCAACTATATTTACAGAATAAAAAAAGACTCGAGGATTGAAAAGAGGTGAAAGAAATTTGTCCATAGAAAAATAATTTGCAGCTAATCCAGGATTACCTATCTGGACTACATCTAAAAGCAATACGTTGGACAGGGCTCCCTGATAGTAGAAATGATATAATTATGAAATGAAAGAATAAAGAATGGAAAAGCAATGGATTAACCAGTAACATAATTATAGAGCTTTGAAGTATATAAAGAGTACTTACTTGTGTAAATCTTCTAACTAAGCATGTTTTTCCTACACCAGCATTTCCCACAAGAACAACTTTAAATAAGAATTTATAGTCTTCCATGACTTACATCAATGAGTGACTGTAAAGAAAACATAAAATGAAGTTAACAGCAAAATAAAAATTAATTATAAAAGAAGGATGAAATGAAGAAATAAAAGTTCTACATTAATTAAATTGAAATCTATTTCTTCCATACCAAACTAATCTTAAATTTGGTAATTAAAATGTAGTTATATAGACCTTAAGTGGTATTTTTTCTTAAATTTATTTTAATTACAGATTATTTTTTGTCAAAGATAGTCCTAAATAAAGCAACTAACTGCTAGGCACTAACATTACAACCAATTGACGGGTAGTCAACACTCGAGTATAAAATAAATCGGCGCACTTTGAATTTCATTTAAAAATACAAATTAAAGAAACATTGTTGAATTTGAATCAGCACATATATATGCCAGGTTAATTGGATTTACATTACAATCGTCCTTTGCAGTAATCCTTCTAGGATTAGTAGTGGATGTCCAAAGATTACAAATAAACTTAATTCAGTTAGCCTTCAGTTCACTATGGTTTTACTATACTTTCCCTTATGCAGTTTTTTATTAATGTATTCATTATTTTCATTTTATTGATATCTTAACTTACTCAAAATGGTGTTAGATGCCACATTATTTGCTTGAATCAAGGATAGAAGAAAGGGACCTGTGGTGCACGTCATTACATCGATTCGTCTGCCTACTTATGGTACACTGATATCCACACCCAGAGGAACACGAAACCGGCCTGACATCTCTTCTGAAGTCTGGAAGCTGTTTCGGAGAGTCTGCATCACAATGAAGCTAAGCTCTTGGCTTGGTATGCCGCTCTCGGCCGCCCTGACCCCAGTCTCCTGGAGGACCTGTCTCCCCATACCTCTGGGTCACTCTCCGAGACATCGTATCAGATAGCCTGAGGGCGCTGGCCGCATATTTCTGGCTTCTCCTATCCTTGATTAATGCGTTGATTCCAGCGAATACCGTGGAATCCAACACCATTTTGAGAAAGTAACCTACATCATAGGTATGCATAGGGAGAAGATTAGGCTCTCCATCAATCTTCAGCATATATTGTTCCGAATCACCGGGATCCTTAAGCTTGATGGTGTTAAAGTGGAAGTTTTTTACTTCTTTGGCCCCTTTTGTTCTTTACGTTAGAAATTCTTGATCTTATTTTTGCTATGGCAAAGTAATGATCAGAGTAAACTTTTGCTCCTCTGTATGTTCTTACATCAAGAAGCTGATTTATGCCTGGCACTTATTAAAAGATGGTCTATCTGATTCACAGTGAGTCCATCAGAGGATCGCCATGTACCCTTGTGTATATTTTAGCGAGGGAAGAGGGTACTACCAACAATGAGGTTATGTGAATCACAGAAATTAGTAACCAATGTCCGTTATCATTGCTTATTTCATGTAATTCCCGATTGCTGTTCTATAACTTCTTTCTCTTCTGACCTTAGCATTAAAGTCACCTGCAATAATCTTGATATCTGCTCTTGGGCAGGTACTTATTTTCTTCTCAAGCACGTCATAGAACTCTTCCTTATCTTGTTCCTCAGAAGTCTCAGTTGGTGAATGACAGCTAATCAAGGTATAATTAAAGAATTTACCCTTGATTCTAAGTAAACAGAGTCGCGGGCTAACTGGTTTGAAGTCCATGATTAAGTTTCACACCTTGCAGACACTAACATTTCATAGGTATGCAATCTGTTGTCACAGCTATAGCAGATGGTGTGCTTTATCTTTTCTATATGGCCTTTTTCAGTCCATCTAATTACAGGCCAGCACCTCCATAAGTTGTTGAAGTGTTCAAGGCAAGCGTCAGAACATTGCAATATCCAATAGTGAAGTCTGTATGACTAGAACTGCGTTGCACCTTTCTTGACAGTCCAGCTTGATTAGATCAAGGTTTCATAATAATTTTTGTTTAAGAGGAGAGGGTTATTAGCCCAGCTGCCCTCGATTCAGATAGAGGGGTTGCCTCCTTGAAGCCATCTGACTTGCTTCCCCATCCGGGGAAATCCTTGGTCTGTAGTGTGCTGTAATTAGTGTATTTGTATGAGTGTCAGTATACTGTTCCCCCATGAGATGAGTTGTCCAGCCAACAAAAGCAATTTATATATATGTGTGTATATATATATATATATGTGTGTGTATATATATATATATATATATATATATATCAACAGGGCGTCCCTGTGGACATGGATCATACACTGTAGATTCCAGAGTATTTGGAATAAAGGGATGAAACCCAGTGCGTCTTTGTGATAAATTATGAAGTATCTTTTTACGGCATTACCGTCCCCATAACCTTCTCCAGTGCACCTAATTCTGGAATTTCAAATAGAATGGGGTATTTTTTTTTCTTTCTGATTCTGATAGGAAATGAAATGTTAAGACAAATTCATATCGGGTACTTTTTTATTTGATTTTCCAGAGTGATAATCGCAAAAACACGGTTTTTAGACGAAGTTCAAAATTTCTTTGAAGCAAACATTATAGAGAATTAAAATAGACCTTGAAATGAGTTTATTTTCATTCGATAACGCTAGGTATTAGAGTGCCAATTATAAATAAGAGAACAGCAGAAAGTGTCAAAAGTAAAAAAAAAGTGTTTGGCCAAGCTTCCGGTTATTTGTCCTATAAATGGATTTTTATTATCCATTAATTACAAATACAAATAACAATGGTAGTACTCGAGATCTGTCACTCCCTTATCAAAAGGAGGTGTGGCCTCACTAAGGTTATAGCACCACACGTCATCAGTTGCCCCCACCATTTTCCCCCTTTCCCCTACTTTTTGAAAAAACCACGTCTACCCTTTCTTCACAGATATAATTAAGAATGGTGCATTACTGTCACATTCGTATTCATTGCAATCATTAAAATTATTACTGCCATAATTACATATTATTTAAAATTGTTAATGCTGTCGACTTCCGGTGTCTGGTGATCTGGGGAAGTTGAAGTAATAGTTCAAAGGAGTGATAATTTAAATTATGGTAAGGAACCGACCTCAATTGAAAAGGAACTTCTGGGGTTTGTTTATCTCTGGAGCAAGCGGAAATCATCAGCTGTGATCTATTTAAAGCAGTGATAATTGAAATTACGGTATGATCCCGAACTTAACTGGAAAGGATCCGTTGCTGTTTTGTTTACTTCTTGGGCGATTTATTATTATTAATAAATAAAATTGTGTTCAGTTTTGTCTTTACTGCAACTAACTATGCAAAAAGCAGAGACAGTCGTGATTATCGTCAGTGGGAAACATAAAATTATGCATATTTTGGTAATTATTTACCAGGAAGAAGTGAACGTTTCGAAAAACAGGGACGAATGTATAAGGGAAGGTGGTGGGGACATAACCTCGACGTCAACAGTGTAAGGCCACGCCCCTTTAGATAAGGGAGTGACAGATCTCGAGTATTACCATAATACTAATCATCCAATAAATATATAAACAACATTATTGTTTTGTTTTTTTAATTTTATAGTAAGAACTAGGTATTTCATTGAAGGCAAAAACAAATAAATTATAGTGATACCTTTCATGAGTTATCTGGGAAAATAAGTTGCCAAGAAGAAAAAATGTCAATTTCTGTAGGTTGAAAAGTTTAAAAAAATCACAAGAATAAAAGGCATTAATAGAACAAATAACTAGAAGCTTGTCCAAAACACTGTTTTTTAAGTTTGGCACTTTCTGCTGTTCTCTTATTTATTATTTCCACTCCAATACTTAGCATTAAGGAATGAAAATAGACTTATTTCAAAGTAGTTTTAATTCTCTACAATGTTTATTGCAATATTTTTCTAAAAAATTGTTCCTTTATAGAAACTTGGTATAAAAACTGTGGTAAATCTTTGGAATTGCTACTAACAACTGTTAAGAGGTCTAGATTTTCAGACCAGACTATACTTTCACCCACTGCGCATGCGCAATTAAATCCTCAAACCGACGGATCCTTCTCAGTTGGAACGCTGGTGTAGGGTTAGGTCAGACTTCCAGCATTTTTACGAAGGGGTATTGCAATGCTAAGAAGACTCTCTACAGAGGAAAAAGGTTAATTTGATCCATGACCAACTCATTCGGGTTATGCTATTAACAATTTCGATCAAGTCAAGAACTGCGAACCATGGAGCGGAAGAATGGTAAGCCAGAGGTGTAGTAATAATAAATGATTGTTGACAAGTGGCGCATTCTGATTCATTGAAGTTCAACCCCACCTTTTCATTAGAAAATGAATGCAATTTTCTAAAACTTCATGGACGAAAATCTATTGATCCTTAGTTTTACAGATAATTGGTAAATTTTTTTCACCACTTGGACTAAACTTCCCAGATCCGAAGCTAATAGAACGTTGAAGAGATTGGCCATGATATTTAAACTTAAAGATGGAGTAGGAAAGAAGGCGGTGGGGACAAGAAATCTATTCGGTAAAAGGCGGGAAGTCTGACTTAACCCTACATGACTATTCCAAGTGATAAGGATCCATCGGTTTGAGTATTTAATTGGGCATGCGCAGTGGGTGAAAGTATAGTCTCTGGTCTGAGAATCTAGACCTCTTCAAGGTCGTTAGTAGCGATTCCAAAGGTTTACCAAAACTGTGTTTTTGAGATTATCGCCCTCGGTGCAGATCAAATAAAAAAGTGCCAGATATGAATTGGTCTTAAAATTTCATTTTCTATCAGAATCCCTCCCCCCCCCCCAAAAAAAAATATACCCTATTCCATTTGAAATTCCAGTTAGGTACACTGTTGAACTGGAGAAGGTTACAGGGACGGTTATGTCATAAAAAGATACTTCATAATTCATAACAAAGACTCACCAAGTTTTATCCCGTTATTCCAAATACTCTGGAATCTACAAAGGGTGACCCATGGTCACAGGGATACCTATATATATATATATATATATATATATATATATATATATATATATATATATATATATATATATATATATATATCGTGTGTGAATTTATGAGTTTTTTAAAAAAACAATAACAATATAACAAGAACGTACAATTATAGGCAGATGAATTAGGTATCATACATACTATTATATATATAATACATACTAGTTGAAGAGAGTACAAAAGGGAAATGTCAATCATATCATGAAGAATTGTGTTCTAGTTCTATTTTCTCTTATGTTCATCCTGAATCTAATTAAATTAAATGTGCCAAACCCAGGAATATTTCAGATTAAATGTAAAAATATAGGACTAATCAACTCTGAAAATGAAAAAAAAAATATTAAATCAATGAAATGAAGGATAAAATAATATAAAACAAACTAAACTAGTATAAACAGGTTAATAATTTTGGCATTTTGATCCATTTAACTGAAGTTCCCCTGAACATCAATACAAAACAATTAAATAAATTCCAATTTATTTTACATAAAAAATAAGAAACTACAATATAAAAAAATGTTAAATAACAGATGATAAATAGTTGATCAACAAAACGGTGTTCAAAAAATGAAAGAATAAATAAACAACAAAATTAATGGTAAATAATCAATTAAACTAACATCAAGAAAACCAAGGATTCAGAATTTTGACAATTAATAAGCCTTGGTGTTCATAATAATAAATCATTTCAGATAGGATCTTGAAAAGGTTTAGATACTTGATTCTTTATTGATACGAAGAACGGTTAAGCCTTGATAAATCCATAATTAAGATCTTCAATATTCATTCTAAAAAGTAATTTTTCATAAAATAATAAATATTCCTATTTATTACTTATATCATTGTAACGTAGTCAATAAATAAAATAACTATCTCAGAAACGTCTGGTACTGTTTACTGTTACAACCTCTAACATGTTATTCAATATAGAGGTCAGAATCTGCTAATCGTTTTCGCTCTAAATTCGATAATAGATACCAGTATTAAACATTCTTGAAGTTATGACGTAGACTTACGGTGACGTCAATTTGTGGTCTTTCATTTCTATTAGTATAGTTTTTCATTCGTTATATTAAAATACTAATTCATATTTATAAATATTCTATAAAATAGATGATTGGTGATGTATGCCGTATAACAAATTTCAATATTCTATTAGAAGCTCCGATCGTGGAATTAATAGGTTTGCTAATTTCAATGCATCACAAGTCTGAATTAAGGTATAGTGTTAAGCATGTTAAGACAGGACGACAGTGAGTGGAGCCGATTACGAAACCATCGGAAAATGAGAATAGAAAAGAACCCCCGATTACCTGCGTATAGAAACACAAATCTTAAGAAGCATACTAAAGCTGATGCAAATAGGGCTCTGGAAACAAGAAATGGAAAAGTGTCAAGTACATGTTCTAGCCCAACAGAGATTAGATGGACTGAAGCGAATATTGTTCAATTGAGCAAATATATCTTAAGAGCGGTAACAAGCGTGGCCTTCTTGGGACAGGCTTTCTGTTAAAGAGGGATTTTCAGCATGCCTTGCTACTAATAAGTCATTGCTTTGCTAATTAAGCAAAACATGAAATAATATGCCAAATCATTCTGAAAAACGAAAATTTGCAAGCATATCCATTAAAAGCTTGCTCATACTGAGGAAGAAAAAGATAATGTTGTATGATATTTCGAGAGAAAAAATATACAAGATTACCAAGATATAATTCGAAATCATTCTTGAAGATACTAATGCAAAAAATAAATAAATAAATGATTACTCTAAGTCAGTTATTGGTGACATCATTTATTTTTACAGTAAGGGTAAAGATAGGTTCTTGTTTCGCAATATTTTACGGGAAACAAACACGTTTTTCCATACAAAGCAAGCTATTGAAAATCAAATTGATCATGTCTTGATTAGTACAGGACACTTTACCCATTTGATGGATTTTGATGGATAGTGCTGCATAAATAATACATAACGCATATTAGTAATTTTCAAATAAAGTAGCACTTTTGAACACCTAAATGTAGTTGATTTGTCAAATTTTAATTTCCTTGAAATTTGGCAGCCCATGGCACTTTAAGATATGGGGATCACAAATTAGAAAATTTATTTTTAGAGCGACTTGGGGCTATCAACAGAAATAAACAACATACTAATTTAAGCCATTATTTGTATTAATATTTGAAAAGTTACAAACATTCAAACATTTTAAAGAGAAAGGGGGCCCTATGGATTGCGGCTCCTGGCCCATTGGATGCATGGGGGTAAAGATGGCCTTCCTCTTCTTCTCTTCCTTCCTCTTGGTGCCTTTCAGCGTAAAGGAGCCTCTATCCACCGCAGGCAGTCATCTCGATCCTGTGCCAATAACTTCATTTCTCCGAGAGTTTTATTTCCTTCTTTTTTTTTATTCCATACCCAACCTGGTGATATATTCATTATATTGAATTCTTGGCCTGCCTCTCGGTCTTTTACCAGTTGATCTAGCTTCCATTATTTTTCTTGGGTCTCAGTTCTCGTGCATCCTGCACACATGTCCAAACCACTTCAATTGGCACCTCTGGAAGGTGGTTTTCAGTGATTAGTATGTAGTTATGTCCAACTGCTCCCTTATGTTCTCGTTCCTGATCCGGTCTCTTCGTTTCTTGCCTGATACTCAATGCAGGTACTTCATTTATATGGCAGTCGCACGGCTAATGTCCAACGTCATCCAACCCTCAGAGCCATACAGTAAAGTCGGCAGAAATACAGCTTTAAAGATGTGGAGCTTGGCCTGGCTGGTGACCTCTCTCTACTAACCTAATGTAGTGTTGCAGATCTGGTAGTATATTTTATTTGCTTTTGATATTCTGCTGGACACTTTGTCAATGGTGGCAGTGTTGCTAACCATCGTTCCAAGATAAGTGTAGTCATCAACTGTCTCAAGCTCCTCCTCGTTACATCTTCCTCTTTCCTTGAAATCGCCAGGACTTTACTTTTAGTGGAGTTAATAGCCATTCCTTTTCTCAATAGCTCTTCTTGCCATTCAATAAGGGCCCTCTGCAGTTTTCCTTTATTATCACAGACAAAAACAATATCGTCCGCGAATAAATATGCCTGCACTGATATTGTTCTTAAGTTCCACTTCCCTATCACTGTTCTTTCCGTCCTTCTCTTATATATCTTGTGTATTTCGTCCATAAATATGATGAAAAGAAGTGAACTATGACTGCCTCCATGCTTTACCCCTCGTGCCAAAGGGAAGAGTTTCAAACTCATACCATTCATTCTTACACCATTCACCTTTTGGGTCTTTATATGCTGATTTTACTGCATGAAGTAAAGTGACAGGTACAATTTTTCGCTTTCAGGGCCGCCCATATGAATACTCGTGGAACAAAGTCAAAGGCTGCTCTGAGGTCTAGAAAAGCCAGATACATATTTCTATCCCAGCACTTCTCCATTGTGTTCCTGGGCACAAAGATATTGTCCTGTGTCTGTCTAACCGTCGGAATGCAGCCTGCTCTGCCTCTATACCATCTTCTACTAGCTGCCTTAGTTTATATTCCAGAATGGAACTGTACTTTTTATATACAACGGCAGAGAGGCATATTGGTCTATAGTTCGCAGTCATTTGGGCTCCTTTTTTTTTTGAATCGGCACTATTATATTGAATGAAATGAATGAATGAATGAAAATAAAATTTTATTCTGGGACTTTTAGTTCCCTTAGAATAACATAAATGATCAGTATTAGTACTATTTGTCTAGCTTATATACAGTGAATAATTAAGATAAGTTAAGTAGTAAAATAAAATAAAGGAAATTTTAATAATTACAGGCATTTAAATCGTAATTAAATATAAATGTACACCTGTCTACTAACGATAGACAATAACTAACAAACAATAGACATAATAATAATAATAAACATAAAACTATAAACAGTAAATATAAGATATAAACATAGAATGAATATATATATATAACCATAGTACTTACATAAATGCGGAAGATTGATAGTTAAGGAGGTTGAGAAATAATTGATGCTTGAAGGAGGTTAAGGATGAGGATTTACGAATGGAGTTGTGTAAGGAATTCCAAAATGAAGTAGCTCGAAAGGTATAGCATCTTTTGAAAGAGGCAGTTCTATGAAAGGGTATATACAAGTTTATAGGTTGGGATCTAGTGTTTAAGGAATGTATAGAGGAACACGGGGTGAACAGATCAAGAATATAAGGAGGCTTTTTGGTTTTGAGGGTTCGGAAAAGATAAATACCTAGGAAGTTTTGCCGTCGGAAAACAGGTTGAAGCCACTTTAACTCGGCATACCAACTGGAGACGTGGGAGCGCCTGGGGATTCCGAAGATGAATCTAATGAAGCAATTCATTAGTCTCTTCAGTCTCATCTCAAGCCCGCCAGACAGTCCACCATACACGAGGCAGCCAAAGTGTGGAAAAATGAGGGAGGATACAAGGAGCTGACGGGTTTTAGGAGGTATAGAATCTCGAAATCTTAGGAACTGTTTAAGGATAGCAATGGACTTTCGGGTGATTTGGGAAATGTGATTGTTCCAGGATAGGTGTTGATCAAAAATTATTCCCAGGTTTCTTTAAAATTATTCACAGTGGTGTGGAAATGAATAGGTAGGCGGTTGAGGTAGAGTAAGGGATAATAAGGAAGGGAATTGAGAAGATGCTTGGATCCGATGAGGATGGCCTGGGTTTTTTTAACATTCAGCCTCAAATCGTTGCGTACTGCCCATGCGTTTATACAATCTATATCTTCTTGTACCTTCCGGATAGCCTCAAGCATCTCGGTAGGATGGAAGGATTGGTAAATTTGGAAGTCATCAGCATATAAGTGATATTGTGAATGATGAATGAAATCGGGAAGGTCGTTAATATAGACAGAGAAAAGGATTGGCGAGAGTGAAGACCCCTGAGGAACACCAGATGTTAGTAGGAGGCGGGAGGAAGGAGGTTTATTGGGGATGATAACTGCTTGGGAGCGAAGAGAGAGGAAGGATAGGAACCACTTTAAGACACTATTTGATAAGGAAAGATCCAAACTTGGAGTTTGGAAAGAAGGGTGTTATGATTAACTGAGTCGAAAAAATTTGAAAAGTCGAATAAAACAAGAATAGTAATTTTTTGTTGGTCTATGGAGGATTGGAGATCTTGGGTGATTTTCAACAAGGCAGATTGCGTGGAATACAGAGATCGGAAGCCAGACTGGAGAGGGTTGAGGAGAGCTTTTTGCTCAAGGAAGTTATTTAGTTGGGAGTGGACTATTCTTTCAAGTGGTTTTGATAAGTTGGAGAGAATGGAGATAGGTCTAAAGTCGGCAACTGTGGAGGGAACCGGAACTTTATTCAACGGGCGGACTATGGCTTTTTTCCAAGTTGCTGGGAAAATGGAATTTTGGAGGGAAAAATTATAAATATGTAAAAGGTAGGGAAAAATTACAGGGAGACATAGTTTGATGATTTTCACAGGAATGTAATCAGGGCCAAAGTCATTCGTTCTAGACTTGAGAACTGAGGAGAGTAAATCTTCCGGGGAAATATTTGTGAAGTAGAAATTTTCAGGATCAAAGGATGTTTGTGGAGTGAAGCATGAAGGAGAGTGCGATAAAGGAAGAGGATCAGCAAAATAGGAATTAAGTTCGTCAGGAGCAACCGGGTAATGCGTGCAGGATTTGGAGTTTACTACGGATAGGTTTTTAAGGATTTTCCATCTGGTCTTAGAGTCGTTGGCTTGTGTAAATATGTGTAAGGTGATGTGTAAATATTGTGCCTTGGCACGGCGTAAGGAAGATTGGGTGAGGTTTCGTAGGGACTTAAAAGAGGAGTAGTCATCGGCGGCACGTGTTCGCCGAAAACGTCTCCTGGCAGCATCTCTTCTCCTCACCAACTCTCTAATTTCTGCATTAATCCAAGGAGCCGTAGGACGTCTGAAGGTGGAGGTCTTTAGGGATGCTTGGTGATTTAGGAAAATAGAGAGATTCGAAGAAAGGCATTCCACCATTTCATCAATGGAGGAAAAGGAATAGATAGGTTCCAGAGATTGGGAAAGTGAATCGAGGAAAGGTTTTAATGAGTCTAGGTCCCGCCAGGAAATTTGTTTGGGAATGATCTTGGGGGTTGGAATATTGTAGGAGATCTTGATAAGATCGTGACATGAAAGGAAGGGGACTGGATTCTGTGAGGAAGATAATAAGTTTTGGAAGGAATCTATTATAAAAAGGTCCAGCCATGTACTAGTAAACTGAGTGTGGTGGGTGGGTTGAAGGGGTACTATGAAAAGGTCTAAGGAGTGGATGAGATCCAAAAGATATGTTTTGTCATAATAGTCGGAGCACAGATGAGTGTTGAAGTCGCCGATTATAATCACTTTGTTGTATAAAGGCACGTAGGTGAAGAGGGAGGATTCGAATGTAGGATCAAATCGGACATGAGGAGGGCGGTATACTATCACATAGAGGAGGGAGGATGAATTAAAGGAAATTTCCAAGAAAAGATATTCTAAATGAGGTGTCAGGGGAAGGGGATTTGAAAAGGATTTTTACCCTCAAACTATCATGAACGTAGATACCTACACCTCCACCAGTTCGGTTCTCCCGACCATGATGAAAGAGTGTGTAATTGGGAATGGATATAGAAGAGGAGGGAATATTTGGTTTGAGCCAGGTTTCTGAGACGGCAATAATGTGATAGAAATCGTGAAGGAAATAGTCAAGGAATTCATCGAAATGAGCTGGAAGGGATTGGGAGTTAACGTGGCACGTCAATAGGATACCAGTCATAATAAGAAAAGGAAGGATTTTTATCAGAGAAAAGTAAAGGAGAGTTGGGGTTGGAGTAGAAAGGCACAATAATTGATATTTGTAATAAAATTAAAAAAAAACAAAAGAGAAACAGAAAAAACGAAAAGAAACCATTACTTTCAACATGAGTAGTAAAATTTTCTACGGAGAAATTTACGTATAAAGAGAAGAGAATACCTAGTAAACTATGATAAGCAATCAAAAAATAAAAATAAAGACATATTGTGAAAAAACAATAAAAGTAGAAATTGAAATTGAAATAATAAGAATATATACCTAAAAATAAGTTACAGGAAAAAATAAAGATAAAATTTCTAGGTACGCTGGAAAGGTGAGATACATGTCATTGAAAAGTTTCAATGTCTTCCTCTTTGTTGATGATAATTACTGGTGAGCCGTCCTCTCGCCTGCATCGGACACGCCCTCGGGCGAACCAAACATACTTAACTTTGCCGGCGGCCTTCTTCTGCCTCGCCAGCCAGTAGAGATGACGGTTAGTAGTGCTCATCTCCTCACCAACGTAAATTTGCTCGTCGCTCTCCTAGGCGAGGTGCCTGGTTGTGAAATCTCTTTTCACCTTCCGTAAACGGATCACCTCGTCGCGGACCGTTTGGCGTACGAAGCGCACGACGATTGCGGGCGGACGGGGATCCTCTCCTCTGGGCCTTTTTCTTTCCGCTGAGTCCAGGTCTTCAGCGCTGAGCTTGATGCCTAGGGCAGCTCCAACTGAGCAGACAATACCTTCAGGAGTTTCACTATTTTTTGCGGGAATACCCCTAATTTCTAAGGAATGCGAGAGCTGGGCTTGTTCGACGTGATTGAGCCTAACCTCCAGCGTTTTAATTTTGCTTTTCAGATTGTTACTTTCCATTAACAATTTTTCTATGAGTTCATCCTGTCTTTTGGCTCGTTCCTCTATCGATTTTAGTCTTTCAATGTTTTCGAAAATGACATCGGACTGTTTATTCATGGAGCATTTAATGTCCATGGTGTCATCTGTTACCTTACCGATCTCGGCGAGTATGGCCATGATATTCTCCTCCATATTTTTGCTTGTAACAGCACTATACTGCCTGTTACCAGGCTTGCCCGAGTTCTCACAACTGCCGCAACTCCATTGTTTTTATTTTTCATTTGAGAGATTTCAATTTCCGCCATGTTTAAGCATTTCCCGTGGAAAATTGCTTTGCATATGTTGCACGCGAGAGTTAATTTATCATCTCTGGCAGCGCCATTCTTACAGACTGGGCACTGTGCCATTGTAAATTGGCTCTGGATAGAGTGGCTAGTATGAGGTAGAAGGGATAACAGTGATGGGGAAGCGTCGATTGTAGAGTGGGGACTGATAGTCACCTAATCTCTGCGATATCGCTACGGGTCGTACTTTAATTTTATGTCAATTGATTGCCTCACAAACAAAGGCGTCTGTTGATTCAAATTGCAGTGACGTTCTAACAAATAATTTGTTTGTTAGTACAAGCAAAACAATGTTTACTCACTGTTGTTGAATAGAAGATAAGAATGGGTTATAAGTAACGGAGCAGAAACTGTGTAGAAACGATGCTAACTGATTGAAGACTAGAGCCAGACTGAGTTTCCATTCTCGAGGGATCTTCTTGCTATCCCATATCTTTTGAAAAAGGACCCGCAGAACTTTAATCATTTCTGGGCCACTATGTTTAATAAATTCTGGGAAAATCCCATCATGACCCGGTGTTTTCCCAATCTTGATCTTCTGCGCTACTCGTTCGACATCCTCCCATATAACTTCTGGTTCGTTATCGGTTTGAGGAGGATCCAGTCTGTCTACATGGCTATCAGTATCCATAAAGATGTTGGTATAGTGCCTTTCATCTATCTAAGATTTCCTCAGATTGGATCAGCACTTCTCCTTTTTCATCCTTAACATTCCTGACAGGTTTTAGCTCATTCTCTTTTAGGGACTTGACTTTCCTCCAAAATGTTTTCACATTTTCTCTGTAGTCACCTTCCAGAGATTTCCCAAAGTCTTCCCATGCCTTTTGTTTTTCCTCTCGTACTATCCCTTTGGCTCTATATACCTCCAGACTCTCATTATTACGGTTAACCAGATACTCTTTTGAGGCTTCCTTTTTTTGTTTTACTATTACCTTGATCGTATCGTATCCACCATTTCGTCTGTTTCCTGCCCATATTCAGTTTTTTTTGTTCCACATACTCTGGTGGCGACTTCCAGTATCATGTTCTTAAAGTCCTTCCACAGGTCATCTAAGTTTTTGTCAAGGTCGAGCTCCCTTAGCCTCTCTTCTCTGGTCTTAATATACTCTTCCCTCTTTTCTTCTGACTCCATGGTCTGTACAGTAATTCTTTCGTTCAGTTTTGGACGCCTCCTTCTCTCCTTTGAAATTCGAGTATCTCCCACTAACAGTAAGTGGTCAGTGCCTATTTAAGCTCCTAAATAACCTTAATATCAGTGAAATATCCTCTGGCATATCTACCATAGTTAAAATAATCAATAATGCTATTTCGTTGTCCGGAGGAGAAAGTAATTTTGTGGGGATAGAGCGAAATTCCTATTACGAGATGGTTATCCACATAGAACTCTATAAGGCGGTTCCCATTGGAATTTGTTGTCCTCTCGCCACCATGACGGCCAATTAATCCATGTCTAGCTTGATAATCCCAGCCTGTTCTAGCATTGAGGTCTCCCGCAATTATAACTTTCCTGTTATTATCTCTGCACTAAGAAACTACTCTTTCCAGATCCGTGTAAAAGAGTTTCTTGTCTTCAACCACTGCATCTTCAGTATGAAGGAGGCCCTTCCCATTTCAAGCTGCAGATCAACCAGAGTGATGCGAGAGGATATTGATATTGCCAAGTCTTCAAGCCTAGCCATAACCTCTTCGGACATGACACTACCCACACCTTCCTTGCCATAAGTGTCCTTCGGGACCCCCGAGTATATCAGGGTGTATCCATTATCTAACTACATCTCCCACTTCCTTTCTTTTTAGCTTCACTCACACCCGAGACCTCAATTTTACATTTGGTCATTTCTTCAGTAAGTTCGGTCTCCTCTCCATAGATGGTTCCTACGTTCCAGGTAATAATATACATAATTCATTGTCCGTGCTGTGTCGTTTTCGAAAAGACTGTCCAATTCCGAGGCAATTTAACGTTCTCTGAGTCAAAGTACTCCATTGTGGGAGATTGGCCCAACAAAAGAGGCTCCCTACCTAGGGACAACGGGATCCCGATGTTTATCAGGAATTGAGTTAAGTAGGTAGATTGCCTTCAGTATGGCTTGGAGTCCTACCTGCCCCTTCACAGTGAGCTTCCTTACTGAGCCCGTGAATGCTGCCGTTGACATGTTATTAATTTGGTTCTTCCGCCATCATTCTTGAAGATTTGCCTCCTGATCGGCATATCCTCTCTGATAAACATATTTCCGGATTTCCTCCAGTTAGCCTTACCAGGGCTTCTTCTCTCGTCCATTCAACGACCCAGCCCTACGCAGGGATTGGATACTACCACCTCAGACTGGATTGCTCGGCTTAACAGGGTCCATCAACGGGTTGGTGAGAGTGGAGTTGGGAAGGAGAGGCTAAGTAGCCAATATTGACCATATATGACGCATCACTTCCTCTTAGACCCTGTAGAGATGGACCTGGCTATATGTTTACTTAATTATCTATTACGTTACAGTATTAAAATCTAGTACTTAACCATCTAATTCCATTATGTTACCGACACGGTAACGTAATGGAGAAGTAACATTATGGAGGTTTCGGTAGCTTTTACACTGATAACTTGTTTACTTCAATTAATTATCAAATGTAATTAACTTAAGAAAATTGTGTCCATGAAAGCATTTCCATAAAATAAGGAGAACGAATCACTTAACTTGAAAAATACACAACGGTATCGTAATAGAGTATTAAAAAATACTTATCATATTATCATGGGAAGGGGCACCTGAAAGCTGTCGAGACGAGAACCGAGTTGCGACATTCTCTGACATCTGATCTCTGTAGAACTCCTTTCACCCCTTTTCTTCTCCGTATCCTCCTCTAGCTCCCTACTAAACTTGGAAATGTAATGAATATATTCACGCCCTCAAATTAAATCTTTACCGAATTCTCTAAAATGCATTTTAAACAATATTTTCACTATTTTACAATATAGGTAATATCAAAAAATTATTGGAAACCAGGCTTTTCCTAATTTCATTTTCAAGATTTCTATTTGGGTTTCAATTTTACAACTTCGTTTTAGGATGGTAACGTAATGGAGGATGTTTTTATAAAAAGAGTATAGAGCAATTTAAATTAAAAATTAATGACCCATTTTAACTCCATTTGAGTTAATGCCATACAAAATGCAATCAATAGAGGTCATTAAACAAAAATATTTTTTCTTTGATAGCCGCTCAAAGAACCCGGACATCAAAGTGCCATTTTATATGAAAATGACCCATATCCCAACACCCACCCCCGTAATTTAAATTATCTAAACAAAAATATTACACTTTTTATAAATAAAAAAAAATAGATACAGTTAAAAAAATCAAGCAACATTTATATAATTTAAACATAACTTTAATTTATCACAAGATAAAGTCTTGGTCAATAAATCAGAAAATTGGTGATTACTATATATTTTAAGCTACTTAAAATTTTCCTTTAACTTTTCATTCAGGAAACATATCTTTCTAAACATATGGTTTGTTCTGCTTGAGCTTGTACCATTCTTCGCCAGGGTGATGGCAGCTTAATTGTCACACCACATTGGTGTAGGCGTAGGTCTATTTTTTGCTTCCAAAAGAGAAAATCCAGAAAATATTATATGAACAGTCCTTCCTCAACGGCAGTCAATTCAACATCACATACTGATAATGATGTAGTTCTCGTGTTTCTTGATTTCCAAGTGATTAAATTTCTTTCCGAGAAATACAAATAGCCTGTAATTAAATGTTTTCCTAAAACTCCACACTTCCAACCAGAGCATAGTGGTTCAGAAACTCCAATATCGTGGCCAAAAGTCGTAATCTGTTCCATAGTCTTCAAGACTTATCCAATAGTGATTTAATTAATTGGTTTTGAAAAATATTAATTCCTCACAACATTTTGATTGGTGGGAGGGGAAAAGGGAGGAAGGAGTCAGTAATTAATTTGTTTTGTTTTATAGATTTTGTAGTATTTACAGAATAAAATAAAAGACAGTATATGCTTTAAAGTAGTTATTTGTACTGAATGTACCTTATTGAAAACAAAATTATTCTTGTTGTCGAAAGATCCTTTTACTTCGTTAAAATACGAATTCAAATAATTTAATTAAATAACAGTCAATCAATTCACTTATTACAAACAATATAATATAGCGACCGTTTACTATTATGGCCAAGTTTCTAAACTGAAACTTATTTCAACAACCGATTGAATCCATCACAGATGGACAGCGATGTACGTTGAGATTAGAAACAGCCTGTTTGATTCACATGGAATGTCAACTTTTGGAAGATTAGGAAGCCACATAGATGAACTTTATAGATAATTTTATTCAGCAATATAGTTTACATTGTTTTATTTTTTTGTGCAAGTACAATTAAATATAACATCCAATAATTGATGTTATATTGTGATTCTTGCTTCTACTGAAGAACGGCTAATGCGAAAATGTGATGATCGTCGCCTGAGAAGACCGGTACAATAGTTGCCACATAATTTTTAAATTTGTATGTGCTCCGAATCCTCCCTCTAAAGCTTCTCTTCTCCACTACTATTCTGGCGCTACAACTCTACAAAAAGAATCACTTCTTATACTTTATTCCGCACAAAAGATTACATTTCGAGACAAAATACTGCACGAGATCAGTTGTTTTGTTGTTGATTTTAAAAAACATAAAAAACAACACGGAGGTTGTAATGAGGTTACATGCATCGAACCCGAAAAGCCGATGGAACCGATACGCATAGGAGTATTTTATCGATCTAGCCGGCCAAAACTATTTCTTCAGTTTTAGAGTTCAACATTTCGTTTTATATACATCTATTGTACATAGAGGTGAATTCTAAAAGCGATATACATATATAATGTTTGCGAATGAGCAATGCGCAATCGTCACCTACCTTGCTTTTTAAATTAGAACCTCCATTTTTAATTCTATAACCTATGTTAAATTTCATGAAGAATCGACACCTCGCTAGTTATTTTTTTAATAATACGCAGTGTGAGTAAAATGCAATGTTGGATATTTCTCTAATATAATGTGCGACATATGATTTTTGAACGCAGATTCACGTGATGATACCACTATTTCAAGAAAACACACACATTTCAAAATTACCAATGTTAAAATAAATTACATAGATTATTTTGTAACGGATGTTTTTTCTTGATTTACGAATATCTTTATTATTTTTTTACAAAGCTTCTTCTATTATTATTTGTTTAATTAATTTTAGATGATAAGACGCACCTCTTGTGTAGGTAATAATCTTTGTTTTTATTTTTATAGCAATCAATACTTCGAGCACATTCCGTTGCATGCGAAAGAAATACCGGTTTCTTGTCTAAACTTGGCAAATTCAGGTTATTCATAGTTTCAAAGAGACCTCTCCTTAAAAGTATTTTCTCTCCAAAAATCAATCAATTATATTTACCCATAAATAATATAAAATAACGAAATATTAAAACATTGATATTTCATTATTTCTTGAAAAAATTATGATTTAACAAAACACATTGAGTTGCGTCTGTAAGCAATATCTTTAAGATAAGCGGTTTCTAGTGATTAATTTATTCATAGTTGACTAGAAAACTTGAACTCTTGCGCGATAAAAAAAAACTCCTTCGGGATTCATTGGGAGGTATAACAAATACATTATCGAATATTGAAATTTGCAATAAAAATTGGGAAAAATAACCGGAATCATTCCTTTCCCTCTCATATTTTAATTATGTTATTTCACGCTACTACACGCTTGGATACCTGGCCTTTCACAATCCATAATGATTAAATATCAATAATAGTTTTTAATACGCAAAATGAACCCTAAAATGTGCACTCACAAACTCAGTTTTTATATTAAAGGTAATCAATTTGCTTGTTCAAGCAAGTACAGTGGTCAAAATGAATATTCGTACACTCAGTTTTTCGGGCAAAAATATGTTTAATGATTTATTGAACATAAATTAACTAATAGATATGATAACAAACAACATTCCGCATTAATGTTACAAGTGAAGGAAATTAAAAACCCGTGCAACCTAATTAAGAACGAAAATTGAAAATTCGTCGTATAAAAAAAGTATACGTACGTAACAGTTGTCGAGATAATAACTTGATAGTTTGTTCTCAGCTCATGGTTTTCACTTATAGCATAATCCCTTATTCAAATGCAAACATAAAATAGGCCAAATGATCAGAATTGAAAGATAATTCTACCAAAATGGGTCGTAAATCTAAATGTTTTAAGTTCTACCTGCAAAGATGAATTGTTCAATTTTTTCAGCTTTAGCTCAATCTTAATTGCGTTATCGATCTATCGGAAGAACGCTGGGATTGTCTCATTCGACTATTTGCTGTATTTAAAAACTATAAAACGGATCTGTGGACAATAACAAACTCACATGCAGAAAAAGTTTTGTCACAGTGCTTGGATCACGTGAATCTAGCGAAAAGCACCCAAAAATCCCCAAATAAGATCTTACAGAACACATCGCATCATAATGCAGTAAAAATATTTCTCTCCAAACTGTGAGAAATCGGCTCAATATAAATATTGTAGTTCGACTACCCCACTTTATGCTTGGGGTTGCATTATGATCACTGTGCTCAATAGATGCTTTTAAATTTTTAAGTTATAAGGCTTTACTGTTTTGCCTTCAAACATCCATCCAACATCTTTCCCACAAACTTTGCTCTTGAATTTGCTATCATTGAAAAACAATACATTTTTTTAAGAATGAAAGTTGTTTGTTAATCTGCTCCCGGGTAAACTACAATATTTTTCTCAGTGTAGCCATTTTACGGAGCGGATTTCTCACAGTTTGGGGAGTGATATTTTTACCACATTATGATGCGATGTGTTCTGCAAGTTCACAAGCACTTATTAGGGGATTTTTGGTTGCTTTTCACTAGACTGCACTATGACAAATGATGATGATTCAAGCACTATGACAAAACGTTTTCTGCTAGTGTGTTTGTTATTGTCCACTGATCCGGTATAATTTTTTTTAATTATATACTTCATGACCGAGTGAGACAAGACCAGCGTTCTTCCGATGTATCGAAGTTGAATAAGAAAACTCACAGAAAATAGAAGGTTCTTACGATTGCAAAACCCAATCCTATATAGGAGGGGATAATCGAAGCCTACACACTCTTCAGTCACCATTGCTATTGCTATTGCCATTGCAGCTATTATCTTTGTTTTTGTTCATATACAATTTATGTTAATTTTGTGTTATCCAAATAAATATTTTTTAAAAAGGAGTTTGCCGTTAGTGCTACCATAACTGGCACACTTCGACCGGGACTACGAAGACAGCATCGTAAATCGAATTTCGCAACTGTGCACATTTGGCCCAGCAGCCTATTTCGTAGAGAAACCTGACTTCGAACGAAGCCACCAAACACCGCAATGGCAGATTCACACTCCAGAAGGGTGAGTAGTTCTATTAATTGACCAGCAAAACTATTTAACATTATTAAAATGACAGACCCTGTAAATTATAAAATATCAATAGTCGATTATGACCATGTACCGTCATTCGATGGAAATCCTAGTGAATTGAATTAGCCTTTTTCTGTGAAATGGTCGAGAGTGCTTACAGAACCATTTGCGCTAGCAATATTATAGAAAGAGATTATAATCATAATGTATTATTTATAAAATTAAACCAAAATTATCTGGACCAACCAGATTGGTATTGTTAGCTAATAATGTAGAACACCTGTTAATTCTTGTAAAATTACTTAAAGAAAATTTTGCTGACGCAAGGTCATTTGAAATTTTAAAAGATGAAATCTTTCAAACAAAATTTCATTTTAAAAAGTCATCCATAGATTTTATTAATTGAGAATTTTAGTATATATTAAACTCAAATTAGACGGTTTAACTCAGGAAACTATAACTCAAATAATGATCAGGACAGATAGAGAAATCATATATCACATTTATAAATGCTCTCTGTTGTTATTTTAGTTGTTTGAGAGGTCCTTGGTAGTTAAATAATAAAGTCCAGAAGTGTTATTGATTGGCTTTATTGACTTACAATCAAAAGGTACCTTTTGAATCACTTGAAAAACACTTGCTTTGATGCACTAAACAGTTGCAAAACAAACGACGGACTGCTGCACAAAACCTTCTCAAAGTGTCGATACAAATCGAAGCACATTCGATACATTAACCTGTCGATGATCACTTGTCGCTTGCCAACTCAGCAATACAAAATTTCAGTAGGTGCCAACTTTGACTCTATATAAAACAAAATAGAACGTGAAGTTAGGATAGGATCAAAGTTGGGATAGGTTAGGTTGGGTTGCTGTCAATTGATCAATTTCAACACTCCTCCTTGATCAATTTACAGCGAAGAGTTTCAAAGATTCTTTTGTTGAATGGCTTGGTCAGAATGTCTGCTATCTGCTTGCTGCTTTCAACGTGTTGCAGTGTCACCGTTTTGCCGATGTGTTGTTGGATGTACTTTCGTGGTATTTCGATGTGTTTCTTTCCTCGGCTGGTCTTTCCTTCGTGGGCGTTTTGTAGCATGTGGATGGCAGACATGTT
The DNA here is from genome assembly GCA_948150685.1 of Rhaphigaster nebulosa. NCBI lineage: Eukaryota > Metazoa > Arthropoda > Insecta > Hemiptera > Pentatomidae > Rhaphigaster > Rhaphigaster nebulosa. The sequence continues at coordinate 71,420,581 of OX411307.1, read as the reverse complement.
GTCTACGTACAGGTTGATTGGCTGATCAGCTTTCAGGATGCCAAGTTCCAGTGCAATTCGTTTTATCCAACACACATCATCAATGACTGAAGCCGCGGCCCGGTACTCGGCTTCAGCTGTTGAAGTCGCTACCAGACGCTGCTTCTGTGAGTACCAGATCACTGGCCCTCCTCTCATCAACAACACTCCACTCGTCGACTGTCCTGTCTCCCAGTCTCCTCCGTAGTCTGAATCGGTGTAGGCTACGAGGTTTTTGTCTCCTCCGAAATGAATTCCAGCTGTTGTCCCTCTCAGATACTGGAATACGCGTTTCACCATCGCCTGATGGCTTTTCATTGGTTTGTTGCAAAAACGACTCAAGTAGTTCACAGCGAAACTGATATCCGGTCTGGTGATGGTGGCTAGGTATAGCAGACTGCCTATCGCCTCACGGTAGTTGTTGTTCGCCGGAAGTGGTTTATCATTCTCAAAGTTTGTCTTCTTGGTGATCATTCCTTGCTCAATTGGTATGGACACTGGATTGCATTGTTCGAGTTTCATTTTCTTCAGGATCTTCTCCGTGTATCGAGGCTAATTTACGAAGATACCGTTTGGTTCAATCTTGATTTCCATGCCCAAGTACGTCAGTTTCTCTTGAACCTTGTTGCTGTATGTAATTTCAAATTCCTTATTTATCTTGGCCAGAAGTATGTATATTTTGTCTTCATCCTTGCAGGCTACCAATCCATCGTCCACAAACAATGACAGCATTAAGCTCTTGTCTTTGTTGTAGTATATGCATGGGTCGTCATCTGTGCTCGTCAGTCCCATCTTTTCTCCAAAGTGTGTTGTAACTCTCTCATTCCACATCCTTGGGGCTTGCTTGAGTCCGTACAGACTCTTTTCTAACTTGCAGACTTTCCCTGATCCGTCATCGAACCCTTCGGGCTGGTACATATAAATGTCTTGTTTGAGGTTTCCATACAGGAAGGCCTTCTTTACATCAAATGACACTAACTTCATATTCTCCGATGCTGCATGGCTGAGGATCAGTCGAATAGATGCGTGGCGAGCTACTGGACTAAAGGTCTCTGTGTAGTCCACTCCTTCCTTTTGTTCGATCCACGTGCCACAAGTCTCGTCTTGAGTCGGCCATCCGCCTTCTCTCGAAGTACCCAGCGACAAGTTATCGGCTTCACTCCTTCCGGGCAGTCCACCAGTTTCCATGTTTGCATTTTCATTAGCGAGTCGTACTCCTCCTGCATTTCTCGTCTCCAATTTCCGTCCTTGAGAGCCTCACTCGTTGGTATGTCCTCGGTTTCGCCGATCATTGCCACTTGGGCGCTATTTTCTCCCCGAAAATATCCCATCACATAGTCCCTGAGTCCGGGTGGCGGTTGCAGGTTCCGACGGTCTCGCAGATTCCTCCTCCCTGGCTCATCATCTTGCGGTGGGTTTCTCTTCTCATTGTCGCTGGCCTCCTCGACACTTTTATCATCTTGACTCTGGTCTGTTTCATCATCTGTCTCATTGCTGCTTTCTTCCTGCTTCTCAATTGTGTCCTCTGGTGTTGACGTCTCGAGTTCAGTGCCTTGCCTCATCCTTCTCTTCTCCTCGTCAAAGACCACATTGTCTGAGCTGATTATGTCTCTCTCCTCTCTCATGTAGATCCTATAGCAGGGTGAGTCGATGTCGTATCCAACCAAAATCCCTTTTTCAGACTTTCTATCTATCTTGCCTCTCCTTTGTTCTTGCGTGAGCACGTAACATTCGCATCCGAACGGTCTCAGCTTCTCAATCTTCATTTTTCTGCCAAACCAAAGTTCAGCTGGGCTCTTCCCTGGTACGTTGCTGGTTCCAGTCTGGTTGATTGTGAAGACTGCGTAGTTCATCGCCTCTGCCCACAGATTCTCATTCAAGTTCTCAGCGTGAATGGCTGATCTGGCTGCCTCGACAATCGTTCTCATTTCTCTCTCTACTCTTCCGTTCTGTTCTGGACTATGAACATTGGTGAACGTGTGGAATATTCCCATTTTGTCCATCATCTCTTTGGTTTTTCTGTTCTTTACTTCGGTGCCATTGTCAGACCTCAGACTTTTGACTTTTCTTCCCAGTTGATTTTCTACGAGTCTCAGGTAGCTTTCTATCTTTTCTGGAGCTTCACCCTTCGTCTTCATGAAGTAGATGGTTCGGTAGTGTGTGAAGTCGTCCTTGAGTACAAGGAAATACTTGGCTCCTCCCAGCGATGGAATGTTCATCTCGCCGGTGTCGACATGCACGAGATCCAATGGCTGCTGGGCTGATTGGATGTGAGATGCGGTGTTGCTTGCCGTATGTGCACCCCTTGCACACGTAATCATTACAGTCATCTACATATTTAATTCCTTTCCGCTTCAGTATGTCTCTTACGTATTTAATGTTTTGATGTGCGAGTCGCTCATGCCAGGTTTTGATCGACGTGGTCATCAAACTTGTCTCTTCTCCTCTCCTGAACATCATTTTGAAGAGACTTCCTTTGCGTTTGGCAATCGCGACTCTTTCTCTGCCATCTTGACTGTAGAACGTTGACTCATTTCCATTTGCTTTCTGTATGTGACCTTTATCTAACATTTGACTGACTGAGAACAGATTAAAGTTGAGGTTTGGTACGTAGATGACATCTCTCAGTATCACTGGGTACCACTTTTGACCATCAAATGCCTCCATCTCGATGTTGCCGACTCCAACGCCGTCTAGCTTGGTTGAATCTCCAATCACAATTGAGATGGGCTCTTCCAGTTCGACAAACTGGGCAAACCACTCCCGATGTGACGTCATATGTTGGCTTGCTCCACAGTCCTGATACCATGAAGTTGCCCTGTCCTTCGAGATGTTGGTGTCTGCCGTTGACAGTGCTGTGGTCAAAAATGCCCTTGGTTGTGTACTTTTGCTGTTCGCTGACTTGCTTGAGTCATCCTGTTGTCTGCAGTCTTTTGCAAATTGTCCTTTCTTCTTACAGATGTTGCATGAGTAAGTCTTCTTACAGTATGCGATGTATTTCGCCCGCATTTTTACCAGCGGAAGATGTCATATGGCAATGCCTTATCCAGTCCTTTATGAGTGAATCAATATGAGCCTTGCTTGAAAGGAAAGATTTTAGAGAAAAACTCAAATCTTGGCCAACTTGTCTGCCTTTTCATTTCCAGCACGGGAGAGGGAGGGGGAGAGGGAGAGGAGAGGGAGAGGGAGTGGGAGAGGGAGAGGGAGAGGGTGAGGGTGAGGGAGAGGGAGAGGAAGAGGGAGAGAGAGAGAAGAAAAAGAAAATTAAGTTAGAGAAAAAAAAGGTGTAGGGAGATTATTTTTATTTCAAAACTCGAACATAATTTTTAAAAAATTTCAATCTAACCGTTTTCAGTTTATTGATATCAGCAGTAGAGTTTCAGGATCTTGCAATGCCTTTTGAAAGCCTCGACTAACTTAAAGTCATAATGGAAGCCTTAGCTTCAATCAATTATATCAGTAAAAAATCAATAATTTCAACGATTTTTTCTTGAAATTGGTGAAATTATAATTAGTGGAATACTGCTCTAAAAAACCGCAACACACTCAAATTTGTATCCGATATCACAGCATTGTCTTGAATAAAGACGAAATCAAGTAAATTGCCTACATTTCAGATATGTCGGCTATATTTCTCTAGGCCCCCCCAAAGAAATTCCTGCGTACGCTCTTGTACATGCGGAATGATATGGTTGGAAGGGAACCAGAAATAGTCTTGGCCTAATCACCATTGATTTCCCATGCAGTGCTGAAGCTGGCTACGTGCAGGTGCAGCAATACCTAAACAAGAAACTGTGGCTGCAGAAAGGCCGGTCTCTTGGTTTTTGCGCAAATGCGTTGGTTGATAGAAATAAATACGATATCGTCGACATGGACAATCAGATGGAACTGGGTTTTGACTCCTTCAGCCTGATACCCCAAATCAGAACCATTGTGAGCGGAACATAGGCCGGGAGGTCACAGACGAACTCTGTTCATTGGCTAAAATACGTTGTACATTAAAATCATATCTGTAAATACTTGTAAATAAGAAAACATGAATAAATGATCCAAAAATTCATGCATCCGTATGCTGCACGTATTGCTGCCGTATCTCAAATAGGCGAGGTAGGGATGAAAAAAAAAAAATAAGTACATTGTCAAATATACGATCTTGAATATTTTTTTTTAACATTTTGATTTATTTTACAATTTTTCAATCGCGTGCATAATTCGTAAGTTGATCCTTATTTCAACGAAAAAAAAAAAAAAAAAAAAACGCCTGCTCACTGAAAGGGTCTTTCTAAATTTGTTTACTTATAATATTATTTCCTCCAAATCTAATTCCTGACTACCAATATCGATAAATAACCCACAAATTTCATCCTTATTTATTCCTTCTATTCTATATACAATAAATGACTCTGAGCAGCACCGGAGTATGATAAAGAAGGACCAGGGAATTTCAATTGACTACTTTGACTGCTCTTTTTACTTTTTACAAACAAAAACCTGTAAGTATAAGTGAAGGTGTGAACTGCAAAACTCTTTACTTCCATTTTTTCTGATTGTGATGTAGGTACGTAATTTTGCAATCCACCAGTTGGAGGTTGAAGAGAATTTTGCAACAATTATTGATTTTAAATCGTAAGAAAATAAAATTAGGGTTCTGTTTAGTCAGATTTAGGCTCTTCATTCAGTGAGTAATAATCATTGCTATCTCGATTTTTATAAAAAAAAAAGAAAAAGAAAGTAAAGAGTTTTACAGTTCACACCTTCAAGTTTATTTTCAACATTTGCCTTCATATTTTTTATTATTTTCCCTTTCACTTTGATTTTGAACACTTGCTTCGAAACACGCTTCAATATACATAGCTAATATGTACTTTTTATGTATTTAATGTGTATTTCATGAATTTCAATAGCATGTATGGTCAAAAATAGCGTAACAAGGACAGTGTTTACGTAAATCGGACGTAAAGAACCATATATAGAAAATATAATTCTATTCTAATATATATTCTCTGTAGAAAATTTTATTATTTATGTTGAAAGTGATGGTTTCCTTAATTTATTTTCTTTATCTCTTTTTTTTTATGCAATTCTATTACAAATATCAACCATTGTGCCGTTCTGTTCCAACCCCAACTCTCCTTTACTTTTCTCTGATAAAAATCCTTCTCTTTTTCTTGTATGACAAACATCCTATTGTCCTGCCAAGTTAACTCTCAATCCTTTCCAACCCATTTCGATGAATTCCTTGACTATTTCCTTCACAATTTCTATCACATTATTGCCGTTTCAGAAACCTGGCTCAAATCAAATATTCCCTCCTCTTCTATATCCATCCCCAATTATACACACATTCGTCACGATCGGGAGGACCGAACTGGTGGAGGTGTTGGTATCTACGTTCATGTTAGTTTGAGGGTAAAAATACTTTTCAAATCCCCTTCCCCCAACACACCTCATTTAGAATATCTTTTCTTGGAAATTTCCTTTAATTCATCCTCCCTCCTCTATGTGACAGTATACCGCCATCCTCATGTCCGATTTGATCCTACATTCGAATCCTACCTCTTCATCCACGTGCCTTTATACAACATAGTGATAATAACCGGCGACTTCAACACTAATCTGTGCTCCGACTCTCATGATAAAACATACCTTATAGACCTCATCCACTCCCTAGACCTCTTCATAGTACCCGTTCAACCCACCCACCACACTCAGTTTACAAGTACATGGCTGGATCTTTTTATAATAGATTCCTCCCAAAACTTATTATCCTCCTCACAGAATCCAGCACCCTTCCTTTCATGTCATGATCTTATCAAGATCTCCTATAATATTCTAACTCCTAAGCTCATTCTCAAACAAATTTTCTGGCGGGACCTCAACTCATTAACGTCTGAAAAACTAAATCCTTTCCTCTATTCACTTTCCCAATTCCTAGAACCTATCTATTCCCCCTTGATGAAATGGTGGAATGCCTTTCCTCAAATCTCTCTATTTTCCTAAACCACTACACGCCCCTAAAGACCTTTCAGACGCCCTGCAGCTCCCTGGATTAATATAGAAATTAGAGACTTGATGAAAAGAAGAGTTGCTGCCGGAGACGCTTCCGACGAACACGTGCTACTCTTTTAAGTCGCTACGAAACCTCACCCAATCTTCCTTACGCCGTGCCAAGGCACAACATTTTAACATAACCTTATCACAAACCACCGATCCTAAGTCCAGATGGAAAATTCTTATAAACCTATCCGTAGTAAACTCCAAAGCCTGCACTTGTTACCTGGTTGCTTCTGACGAACTAAATTCCTATTTTGCTGATCCTCTTCCTATATCGCACTCTCCTCTATGCTGCACTCCACAAACATCCTTTGCTCCTGAAAATTTCTACTTTACAAATATTTCCCCTGAAGATTTACTCTGCTCAGTTCTCAAATCCAGAACTAACGATTTTGGCCCTGATAATATTCCTGTGAATATCATCAAACTATGTCTCCCTGCCATTTTTCCCTTCCTTTTACATATCTATAATTTTTCCCTCTAAAATTCCATTTTCCCAGCAGCTTGGAAAAAAGTCATAGTCCGTCCGTTGAATAAAGTTCCGGTTCCCTCCACAGTTTCCGACTTTAGACCTATCTCCATTCTCTTCAATCAAAACCACTTGAAAGAATCGTCCAATCCCAACTTAATAACTTCTTTGAGCAGAAAGCTCTCCTCAACCCTCTTCAGTATGGTTTCCGATCCCATTATTCCACGCAATCTGCCTGATTGAAAATCACCCAAGATCTCCAATACTCTATAGACCAAGAGAAAATTAATATTCTTGTTCTCTTGGGCTTTTCAAAAGCCTTCGACTCAGTTAATCATAATACCCTTCTTTCTAAACTCCGAAACATTTCCTTATCAAATAGCGTCTTAAAGTGGTTCCTTTCCTTCCCGTGTCTTCGCGCCCAAACAGTTATTATCCCCAATAAACCTCCTTCCTCCAGCTTCCTACTAACACGTGATGTTTCACAGGGGTCCTCACTCTTACCAATCCTTTTTTCTATATGTATATTAACGATCTCCCCGATTTCATTGAGCATTCACAATATCACTTATATGCTGATGACTTTCAAATTTACCAATCCTTCCATCCTACCGTGATGCTTGAGGCTATACGAAAGGTACAAGTAGATATAGATTGTATCAACGTATGGGCAGTAAGCAATGATTTGAGGCTGAATGTTACAAAAAACCCAGGTCATCCTCATCGGGTCCAAGCATCTTCTCAATTTCCTTCCTTATTATCCCTTACTCTACCTCAACCGCCTACCTATGCACTTCCATACCACTGTACACTCTTTAAACACTATATCCCAACTTACAAACTTATATATACCCTTTCATAGAACTGCCTCCTTCAAAAGATCCTTTACCTTTCGCGCTAATTAATTTTGTAATTCCTTACCCAACTCCATTTGCAAATCCTCATCCTTAAACTCCTTCAAGGATCAATTATTTCTCCACCTCCTCAACTATCAATCTTCCGCATTTATGTAAGTACTATGTTCATTTTAACTGTTTAAAGTTTCATGCTGATTATGTCTATTGTTTGTTAGTGTAAATAGGTGTACAAATATATTTAATTATGATTTAAATGTCTGCAATTATTAAAATCTCCTGTATTCCATTTTATTATTTAAATTTTGCTTAAATTATACACTGTATGTAAGCTTGACAAATAGTACAAATACTGAACTTTTCTGTTATTCTAAGGGGACTAAAAGTCCCAGAATAAAATTTATTTTCAATCATTTATTCATTCATTCAAAATATCAGGATCTCGGAGAGGAACTGAAGCAACTATATAAACTTGAAAAAGCGAAAGTCTTGCCATTGATCATCTCAACAAATGGCTTGATCCCCGAGATGAAGGTTAAAACTATTACGAAGTTGGTTCCTTTAATATTCTGGTGGTGGCTACATAGGTCCGGTAGGTGCTATTTCTGGCAAATGCCTAGAAAGAGGGAAATCCCTCAAATAATAATAAGGAATTCACATTAAAGTAGCGGTATGTTTGAGGGGGTGCGTCCATGACTAAGAGGTGGGGTGCGTCTTTGACTCAGAGGGGGGTGGGCATCCCTAGCCTAAACCACGCGGTTTAATTTAACCAGGAACCTTTAAGAACTCTCAAGGTAAAGGTGTTCATTGTCTTCTTCGAGACTTCCAACAAACCCAGGTCCAGAAATGAGCGGGCACCACACTCCTCTCCAAGTTGTTGTTACCGGGAGTAATGTCATGTTCACGACTGGAACTTCCGAAATACGCCAACCTAAAGTCAAGATTTTTGTACTTGTTTTCTTTTATCCTGTACCAGTGGATGGTACTGAGTAGTCTCTACGGCAATGTGGGCATCAATGATGTAGTTACCACTTGGTCCCGTGTACATTAAGCTTCCATCTTTGTTTACTCCCTACGAACGTCATCTCCTTGAGGACCCTGTAACCTTTCCTCTGAAAGATTGTTTCCAGGGTACAACACCATTCAACTACAACATCGTGACGCCTCGCTTTCCCTCCATGCGACATAATGCAGTGCTGGATGATATGTTTGGCCGTTTCATTTGAAGGACATCCAGCTCTACATCGAGCCTCCGTGTAAGCCCTCCGTCCTCTAGCCAGCCTCAATGGGCGACATTTTTTTGATTCCTTCATTGCTTGACCATCTACACTGCTGTGCAATTTTGTGGATAGCATTCTTTTCCGCTCGTCACTGGAAATATTTTCTGGACTGAGGTCCATTTTGGTGAGATTGCAAGATAGTTTTCTAATTTCTTTGATAATAAAAGATGAATTAAAGGCGGATCTCGCTACTGGGCAACCTGAATGTCCCATGCGGCGTAATATGGTAAGCTTCAGTGAGGGAATAGTAATGTTAAAGCTCATTACTCCCAACTCACCATCAGCACAAGAAGCGTAAAATTATTGAGTAGGGGTATACTGAAGCAGCAGGACTTTTAGTACATACTTAGTACATACAGTACTTTTTTTCATTCCATTTAGTGTGGATGAAACTAAAAGTAAATCATCCGCAAATGCGAGACAGTACACTACCTTTCCTCCCATATTATATACTTTCTATACTATCAGAAAGGGAATGTATAATTCAATCTATAGCCAAGTTAAAAAGGCAGGGTGATAACGGATAACTTCCAAAGACCTTGCTTATTATCCGGGATGCGTGTGTAACATCGTCCATAAAGTCCTCTCAAGTAATTTACCAGTCCAGTTGGTATTCCTTTCCATTCTAAGATTTTGTATAGTGCATTATGGCTTACATTATCAAAGGTTTGTTTGTTTGTTTGGGTTTTAAGGCGTAAAACCGCTAGGTCATCAACGCCTATGGCTATTTTTTTTTTTTTCTATTATTTTTGATTTTTATTTTATTTATTTATTTATTTATTTTTTTTTTTAAATCGAGACTTTAAAAAAAAGAAGTAAGTAAATATATAATAATGATAATTAAAATATATATATACACACACACACACACAAAGATAAAAAAATGATTCAGATAAATAAACAAAACAGATACATAGATAAACAAATAAGATGTAATATATTATAAAAAAACTATATTTTATTTATTATGTCATTTGCCTTTAGAAAGTTTAGTACACATTTTATCTTGTTTTCATCGTTACCTAGACTGGTTGCGATATCGGGTGTAAGTCCTGACCTGGCTAGAACCGAAATATAAAATGGGCATTCCTGAAAGATATGACTGACCGTGAGGGTGTTTTGACAGTATTGGCATTTCGGTGGCGGTTGCTTGCTAATAAGATAGGAATGGGTCAAATTGGTGTATCCTATTCTCAGTCGGGTTATTGCTCTTTCTTCTCTACGATTAGAACGATTTGACGTGGTCCATGGCTTGACTAATGTTTTAATGGCCTTCAGTTTACTTGGTGGGCTCTCATTCCACATGGACTGCCACCCATCAGTAATTTCTCTTTTGAGGGGAAGACTGAGTTCTAGAGGTGTTAAAATGGCAGCGCCTCGACCTGGAAGAGTAAGTGCCTGCTTGGCTGCTAGGTCCGCGAGCTCGTTACCGACTATTCCTACGTGGCTTGGCACCCATACGAAGTATACCGATTTTCTTAGGTTTTCGAGCATATGGAGGTAGGTATGGATTTTAAGTAATGTAGGGTGTTTTGGATATGTATTATTTAAACCTTTTAGTGAACTTAAAGAGTCAGTTATTATTGCGATGGTTGTAGGCGATATTGACATTGAGAAGTGAAGGGCTGAGACTATTGCATGGAGTTCGGCGGTACAAATGCTGCACAGTTTATGTAGTTTTATTTTGTGGATTGAGCTATGGGTAACGAAGGAAGATGCTGTAGAGTCGGAGGATTTAGATCCATCTGTATAGATTAAGAATGGTTCCGGAATATTCTGGAGGAGGCGGGAAAATTCAGTTTTGTATTCCAAGGGCGATGTTTTGTTTTTGGGTAGTCGTGATAAATGTAACATAATTTTTGGTGGTTTGTGCGTCCATGGAGGAATATGAATTTCAGGTTTATATAAAGGAATTCCTTTAAGGAACGATGTAGCGGAAGAAATTCTCTCTGATAAAGGAAGTGTTGGATTAATTTTTTTTTCAAAAGTTTTGGAGAATTTTGGTTTGAAAATGTACCTATGTGTTGGGTGTTCCGTTTGAGGGAAGAGTTTAGAGATTGCCAGTTTTTTTCTTCTAAATAAAAGAGGCGGTAGTCCTGCTTCGGAACACAGACTGAGAATAGGACTGGTCCTAAACGCGCCGGTCGCGATGCGTATTCCGGTATGATGGACAGTATCGAGTTTATTAAGGATCCGGTAGCGGGCAGAACCATAGATAAAACACCCATAATCTAATTTCGAGCATACTAAAGATCGGTAAAGTTTTAGCTGAGTGATTCTATCTGAGCCCCAGGAAGTACCGCTGAGAAATCGTAGTATATTTAATTTTTTTGTTGCAGTTAGTTTTAGTGTAGAGACGTGTGGTTCCCAAGTCAGTTTTCGGTCAAAAATCATCCCTAAGAATCTATGGTTGTTTGTATATGGGATCGAGGAATTACCTAAAAGTAGTTCGGGAGAGGTGGGAGTATTTCTCTTTCTGCTGAAATGTAAACATTTAGTTTTTTCGGTAGAGAAACGAAGACCAATGGAGAGAGACCAGTTATTAATTCTATTGATGGCTTCCTGTAATTTAAGTTGTATGGTGGTAATGTTATCAGATCGACAAATAATGGCTAGATCATCTGCGAACAAGAGCGGTTTGACATCCCTAGGTAAGCTGAGTCCCAGGTCATTTATTGCTAGGCAGAATAGAGTGGGGCTAAGGACACAGCCTTGTGGGACACCGTTGACCTGTTCATAGTTCTCAGATAGTTCGCATCCTATTCTAACTCTGAAGTGACAGTTTGAAAGAAACTGTTTGATAAAATAGAACATTTGCTCTCTGATTCCTATAGATGATAACTTATTGAGAATTACTGCGTGGTTTATGCTATCAAAAGCCTTCTTCATATCAAAGAATACAGCGATCATCTGTTGAGCGTTGATGAAGGCATATTGGGCTTCGGCCTCTAATGTAACCAGATGATCTATTGTGCATCGTCCTTTGCGGAACCCAGATTGAAATGGTTGTATTAAATTGTTATTCTCTATTATCCACATTAATCTTTTGTTGACCATACGTTCCATAATTTTACTTAGACAACTAGTTAGGAATATGGGGCGATAGCTGTTTGAGCCCCGTTTGTCTTTTCCGTTTTTAAGAATCGGGATTATGACTGAATCGCGCCAGGTGCTTGGGAAGAGTCCAGTGAACCAGATGTGATTATAGTATTCAAGCAGCCATTTTTGTGTGTCAACTGGAAGATTTTTTATCATGTCGTAATGGATATGGTCTGGACCAGGCGAAGTTCCTTTAACGGTTTTTAAGATATTTTTAAATTCCCACATTGAAAAAGCAAGGTTATAATAGGGGGTTTCGGCATTTACTGTATTATCAGTTTCTATTTCGTCAAGGTTGGGACTATTTCTCTCGGAATTATATATCTCGGAATAAAAATTTGCAAAAGTATTTGAGATCAGTGCAGGGTTGTCAGACAATTGTCTATTAACTGAAATAGTGTAACGGGAGGAAGAAGGATTTTTAGTAAGTTTATGGATTTTGTTCCATACGTCAGCTGACGTAGCAGAAGCATTTATGGAACTTATATATTCTTTCCAAGACTCACTCTTACATTGTTTAAATATTTTCCTGCATATAGCCCGCTGTTTTTTATATTCTATCAGGTTTTCGGACGTCATAGATTTTTCAAATTTTTTATACGCTTTACGACGATCTTTAATAGCTTTTTTACAAGTATCGTTAAACCAAGGGACTAGCGGTCTTCTGGGTAAACCTGAGGTCATTGGTATCGATGATTTTGCTGCTTTTATGATCGTATTTGTAATTATTTCACAGCCTTCGTCCATGGTCATATCGGATGGCTGTGTTTGGGGTGGTGAGGCTAAGGAGGTAAAAAGAGACCAATTAGCATTTTTCAACACCCATCTCGGTTTTACGTGCGTGGGGTTCATGCTAGTAAATTTTATGAGTAGCGGGAAGTGGTCACTACCATATAGATCAGGTAACACTGTCCAGTAAATATTACTAAAAAACGTTGGACTACAGAGAGAAAGGTCAATGGCTGATTAGGGCCCGTAGCTGGAGCTGAGGAAGGTAGATTCTCCAGTATTAAGTAAGAGAAGGTTAGATATATCTAAAAATTTTCTATTATTTTACCCCGCATGTTGATATCTTGGGATCCCCATAGAGGATTGTGGCCGTTCAGGTCCCCAATAAAAAGAACAGGACGGGGCAGTTGGTTGTAAATACCTAATAGATGTTCAGTATCTATTGTACGGTCTTGTGGTAGATATATATTGCATACGGAAAAGGCGAAACTTCGGTGAACTCTAACAGCAACCGTTTGAAGGTGGGTGTTAATCGGAATTGATTCTGAATATATGGATTAATGTACAGCTATTAAAACTCCATGGTGATTATGATTTGGATTGGGGCTATCTTTTCTATAGATTTCGAAGTTTTTTATTGTGATTTTGTCTTTTGTTGCAAGATGTGTTTCCTGAAGAGCTAGACAAAATGGATCAGTATCACGTATTAATATTTTCAAATCATTAAAATGAATTTTTAAGCCATTACAGTTCCATTGAATCAATGACATATATGGTTATTATATTTAAAAGAAATAAAATAAAAAAGGAAAAATACATATATATGTATGGATGAAAATATATTCTAACTAGAACTAAAAATATATATGTGTTTTTGATGAAAATAAAAAATATATGTATTATTATTTTTACTAGGAGAGTTTTTTCCTTTGTTTTCCTCTTTTTGGTTTTTGAACCACATATCCATCTTCTTCCTGTTCATTATTAATTAATATTTGTTCATTAATTAAATCGACGGGAGGTGTGTCTGGTTTAAGTGGCGGGGGTCGAGAAGGAGTCGGGGTGTTGGGAAGTGGTAGGCTAGGAGTGGGGGAGGTCGGTGGGAGATGCGAGATACCGGAACAGCTGGAAGGAGAGGGGAAAGGGAGAAGAGTGGGGGTCATTTTAGCACTAGCGCAAGGCCCGGCGGGTTGGGTGATAACAGGCGTAGTTTGTGTATGGCTACTATGAGCTTTAATCTGAATAATTTCATTTGATATTTCTCCAGCTGGGCTATTTTTATTAGTCTCTGCTTTGCTAAGATTATCTGGAAAATAATATAAAATGTTGGCCTGAATGGCAACATCTTTTTTTTCAGTATTTTTATTTTTAGTTATTTCCGCGAAGGTTTTATTAAACTGGATAGGATTTTTCTCTTCATATATTTTTTTTGCTTCGTTCAGCGATACTTTATTATTAACTTGTGTTGCTTTTATTTCTTTTTGCAATTTAAATACGGGACAGGAGCGATCAAGAGCATTATGTGAGCCGTTACAGTTAATGCATTTAGCCGGTAGATTGCACCTAATATTTTCGCCATGTTTATTCTGACCGCACTGGATACATACAGTTTCTTTTTTACATTGTGCCGTAGGATGAGAAAAACCCAAACAATTAAAACATCGTAATGGGTTAGGTATATACGGTTCAACTCTAATTGTTTCGTATCCAATCTGTATTGTATCTGGAGGTTTAGGGGTCGGGAAAGTTATAATATAATTATGCGTTAATACTTCAGTTCCGTTATTCTTTGATTTAATTCTTACTGTCTTTAATAATTGGGGTCAGTTCTTTTTTAATTTCTTCTATTTCCATATATTGAAAATCGAAACAACGGATCACGCCTTTGCTATAGTTAAGTGTGTTGTGTGGAGTTATCTGTACTGGGTATTGCCCACCAAAGTCCGTATAGGATAGAAGCTTATTGGATTGTTGTCCATTTATTGTTTGTATTAGAAGAGAACCGTCTCTTAGCTTTTTTACGGTTTTAACGTTTCCTACCAAGTTAGAGATTACTTTATGGATAAAAAAAGGGGAGACTTTTTTAAAGTCTTCTTCATCTATTCTTTTCACTAATAAATAGGTCGGTGGTATGTTTTCTGCTCTTTGTGGTAAAATTTTGTCGGGGGGAAATTTGATTCGACCCCGAGCCCATTTTCTTTTTTTATTTAAAGGACTAGTTAATTCGGGAGGGTCAGGAGGCTCTCCCATTTTTCGTTTAAAGAAATATTAAAGAAAAAAAAATAATAAAAAAAAAAATAAATAAAGAGTAGTGATTTAACTAAATAAAAGAATTTCTTCCAGATAAATAAGAGAAAATAATAATAATAATAAAGTAAAACAGACTGCAAAAAACAAAACAATAAATAAATTAATGTTATAATAAAGGAAAACTCTTATCTGTTTAATACTGTGCGGAGTCTACGACTGTCGGCCGGAATCTAAACAGCTACTGACATTATCAAAGGTTTTGGCGATGTCTAAGAAAGTTAAGTGGATATCAGAGGATGAGTCCTCATTTTAGAGTCTTTAATCAGTGCAAGGAAAATATATTTTCGGAAGTGCCGTCTGCAGCAGTGAACGCGTGCTGGTTTACATGGTACAGATCCATATTGGTCAGTCGCGTAGCAAAGACCTTGTGTAACTACCTTGTAGGAACTGAGACCACTATAATTGGTCTATATTCGTTAGGATTTACGGGATCTTCAGTTTTTGTTATGAATATAGTTCGGGCAAGTGGGTAGGTTGGAGAGGTATGTATCGTAGAAGATGGCCTGTTGCAAGGAGGTAGCAGATTCACACTGCTTGACAGTGATCCTATCTGATCCTGCCGAAGATTTTTGGTCCATGTTGCTTGATTTAATTTCCTCAACAGTTATTGGCAGCCATAAAGTGGAAATGGTCTGGCGAGGAATTGGCGTTTCCGGCACATTAGGACAAGCTCACTCCATCAGCGGCTTTCAGAAAGTTCAACATTGTGCTTATCACGAGCTGCGGTCCCTTTGAACACCTCGTGTATTGCTCTCTTCCTATCCTTTGCCCATAATCATTGACTCCTTTTGAATTTATCCTTTCTTCATTGTATTTGCGGGCAATGACCTTTCGGCTTGTTAATTCGAATCGATATCTGTTGCAATCCATCCAGGCAGCAATGAATCGAGTCAGTCCTGCAGAGGATTAGAAATATCATCAACGTCCTCTGCCTTTGCTAAAAGTGAAACCAACAGTTGGTTGGGATCGGCAATCTCCAGGCATAAGTCTCTGGCTGCTTTCAAAAATGCTTGGTTATCGGTGTCATCGTTATTAGAAACTGGTTCTGTATTTCTTGGTAAAACATTGTGAAGAACCTCGGGATATTGGTCTTTTTTTCTCGCATTCCTTATACTCCACATTGTTCTACCTGGTATCATATCGGCTAAATCCTGGATCCTTATATTTCGTTCTTGAGTCATAAGTGAGATGCTTTGTTCATCACTGGTAATAAAAGCTCCTCTTCAGTCCATCGCTGCTTCTGTTGCCAAAGATTTGGGCACATACACTCTAAATGCAGACATGAGGAAAGGTGTTGCCACTGCGGTGTTAAAGGGCAAAAAGAAGAGGATTGCCCAACTCTGGACCAGCCTCCGAAATGCAAACTAAATGTTTCATCAGAAATTAAGATCAAAATAACTTTGAAATCAGTCGTGAATAATACTAATGAAAACACAGACTCCATCGCTCAACAGGCCGGAACTGGCCTAATGTTTAGGTTTTAAATTTCTATGAAAACCTTCCTCTAATGTTTTAATCTTTAAATTTTACTACAGTGTTGTTCAATAGTTTGAACCGTTTTCATTCAAAATATTGGCAAAATGATACCCTGTTATATCTCTAGAGAAAAAATTTTGAAATTATAAATCCTGTTGGTGATAAAGATATTATTATCTGAACATTTGTTGTTACATCTATGTATTCATGTTATAAATACACATGCGAGTATATTTTGTATTAATATTTTTTGATATATGTACATTGTTTTTTCTGTTAAATATAAATTTATTATTGGATTATATTAAGATTTTTCTATCATCCTTATCAAACATTATTAAATATGTAAACAAATTTGATTATCCATGCACCTTCCATATATATTCTTATAGAGAAATTCACATTTTATGTACCAAATTGTTTATTTTCAAAAAAATAAAGATGAAAAAAGTGAAATCTCAAGGAAAGTTTGATTAAATAGTGACTTGAAAATCTTTTGTACTAAATGAAGTAGAAAAGACAGGACTACAAAAATTGTTAATTCACAAGTATATATATATATATATATATATATATATATATATATATATATATATATATATATATATATATACACACACACACACACATATATCTTACATTATTTTTGAGACCACAAATATAATACAATGTGCCGATAGTACAGTCAAACATAAATAAAACTAACAAAAGTGGAATGATGTATTTATGCACGAGAATTGGCCTTTGAAATAAAATTTCACAGTAAAGGCTGAAGATGTTCCATGAGAACCCGCTATAGGGAGAAACACAATTTGTGGAAGCACTTGATAAAACATCCTGTATGGTGTCTAACCATATGGGGAGTGCAGAAATCTTTCCCTCCTCCTTACTTCCAGCTAGAGCTCAAATTCCCCCCTTTTTTGTTTTGAGGGGACGAAAAAAATTTCAAGATATGAGAGAAATTCTCATGCAGGAATCTCTCCCCGGTTAAAACGTGAGTATTTTTTCAATTATATTTATGCATCACTAATATCTTTATAAATTAAGTAAACACAATTGCATTATAGGCTAAAAAATAAAAAAGTAATTATTTATTAGGATCTATTTTGCTGTTCTAATTTAATAAAAATTTTATTAAATACACAATACAACTAAAATAATGTACAAACAGTTTAAGAAATCTTAGTAACTTAATCAATGTATATATGTTGAAATATACATGTTAAACAATGTTTAAGTTTACTGTACAGTTTTTTAAATTCTTTAAAAGAAAATTATGAAGCTACAGGTTGTGGTGGATTAGGAATTTCAAATTCACTGAGTTCTAATTCATAATAAGAATAAGCTTTATAGGTTCTGAGTTCCCAAGGCACTTGATCTTCCATACGAGTAAGAGTGATTCCCAAATCTTCTAGGGTTTCAATCCCAGGCACAACGATATCAGAATGACATTCCTATAACAAACATACAATTTTAATTATGATAATAATATTTAGTATAACAATAATTCATAAAATTATACATTAAAATCAAAAATTTAGTTATTTACTAAAAGGATCAAACACAGAATTATTAATGACTAAAATAAATCAAGACTAAATAATCAAAATAAATTATTCTAAAAAAGCTAGTTGTAATTACATACCCTTTCAACCTTTTCCCAATGTAAGTTTCCTTTAGGTAATGAACCAAGAGTTAGCTTGGGCAACAAAGAAATTCGGAGTTGAAATAGAGGATCAAATCTCAAGTCATATCTATAGTAACCCCAATCATCTGATTTGTTAATAATGCGATGAAACCAATCAATTAATTCTGACAGTTTGTATCTAGTAGGACTGAAATACAAATTTCTTTTAATTTAAAATATACTGGAATGAAATAAAATTAAGCATTTAGGTAAATATACTTAAAAAAGAATTAGAGAAACAAAAATTTGAACTATTTAGTACTTCAATGGATTGTCAATACAAAGCAATAAAAATCATTTTTAGCATTATTAATGCAATTTTAATTAACTAATCAACCATATTCAATAAACATACCGTACTCTTGAAACTAGCAAAAGTCCATTTTTATCTAAATTTAAACCTAAAAGAAAAAATTCATAAATCCCGCTAAGTATAACGATTAATTTTAATAATTTATGGGAATAAACAATGTGTTTGTTAAGTCCGGAGTTTTATTAACATCCAGGCACATTTCCTAGGAGAGATTAAGATATGTTTTTGTCTTAGCTTGATTAAGTGTTCTCTTAGATCCCGAAGTTAAAAGAGTTTCAATATACAGCTTATTTTTGTTCTTTTCCAATAAAAATGAATAAAAAGAAGAAATTTCCACTGAACTGCGAAGTGCAATTAACACACCATGCAAGGAAAAGAAATCTGAGCACTGAATTGCTGCAAAATGAAAAGGGCATAACAACATCGCTCACTATGAAGAAACGCTCTCTCACCACGATAAAGCTCAAACAGGAAGACCTAGATAACATCAACCCAGGAGGATCAATCTATTATTTTAAGCAAGAGTAAAAGAAGACTGTCTGTCTCTCAAATTCGAGTTAGTCAACACTGCCATGAACGAAGGCTGAGGGAGGCCAACTTACTGAGACAATTACCGGATTATGGTTAGTTACACACCATTGAAAAAATGTATTCCTCAGTGTATAATTCCAACTATAAAGAATGGGGAAGACTCAGTTTTTCTGTGGGGGTGTTTCATAGGATTTGGACAATGATATTTTACGGAAATACTTAAGAAAAAGAGTTATAAAAACATTTTGAAAGGCAAATCAATTCCTTCTAGTCCTCGTTTATTTGGTTCTGGTTTTATTATGCATCAGTATTATGATCCGAAACATTCATCTAAACTTTATTTACAACGAAAAAAAGATGAAGGCATTTTGAAAAACATCGCTTGGCCAGCTCAGTCTCCAGGTCTCAATCTGATGGAGCAGCTTTGGAAAGATCTTGATAGGAAGGTCCGAGATCATGCTACAAATTCACAAAAAAAGGCTTTGGGATCTTCTAAGACGTTAGAATAATATCTCATTTGAGAAGTTAGACAAACTCATTAAAAGAAATCAACGAGTGGGCAAAGCCATTTTGAAAAGTAAGGAAGGAATTTTTTATTAAAAAAAGTATGGTTTTATTAATTTTATTTTTTTAATAGGTTCCTCTAGAATTGAATCATTTTATATTATTTTGTATACTTTTGTTGTACTAAAGTTTCATTTGAAAACCAATTTTAATATTGTTTAATTTATTCCAAAATTTATCGAATTTTTTGAGAAAATTGAGGTGGTCCTAAACTTTTGAACGGCAGTGTGTATATACACAAAAGTTATAATTCTGGTGGATTTAATTATGTGGCATCACCATGGAACGGGAAGTGGTCCATAGAGCCAGATGATTAGAAGAGTGCATGAAGCGAGAATAGTAGGCTGCACGTAGTGGACAGTTTGTGGTAGCAAATTAGAGCACTCTAATACTTAAACTACAAATGGATTGTACTACAGCTTCGCACAGGTGTTTCCTCAATAGCTAGGCTTATAATTGAATCAATGTTCTGCTAATACAAGATTCCACGTAAACAAATTGCAACTTCCGTGACACATCATACTACAATAGTAACCTCAATAATAACATATTTACAACTGTCTAAAAACAAATTATTATATTTTAAATTATGAAACTGAGATAACAAAAAAGATAAAATTAATGAAGTAATAAAAGGAAATTAACACTTTGAGCATTAACACTCTACTTTCAAGGCAGGGTTCAAAAGAACTAAGAACATTTATTTTTTTAAACTAAACTTTTCTTATTAATAAAAAAAAAATTAATGGGCAACATTTTCTTATAGATAAATAATCAATAAAAAGTGAAAAAATACACACCCTACTGCTTGGTATATCTTGCCTTTTAGATGCTTCTCTTTACAAGCAGCAACAATACCTGCTGCAACATCTTCAACAAAAACTGGTTGTTTTATAGTATGCTCACCACTTCGATACAAAGGCATCATTTTACCTTGATGCCGCCAATTACTGCAATAGTACCTGCAATTATTTAAATAAATATAAATAAACATCTTTTTTAACTGTTTGTAAATATTAAAACCTGCCACTTAAGTGTAATAAGGATTATATCAAACAGATTCAGATTTGTATCTTATATAAAAGATACATTAATAAGCAAAAAATAAAAACATCTTAAGGTAGACTTTAGGTTGACAACCGTTACAGCTAACTGTTACTGTTTGTATATTTCGCTGAAACTGCTCACCGCAGTAGCCGACTGCTCCCGCATAACCTATATTGTTATAACTAAAGACCGAATTTTTATGCAAATGGATATTTTTTTTTTATGAGTTTTTAAATCAAATGATTGAATATTTATACGAATCAATACATTTGGCATAGATATACTAAATATTATGTTGCATATTTGAAGGGTTATTGCATATCAGGGTGAGAGATGGCTCCACCGACAAGATTATGTGGAAATTGTCAGCTGTGCAATGGCACATGGCAAGTTTGGATATCTGGCAACAACATAACCTTAAATACTAGTGACTTTGTGTTACATTTTTTTTGTGCGAAAATGTCAAGTTTTGTTCAGTGTCAAATAAGTGTCACTTGCGGGAAGGTTTGAATTATTTATTTAACTTAAAAGAAATCTGCAGCTGAGACCCATCAATTGCTTGTAGAAGCATACGGTGATGCTGCTTTAAGTGAGAGAAGTTGTCGTGAGTGGTTTCAAAAGATTAAAAACGGCAAATTTGAAGTGGAGGACAAAGAACGTAGTGGGAGGCCGAAAGTGTATGAGGACACAGAATTGGAAGCATTATTGCTGGAAGATTCGTATCAAACGCAAGATGAACTTGCACTTACATTAGGAGTGAGTCAACAAGCAATTTCACATCGTTTAAAATCGTTGGGAATCATACAAAATGAAGGAAATTGGTTCCCATATGAGATGAATCAAAGAGACATAGAACGCCGATTATGCACATCTGAAATACTGCTTGCTAGGCATAGAAGAAAAGGTTTTCGCAATGTATAGTCACTGGTGATTGAAATGGGAAGTCCTACCCCATCCGCCGTATTCCCTAGACATTGCACCTAGTGATTACCTCTTGTTCCGGTCGATGGCACTTGATCTGCCTGAGCAGTGCTACACATCGTATGAGGATACGAAAAATTTCATGGATAGCCTCAAAAGATGAAGAGTTTTTCCGACGTGGTATCCGAATGCTTCCAGAAAGATGCGAAAAAATAGTAGCTAGTAGTGGACAATATTTTAAATAAAATGTAATGTACTGTTTTTTTTTTTTTTACAATAACTTCATAATTTTTTAATAAAAATGGCAGAAACTTAATTGTACCCCTGATATATTTGAATGTTTGTATATTAAAATAGAATATGGAAAAGTAAACCATTTTCTTATACAGGTTCAATGTGGAATAATTTTTTTATTTTTTAATTATTATTGAATGTATCAATTATAAATGCATAAGCACAATCTATGTTGAATAAAAATAATCTATGATCACAATCGTAGTAAAGATAAAACGCACAATTGGGTATTGCATATTGTTGCATTTGAACAAAAATTAAATGATAAAATAAATATGTATAGTTAGGTTTTCCGAGAAAATAATGTTTAGCATCGTAATTGTATTGAATTGTCTAGAGCCCTTACTTCTGAGTACTTCCTTAAAATTAAAAACATCCCCTTCTAAATTCCATATTCTATTTTGTCAGTCAGCGTGCTAAGTGTTTCTGTTGTGTATAAATCAAATCTTCTTGCATAAATCAAAATGCTTAGAGCAGGAACATCATTTAGTTCCAAGCTAAACAATTGGATTATCCCTTTTAATTCAACGAGGAGGGTTTTTTCTACAGACGGAAAAACCGTTTTTAGCGATTTGTGTAATAAAAATGTCGCTTGAGAAGGAAAATATCAGATCGACCAGCATGTAAAACAGAAAGGTACTTGTTTTTACTATTAGAATTTTATACTCCAAATTGTGATCAAAATTTATCAATAGTTTATTGTTGATTGTAGCATTGCATGTGAAGGCTTCCGGGAAGTTTCCTACAGTTGGAGACCATTCTCAGCAGCTTTTGCCGAACCTTTTTCAATCAAAAGTTACATTCAATGAAGAGCTTTGTTTTGCATTGGTTGCATCAGGAATTTCATTATTTAATCTCACAAAATCTCCTTTCAAAACCTTTTTGTTAAAATATACCAATAAACACATTCCTGATGAAAGTACATAACGAAAAAATAATTTGACATCACACTATAATACCACGGTTATGCAAATTAAAGAAAAAATAAATGATAACTATGTTTATTAAATTGTTGACCAATCCCTGTGGTTTCTATAAAGCTAATTTATTAATCGGTATTTCAAGTGAAAATAATCATTTATATATAGCTAATTTATTAATCAGTGTTTTAAGTGAAAATAATCTAAGTCCAAAATAGTCAATATTATGCAAATGACTTCCAAAAACAAATCATGAAACTGTTAGCCGTTTCATAAACGATAGTTTAAAAATTATATCCAACGATATAGAATTTAATGATTAAAGTTCTTTTATTAACTGATGCAGCTCCATACATGGTGGTTAAGGTAGGGCAGTTTTTGAAAGTATTTTACCCATATTTGATTTACGCTATGTGTGCAGCCTATGCCTGCAACCGACTGGCTGAAAAAGTTAGAGAATCATTTATCAACATAAATAAATTAGTTAACAATGGGAAAAAATGTTTCTTAAAGCACCAGATAGGTTAGATAAGTACAAAGAGATACTTCCAGGAAAACCATTACCGCCACTTCCAGTAATAACGAGATGGGGAACCTGGCTGGAATCGGCAATATTCTACGCTGACAATTACACAGAATTCATTAAAATTGTTAATGAAATTAAAATAAATGACGATCCTCAAAGTATTCAAAAGGTTTCAACCATTATTGACAAAAGCAACATAATTAATGATTTTGCTTATATAAAAACAAATTTGAGCTTTTAATAAATATTATTAAGTGGCTAGAAAAAAGAACTTTGTCTTTCAATGAGGGATGCTAAATTATAGACGAATTACAGGCGAATGTCAATGGTGTTCCTGGAAAATTTGGCGGCCTCATAAAGGAAAAACTGAGAGATATTCTCACAAAAAATGTAGGTCTAGCAACTTTAAGAAATATTAATAAAATTCTTAATGGTGAAACAGATATAACTTGTGAAAATTAGAGATCCAATCTTATTATCTAAATTTAAATATGCACCCAATACTTCAGCGAATGTAGAAAGATAATTTTCTACATACAAATATCTTTTAAATGATAGGAGACACAATATCACTGAAGAAAATTTTGAAAAATATTTAATTGTTAATTATAATGTAAAAAAGAAACAAATTGAAAAAATTAATTGTATTTTACAATAATTTAGTTATAAAACAATTTTATCCTAAAATTTGTTTTTTAATTTATCTATGTTTTTTATTTTTTATATTATAAATTATATTTACATTCCTTTAATATGGCAATTTCAACAGTAATTTTGCTGATTTTTTTTGTCGATTCTGTTATCTTATTATGCATATTTTACTGCATATTACTTCAGGTTTTACTGCATATTTGAAGATTTTTCTCTGCATATAAATCCAGTCTTTAGTTATAACCTTTGCTATACGTATAATCATATACTGTTAGAATATATAGTACATATAGAATATTTCGTTATAGCTATATACTATGTCTTATATAACCAAAGGATCTTGCAGCTATGTGAAAATGAATTGAAGAATATTTCATAAAGCAACTTGATTAAAGGAAACAGCACAGATTTTAAAAGAAATTTTCTTGTTATTAACACTTATAAAATAATAGTACCTATATGGGGAAAATGAAGCATTAAGATTTAATGCTTTTATGTTATAGATTTTTCTCATGTAGAATTCCAATGTAGTATTTATTAGCAATACCTACTGCTAATTTTTAACTTCCATTTTATCATATATTTCATTAAAGGATTCTTAATGAAGATACAAAAAAAAAAAAAAATTGCCAACATAAATAAGCATTAACATAAAATATATTTATTAAATTAGATACTGGAAACATCTTTAACAGGAATAAAAAATGACTGGAGGAAATTCCGTATAAAATCAAAAGAAAATTGAATATTACCTTAAAAAACCATCTTCTTGGCCATAAATATCGGCAGGTCGAAATATAATTGCTTCAGGAAATTCTTCTTTTACTGCTTCTTCTCCACGCCATTTGCTAGCCAGAAATTTAGAACCACCATCCAGCATATATTCCTAGTATCAGCACAAAATTCAGTATCTTGTTTATTAAAAATAATTTTGAATTATTCAAGTCATAATAATTCAAGTTATCTCAGAGTAAAATGAAAATATCAATACATGAGTAACTGTCTACAGGGTCCACAGTTCATGAAATATGGAAGGAGTGTTGAGGTAAAGATTAAGGTCTGGAACAGAGTCCACTTATGCTCTTAAGAATAACTAAGTAGCCAAACGAATATGCAATCTCCAAACATCTGATTTTTCACTAATCGCTTCAGAAGAGCTGGAGGACATTGCCACAAACCTACAACATGGTAAGCCACCTGGATTAGATGGCATTACAAATGAGGCTCTCGAAAAGCAGCCGGATCTTAAAAGGAACTCTTTAATTCCTGTCTTCATTTTTGTACCACTTGCTTGTGGAAGTTTGGAAAACTAATCGACTTATCGTCCAATCTTTTCAGTCGACGTATGCATGATGGTATAGAAGGATCAATCTAATTAGGGATTGATAAATTATTTGCCACTTCTATAAATTTGTTTTTATTGAAAATTGTTTTCAAATGTTATACATTCATCTTCAGTTCTAAAAACACAAAAATTAAAAAATCAGCAATTTAAAATACAGTTTGGTATTATTATACATATTAAATTATATGTCGTATTACTAAAATACGTATACGTAAATACATATACATATTAAATTAAATGTAATATAAATTAGTATTATAAAACATTTATGAATTTAATTAAGACAAGAGATCAAATACATGTTGGTACTCACCAAGGTATAAGTAGATTATATCAAACAGAATAGGTTAGATTGGTTTGTTCTCGCACTGAACTAGTAATGTAAGAAAGGTCAGGTGTTTGTAGGTAAATGGTAAGGTTTAGGGGGAAGGATCGGGGTTTCTCCAATCATTCCGGTGAGTAATGAAGAATGCATAACAAAATATATGTATATAAATGTGAATGTGCATAAAGATGAATGAATAACATTTGAAACTAGTTTTCAATATAAACAAATTTATAGAAGTGGAAAATCATTTACCAATTCCTAATTAGTCCAATCTTTTGTTGGATACTATAGGTAAGACATTTGAGAAAATCCTTTACTTCAGGCTACAAGAATTCACTGAGGGTGCAAGTGGCCTTTCAAGGGTCCAATATGGATTTCAGAAAGAACAATCTACGATGGATGCTATTGGACTAGTGATCGAGACTGCCCTTAAAGCAATTGCAGGAGTGAGGCGGAAGGGGGATGTGAAGTGTATGCAGCAATCATCACTCTAGATGTCAAAAATGCTTTTGAGAGATGGGCCTGCATATACGATGCCCTACAGACTATAGCAGTGCCAGCCTACCTTATAAGTGTTATACCAGACTACTTCAGGCTTAGAGTTCTGTTTTATGCATCAGGCATCGGGCCAAGAAGATATGAGGTTACTGGTGGCATCCCAGAGGGTTCCGATTAGGGTCTCTTCTGTGGAAAGTAATACACGATGGGATTTTTAGGCTATCAATACTGGAGGGAGCCACAGTTGTTGGCTTAGCTGACGCTGTTGCAGTAGTAGTAATGGCGAGGTATGTTGAAGAAGTAACCCTGATTGCCAACCAGATTGTTGCTGCAATCCGAGGCTGGCTGCCTGCAGCATCAACTGAGGTAGGCCTGCAACTTACCGATTATAAGACAAACAGTAGAGCATATCTTTTTTGCATGTATCTGCTTCACTTAGAAAAGATAAGAATTGGAGAAATTGTGTAGAATGAGCATCACTCCTGAAAACTTGGTGAGCCATGTAGAATTGGAGAAATTATGTAGAATGAATGTCACTCCTGAAAACTTGGTGAGCCATATGTTGCGCTCGCACGAACATAGGGCAGCGGTGCAGAAATTCGCTATAGTTGTCCTAAAGAAATTGAGAGAATAAGAAAGTACAAGAAGAGGTCACTAGTCTTCAAGAAAGAAGCGACATAATGTCTGACGACAGTCCCACGGTGGAAATAGAATACAAACATGAGATGGCACACAGCCATTCCCCTCCATGAAGTAATGCCTAACAATGGTCTATAGCTAGGTACGGGCCTTCCCATATCTTTTTGATAATTTTTCTAGTCCATGTAAAACATAAAACAAACAGATAATTTTGTGAGACTTGGTAATTTGGACTCAGAGAACCTTAAAATGTGTGTTTCTGTTGGAAACTCAGATTCGAAATTTTTCACAATTGCAATACTTTATATATTATGTATAATTCATAAATAGGTAAGGGAAAGTCAATTTAAAAACTATCACTATTTAAAAGGATTAAAACCATGATCTTGAATAAATGGTTATTTGAAGGAACAATATGTGGGGAATGCAGGGGTACAGAAAATTTCCCATACTAGCAAGTATTTTTTTAATGAAATTTTAAATAGGCTATCTGGCATTATCACAAGATAAGGGTATTCATGCAGCCTGTGCTATTGTGTTAAACGTGCTAGAATGTGTGCTAGTGACGTAGCATTCCTGTGCTAGCACACTCGACGCTGGCACAGTCCTGGGGTCCAGTAAACTTGTGTTATGTCGTAAACACACAGAGAAGGTTATTGTGAGGTTTTGATCTCTGTTGTTTATACCCTTTGTTCTGCTCAATAATTTCATTTTGTTTTCTTCTTTTTTGTATAAGTACAATGGAACCTAAAAAAAGAATGAGAATAGAATCGACAAAACGTTGGATGAAAGAGAACAAAAATCTTCTGTTATCTACAATTGCGGAAAATCAGCTGAAGTTTGAGGTGAGTAACTTTATTTATTTTTGTTTATAGATTTGTTAGGTTGCCACACTTTGGGTAATAACTAGTTCTCAAAAACAAGAAAAATTGCCTACTGAACATTAAAATCAACAAGAGAAATCCAAATTATCGGGAGTTCAGGTTTCAACTGTAGGTGTTAATCAATTAAATTGCATTGTTTTCCTTCTTGGACAAATTTGTAAACTTTAATAAATTC
The DNA here is from genome assembly GCA_948150685.1 of Rhaphigaster nebulosa. NCBI lineage: Eukaryota > Metazoa > Arthropoda > Insecta > Hemiptera > Pentatomidae > Rhaphigaster > Rhaphigaster nebulosa. The sequence goes on along the minus strand of OX411307.1, from coordinate 71,392,969 downwards.
TGTACAGTGTAGAGGACAAGGAATAGTGCGAAGAGGATTTTAAAATTTTTTTGGAGCTGGAGGACCTTAAATCAAACTATATTTTTGGGCAGTAATGCGAGTTTCAAGAATTAAATTTGTTTTTCAATCTAAAAAGCCGTTTAAAGAGTAACCCCTATCTTCAAAATTCTGATGTCCCAAATTTTGTATTGTGTGGCTCTGACAACCCTGATAGATTCATTTTAAATCATTGCATTGCTTTGGAACTTTATTTTAGAGTAATTGAAATATTTTCTAGAAACCAACAGCCCAAATTTTCTATGGGAATATCATCAACAAAATTCTCAGTTTAACGAATATGGTTGGAAGTGTGTGAGGGATAAAATGAGGAACCTCAGAGCACCCTACACCAAGGCTTGTGATTGGAGGAAAAATAAAGGCAGTGGGCTTAACGAAGAAGACTAAGAAACTTCTATAAAAGGTAATTAGCAAAACTTACTTAATGTCAAGAAAGTTTTTTGCTTTTTTCAAAATACAAAGATGTCAGTAGTTCATTTTTCGTTTGCAGAGTGCCTTCTGAAAAGCAGTGAAGATTTTGATATCTTGCAGTGCATTTTTTCTGGTAAGCCTAATATCATCTCTCCATTTGTACCTGAATCTGCTGATGTATGTACCAGCATTGCTATTCCTGAGGAGTTTCCTGAAGTTGTGCAACCAGAGCAAGAACACTCCTATGTTCTTTTAAACTCCACTTATATGAGTGAATTGGATGATATCCAATTCATATATATATATATATATATAGTGCCTTAATATGTTGTTTATGCTTAACTGATCATTAAAAATATTGCAATAATTTAATTTAAAATGCCTGAACATTGTGATATATATATTCCTCATGTTACTTTGAATAACAAAATTATATGAATTGTTGGCTGGAGCAATGTTGTAAATGAATTTTTTAATGTTGGAATAATGTTTGTTATGGCTCGCTGTAAAAGTTAAGGGCCAAGTTCTCAAACTACGACATAGTGTTAATTGATTAGTTTGCGAACTTGATCCTTAACTTTCCCAAACAATGAGTTAAGCAAATATTATTCCAACAAAAAAGTAATTGTGAAAAAAGTCACATCCAATGTTCCTTCAGCTAACAATTCATATGCCAATTATTAATACAATTTTTTAAAAATAAATTGCTGTTAATTCACTCTCAGACAAATGTGTATTACATTGATAAGCATATTGATTTGTAACTCTCATATGCAAAAGTAATTTTGAAACATTGGTATATTGACCAAATTGGTTTTTTTAATATAATTTACTTAAAAAAACTAAATAGCATTTAAAATAATTATTTATCTGTTATTTACATTGATAACAACCATTAACTTAATTTAAGATTAAAAAAAAAGTAAATATTTAAGGAAATTGTTTATTTTTTATTTACATTGATAACAACCATTAACTTAATTAGCATCAAAATGAAATATCGTGTATGGAAATGAAAAAAAAAAACATGTTAAGAAATTTTCTATTTGTTAATTATGTTGATAACAACCATATACTTCATTAACATTTTAAAAAAATCATTTAAGAAAATTATTTGTTATTAATATTGATAGCAATAATTAACTTAAAGGATGACGTCCATTAAGACTCTTCTCTTATTAATTCCTGTCCCACTTTCAAAATTTTCTTCTTGCTCTTCATCCAGCTGTTTGCATTGCATGGCATACTCCACTGGTAGTGCAATGTCATGACATGAAAATGTCCTTAGCATATTGTGGAGGACGACGCATACCGAAACCCATTGGCAAGCATATTGGGAGCTGGTTTCATACGAAATAATCAGCTTCAGTTCTTTTAAACTGTTAAATCTTTCTTTAAGCAGTCCTACCCAATGCTCAACCCTCAATCGGTATTTTGAAAATTGGGGGTTAAAGTTTTTTCTATAGGGGGCTGATTGTCCCTCTTTTTAAAGGGTGTAATTATTGTTGATGACAGTTTGTAGGCACTATAACCAGCAATCCACTCCATCGCCGAGAAAAAATTATTGCGATTTCTTCTAAGTGGTCTGTTCCTATATATCCTGGCATCGTGGACAAAGGCAGGATACCCAATTAAGTGGTGGACATTCTATCTCCAGTCACAAATGATCTGGGCCTTTATCCCAAACCTCTGCTGATGTGAATAATAAGCGTCAGGGGAAGCTGTTGGTTTCTCAGCCAAATGCATTTCTGTCCCATCAACATATCACAAACAACTGGGCAATTCTTGAAATGCTTGTTTAACCAAAGTTTGACGCACCTGCTCACTGGGCCAAGAAATATAGATAGTGTCTTTTTTATTAAGGCATTAAATACTTGTTTGGTCATAATAGTTACTGTCCCATTATTACCAAGTCCAAAGAAATTAGCTATTTTTGCCTCACCGGCCCCTTCTCCAGAGCTCCCCAGTTTGAACAACACAACAAACAGTTGAACAGAAACTGGGTACTGTCTTGGTGAAAATACCACATCATCTTTAATTTCATTTAATATACATTGAAATTGGTCTCTACCAACCCTCACCATCTGCCTAAATCTGGCATCATCCATCAGGGGCAACTCGAACTAACAAACTGTATATTTTAGAATGAAATTTATCTAATATCTAGTTAATAAAAAATGCAACTTACAGTAGGATGCTCAGAGGCGTTTAATGCAGACACATGAATGAATGTTTCTACTCCTGCTTCTTTTGAAATTTTTGCTAATTTGCGAGCACCTTCAACATGAACTCGATCAAAGGTAAAGTTTTTTGTTTCCCAATCTCTTCCAACTAAATTAATGACAACATTTGAATGTTTCACAGCCTTAAAAATTGAAGCCTCATCTAACAAATGGTAAGGTTGAAAAAGTACTTGACCCAGATCTCCAACAAGTTTTAAACTACGCATATCATAAGCATCGCCACGATATGGAAGTATTAACTAAAAAGGAAAAAAACAACAACATTAAACTCACATTTTATAGGTTAATAAAAATTGAAATATTACTAAATAAATTACATTAAAAATATATTATGTAAAACATTAAATATTACATATGTTTACGCCACTTATGGTTAGTTCTCAAAAATTCCGTTAGATCGCACGGGAATGCATAAATCCTTCAAATCACTGGAGTTGTTACGAGGCTAACATTTAAGCGAGTTGGAGCATGTCTGTCGGCCTAAGCGGAACTGGTCACCCCACTGCGTCTTCTTTTAGCAGTCCTGCTAATAAAATTGTTTGTGATTTATTTTGGATGTCGGACAATTACAGCTAGCAAGCTGTGGTTCTTGTGAGTAGAAAATCCAGGGAAAGATTGTGAGTAATTACCTATTTGGTTTACATGGAGGAGTGATTTTGCATTCCCATGTATTTGTAATTATAAATTTGTACCAGAGGACTTGATGTTTTGGGAAATTTTTCCCAGGGTGTTAATTTGCCCACTAAGGTTTTAAAAGTTCATAATTTGGTTTCAATTTACCTGCGGTAGCATTAGCAATATGTTAATTAAATTTAACAACCAGACAAAATTAAATAAATTCATTATATTTTTACAAAATAATTGGAGAAATGAGGCTTGCAACTACCTACACAGCAAAGATGAAATGGCTTAAGCCATATAATTCCACTCTTAACTCAAAAGTAAAACAAAAAAAAATAACTCATTTCAAATTTTCCATAAATGTTAAAATTAAGTAAAGGTAACTTAGGTAACTTGAGCTCATATCGTGCATACAACTAAGGGTCTCCCGAATTCAATCCACAACTGATTGAACAGGAAATAGATTTTCTACGATAGTAAGACTTGATCGCAGAACCAGAAAAAATTAGTTACCACCACATTAGAAATTAACGAAGTAACCACATATATAACTTCTCATTCCTTTTGTACAACTGGGCGAGAGTTTGATATAAATTAAAATCAAAACCCATGAGCTAGGTTAACAATAAGTGTAAGTTCACCACTGCAGCAGGATTTTTTAAAAAATCTATGCTAAATTTGAGTTCATTTACTCAATTGTCCATAATGAATTTTTTAAAACATTGTCATTCAGTTTAACTTCACACTACACAAACAAAAATATTAAAATAATAATAATTGCCATGATAATCTTGCTCCATGATCTATGGATTGGGATGCAAATAAAATAGTCAAACTGTTTTCAAGATCACTATTAGACTCCAAGAAAACACCAATGACAATGTTATACCCTCTGAGGGAGGTATCGAGGGTTGTGATTTATCCGTTGAGAATGTGAGGCTACACTGCAGCATTGATCTATAGCCCAGCATCTGCCCAATTTAAAGGATGCTTTGTTTAAGTCTATATTGCACTATGCAGCGAAAATTCAAGAAAGTGGTAAAATAATGCAAGTTGATCAGGTTCACCAACACATGAGGGCTCTACAATAGCTTATGCAATAAATTATATGTTGCTTATATGTTTAATGTTGCTAGGCTCGTATGTTGCACAATGCATAACCATAAAGTTTTAAACCAATAAAGGCGTTAAACCCTCAAAATTTTTTATTCGTTTGAAGGCACAGTTTGAGGATGCTACACTGTCCCAGAATTGAGTGTATATCCGCGACAAAGAATTTAAGGGTGTAAGAAAAAGTCGAAAACAAAAGTCATAATCAACGCCCAAGGGCAAGTCTTACAGCTGACAACATTCGAGCCATTCAAGAACTTATTAAATGTGATCGCCGGTTCACTGTTGCAGAATTCTCGACAGAAGTGGGAATCAGCTATGGAAGTGCTCAATCCATTATCCATATAGGCTTCAGAAAAGTTAGTGCTCGATGGGTTACGGGGTTGTTGACCGAAACAGGTTAAAAAAACCCCCATCAAAAACAGGTTAGGTCGGATATCAGTGAGAGACTTCTGAATTTATTTCAACAAGAAGAGGATTTTTTTAGGCACATTGTCACATGTGATGAGACATGGATCCACCATTATACTCTCGAGTTGAAGGAGTGGTGAAAGAAGGAGGAAGGCTACACAGTGAAGACAAAAACTCTTCGCAGCTGGGAAAGTTCTTGTAACGATTCTTTTTTACTCGTTGACTTTCTTCTCGATCAACGAATAGTGAATGCAGCTTACAATTGCAAGTTGTTATAGTTGGTAAAAACTATCTACTAAAACAAAAGATGAGGTTCATTAGAGATGTCATCCTTCTCCATGACAATGCCAGGCCTCACACCACGATCTTGACTAGGAATAAATTGGAAGAAATGGGTTGGGAAACCCTCAGAATACCCTCCTTGTAGTCCTGACTTCTTACCTTGTGACTATTTTTTGTCTGCACCCTTGAAAGAGAACAATTTGAAAGAAATGAAGAAGTCAAGGAGCACATGCACAATTTGCTGACAACTCATCCTCAAACTTTTTATGAACAAAGAATATTCTAGCCAATCGGTAGCAAAAGTGTGCAGATCAAATTGAGGAATGATAAGAGTATGATTTGAGTATAACACTAATCAATAAATGAATAAAAAATAATTATTGTTTATATTTGATTTACCATCCTATTTGGGCAGCACCACTGACAAATAAAATGTTTAATATTATTATTAATTATTTCTATGTTATTTAGTTTAAGTTAGTTACAGATTCTTTACTTTTGTTTATTTTCTATGTTTCGTTTTCATTATTTTCAAATATATACTATTTTCTTTTATATACATAAAAGAAAGATATCACCCATTCACTGACTTAGTGATCACTGTTTCTCAAAAACGACAATCCCTATGAAGCTAAAATTTTGAATGATGGTTCCTCTTATACTGTAAATACACAATAAGACTGCGTTAAAAAAAAAATCGTACCCCAAGCGGTTAAAAAAATTATTTCTAAAACATAAAAAAACATGGGTTTCACTTTTTATTCATTTTTCATGGATTCCAATCACAGTTTTTTTTTAATCTTATTTAAAGAAAGAACTATCTTACAACACTCGAAGAACTATCTCTTCAATGTCCAATCAATCCCTCCAACAACTCTGTCTTCATTCTCCAAGTCAAGAGCCCTTCAGAAATTTTCAGCAATAAACCGCGCGCACCTGAAAGAACTATCTTACAATTTTTTTTTATCGAACCTTGATGTCGCGACTGGGTTAACGACACAATATTGCCCACCCCCGTCGGAGGACGGAGAGTGGTAGCAAGGTTATAATTGGAAGATTCCAAACACATAATCTTGGGTCTCTAAAATAATGGCCAACAACCAGTTAACGTTTCACCAATTCCAGCATCATCAGGGCAGAAAATATAATATCACATATACACAGACAAAATACAGCACATCTCGCATCATAAGTCTAAAAAGACAAACATTTGAATTAACAAAACGTTGACTGGTAAGTTGTTTGCCAGTATTCCAGAGAGAGACTCAAGGCTTTATGTTAGAAATCTTCTAATTATAAGTCTCTTGTTGAGTTTTTACTCTTTTATATTAATGACAAAAAGAGTACTTAGGCAATGTTATAGCTTTAGGTAAATCAAAACTTAACTTCTGCTGCTTACTAAAAGCACATATCCTCAAGGGGCCACTTGGAAGAGAATGTCATAATCTGATAGATAAGGGATGAGTCAAAATCAGCTCCTTCATTCAAATGATACCACGTAAAATGTCTACAATGGGAAATGTTAAATAATACTATCTTTAAAAATAAACATATATGTTAATACTATGGAGTTAATCTTATTTTTAATAACAAAATCCCTAAAAACAAATGATTACATAAGGTGGGTAACCTTAATGTTATGTGTGAGTATCTCAGTTCATATATCCAATAGGCAGGATTGACTCTCGGTTACCTTAAGAAAAATGATATATTTTCTTATCAACATATCAAACAGTGAACAGGTAATTCACATCAATTGTTGACAATGATGTATTAGATCAGAAGCCAGTATTTTTAAGACAAAACCATATAGAACTATGTCTCACCTTATGATAAACAAGATACTTTTATTTGTTTTTGTTTATACTTCTAAAATTATAATGATTAAATTCGGTAAAAGAAAAACAATACCTGTGTACCAATCTTTCCAAGCTTATTGCAAACATATGCTCCAAGAAATCCAGATGATCCAAAAACTGTGGCGACAATTCCATTAAAACTTGATCGACCACCAGTTCCTCTTTTTAGGGATGATAAATTAGTGTTTTTAATATAATTAACACCTTCACTAAAGTGGCGATGCACAATAAGTTGTCTTGGTACAATACCTGTAATGATAAAAAGTAAAACAATCCATCATTTTTAATTTTAGATTTAGTATAGATTAATCAGTATCAAAAATTACAATGACGACTGGTTTTCCCCTAGTTTATTCAACTAAATATACTCTCCTGAAAATAACTCATGCCTTCAATCCACTATTCAACATCAAAAACTATCTTTCTTTATTCTTCTAGACTTCTTTAAACCATTTGCTACTGTTGACCATAATACCCTTTATACCAAACTGCCAAGTCTGTTTTAATACAACAGTGCTATACGCTAATGCAAATCGTTCTTCTCACAAGCAAACATTGCATTTGGGTGAATTAAGTTGCAGACTGTGGCCTATTCTATTCCATAGTGCTGGTCTTTATTAGAGCCTAGGCAATGAGCCAAGGGCATAAGAGATACAGGGTTTCAGAGTTAATATTGGTGCCTATGGGAGATGTTCTAAAAGTTTCTTATAAACATGATAAAATTGTTGGCATGGTTAATGCTCTTGCCTTGTAACTATAGAAGACAATAACAAGCATTTTGAGGGGAAATCAGAAAGAGATTGTTATTTTAAAATAATAACAATCAACTGTGTAAACTGGAGAAAAATGCATGACTCATGCAAATAATCTGCTCACGGTAGGCACACTTATTAAAAGCAATTGAATCACATTTGAAGTTCGTGTCATTCATGATCCCATTGAAGCAGAAGTCATGTGGCACAATCCATGTTCCAGTTTCCTCATGGAGATACCCACACTTGTAAAACAAATATCGAATCAGGTTTTTGAAGGGAGGCACACTGAACTGGAAGATTGTGAATGCCTGCAATAACAGGAACCTATCAGGATTACAAATGTTAACGTCTAATTCTGGAATCACCGTAGTTATGAAAAGGAATGCCTTGTACAGTCTGAAGAAGTGCACATCCAGTGGCTAACTTCCCGTATATATCCACCTGAAATGAGCCTCTTGATCAACTCGACACCTGGTACACGAAGCTGTCATATTTGTTAGCTAACATAGAGTCGAGGAGCAGGAGCTTCTACTCCAACCACTCCACATAGGAATTAAAACTCGCAGTTGTTCCCAGTTCCATTTGGTGTGGAGTGATTGGATTAAAGTGATCGTCATTGAAACCCTTAAGCCAAGACCCAGTATTATGGTTTATTGTCATGTTTCTGTATGAGAGGTAATATTAAAAGTACAAAGGGTACAACTTTACAATCGGGATGCATTATCACTAGTTCCTGCTGAACTTAACCTAAGATCGCCAGACTAGTACAATCTAGTGTCATTTGTGCTAACTAACTGCTTTGTATTCTAATGTAACATTTGTATTCATTGGAATTCTTAAAATTATTATTGCCTTAATTATATATTATTTGAAATTATTAGTGCTGTGGATTTCCGGTGGTCTGGTTGTAGTAATAATTTAAATTATGGTAAGGACCCGACCTCAAATAAAAAGGAACTTTTGGGGCTTGTATATCTCTTGAATGAGCATAGCCAGCAGAAGATGGCAGCTATGATCTAATTAAAATAGTAATAACTGAACCCGACCTCAACTGAAAAGGATCCGTTGGTGTTTGGTTTATTTCTTGGGCCAACGTAGTGAGCGGAAGTCGCTAGCACTAAAAAAATTAAATAATATCTAATTAAAGCAGTAATTTTAGTTATTCCAATGAATACGAATGTTACAATTGAATACAAAGCAGTCAATTAGAACAAATGGCGCTAGAGTGCTAGTCCGGCGACCTTCAGCAGGAACCAGTGATAACGCGTTCCAATTGTGAAGTTATACCGTACAAAGTAAAGAAAGTCACAGAAAAAAAAAAAACTGCACGTATTAATAGAAGTATTATACTTACTATGTCTTTTCTTTCTAGACCACACCCCCCAACCAATTACTGTTTGATTACATCTACGGTTAACGATATATTCACCATCACATAAAATAAATTATAGCTAATATATCTAAAATGGCATTCATAATTATTAACTTCAAAACATTTAAAAAGGTAAAATTAGTAACAGATTCATTTAAAAATTTCATCAAGATAAAGAATTTAAAGATGGAAACTAAGGTAGGATGAAATGAGTGATTGTAGGATGCAGCATTGTCTTATTAACACAATCTTAATAGAAACTGAATACAAAGGAAAATAAATTGCTAAACAGTAAGTATATTTCAACAGAATAAGCAGAGTATAGAAAACATTAGTAGAAAATATTTTAACAAATGTCTATGAGAGAAGTCAGAGAATTCTCCACACTGACAAAGCAAAACAAAGATGACCTATAAAGCAATATAATATTAGAAAGCTTGAAAAAAACAAAGAAAAATGTCTAGGAGAAAATAATTTATAGTTGACTATTATGATAATACATTATTTTATGTATTAATGATTGACCATATGGGTAACCTAGATAGTCTGGGAAGGGAGAAGTTAAGAATAACATAAAATAGTGGTAACTATTCATTATAATAAATAAATAGTCAAAATTTATTTATTAAAATAATAAATAGTTATCATTATTTTAAGTTATTCTTGACCGCCACCCATACCAGCTCCTTCTAGATAATAAAAATTGAAATTACAATTTTTTTTCAATAATACCAATATTAAATTATATCATTTAACAGCACTGATTTTTTTTTTTCAAAACTAACATGCTGTCAAAATTGATGTAAAGAACTAAAATATTAGGTTTATATAGTAGACATATTTAAAGAACGTAACTTTGTTTCTTATTTTTAGAAACTCTAAGCATTATATTCTCTAATAACCAGAAAACCATAGGAATATAGGAAAACTAAGAAAACGTTTTATAAAAAACAAATGACTTAGACGACTGAAGGTAAAACAAAACATAGTTTTCATATTAAAAAAATTTAAAAGTAAATGTATAATAAAGCAATACCTACATAGAACATTTTGGAACTTAAATTGCAAACCTGCCATTTGACTGTCAGGTTTAAACTTAGATTAGAAAATCAGTAAAAAGTCGATAGTATAACAGCCAAAGAGGTTACATGCGCTAAGTTTGAATAGAACACAAGGGCCTAGTTACAATGACATAGTCGAATTAACTTTTATTAAAAAGTACAACTATTAATTCAATTTAACAAGAAAGATCGGTTTTTATTACACAAACTAAAAAGACCAAAATTTCGATCTCATTCTTTTGAATGTGTAATGTTCAATCCTAATTTTCTTAAATCGTTATAATCCTCTTCTTCTAAGCAGTAACGTCCTAAAAGACATTGAAAAACTAAGAATTCACACTCGTTTAATGCAACCACACTGGAGTGCTACTCCCACAACTATGACCGACAGTTTTTTTTTTCGTATTAAAGGTGTTTAGGAGATAAACGTGAAATCATACGAATTTTTATACCATTAATGAGTTAATTTACATTATAAACGATAACTGTGTACTTGTATTGCACCAAAGATTTTATCTATACTCAATTCCAAATGCTCCTAATTAAGAAGAGGCGCAAACATTTGGGTTAAGAATTTCAGGAAATAAGGAACTGTTCAGAGCCAAGAGAGTAACACAAGAGAATTAGAAGTAGCTCAGGTTAAAGGGAGATAAGCGACTAGTAGTAAACCCTTGAGAAACTAAATAGTTTTGTAGTTCACAAGACATAAACTCTGATCCTTGGTCCTCGATGCCAAAAAATTGAAAATATGAGAGTCAGACTCTTCACTACTGTAATTGCAGACATGCCTGGATATGGTATCGCAAATGGACGATCTCAAAGGATTATGGCGCAAGCTCCAACATCCATCTCAGTATGTTATTGTTTTTATTTTTCCATGATGGTTGTGATTAAAATTGTAAGATACCGATCTTTAGTCCCTAATATAAAATTACGCCCAATGAAGAAATACTTCCATTTTTTGTAGAACTTCAACAATGGCATGTGGTTCATTCTCCATAGGTGAAAAATTTCTTTCAGTACTCCTTAGTTATTTTGAGAAAAAAACTACTGATCTAGACAAAGTGGCGGCTATAGCGTTTCCCGGGGCGTATATTTCAATATTAAATGAAATCCCTTCCTCTACAGCAAAAATATTAGAATTAGCGATTTCCCTTTTTATGATGTCCAAATTATCGATAGTTTGAGAGCTTAGAGAGGAACTGTTGCTATAAATCTTGGAATCAACTTTTTTTGAAAATTTGGGAATCCATTTATCATAATAGGAAAGCATTTCAAGGGTGCTCATACTCGATGTGTCTGTGGGAACGGGAATATCTAAAATGTTGTTAAGCGTTCAGGATCCGGGCGTATGAATATTTTTTTCTACAACACACCTGAGGAGTGATATTTTCTCAAATGAGAATTTACGTTTGTTTTTATTCAGAGTTAGGTTATATTTCTTAGTTTTCTCCAAAAATCGATTGAGGTTGCGATCATGTTCTTCTCCATTTTTTATCATACTGTAACATCATCGAGACATGCGAAGGTATCCTATAGGTTTTCAGTTTCAATTATTTGATGATTGGTTTATTGGAAGCAGGCAACACTATTAATTACACCAAGTGGTATCTGCGTAAACTAACAGAGCTTACGATTTCCTTCAAACGCTATGAATAGTTTGTCTTGTCTTATTGGCACCTGGTAATAAGCACTTTTCAGATTTATATCTCTGAAAATTTTAAACTAACAAGGGGAGTGCACGATGTGTCCGTCGCCGATTTTGATCTAAATTTTTTTGGGTGATTCTACATTGAAAAAAAGTCGACATATATCCAACCGTTTCGTCCAATGGGCCCTATGAGCTGAGAAAAATAAAAATAAATAAAACAAACTTAGATTGCTTTATTTAATCTCTCGAGAATAAAAAATGATATCGACATGGTCTTTCCAGTAAAACATTTATTTTCCAGAGTATATAAAATGAAAAATAAAAACATTTAAAAAAATTTATTTTTGGACAAATAAAAAGTGTTTAAATTATCAAGTAAACTAGCTTTATAGATTTTTTCTCAATGATGAAAGATTTTGATTCAGCACACCAAAAAACCTCTATGTAAAAAAAATAATTGAAAACAAAAATTTTTTTTTCAGTTCCAAGGGCGCTCAAAATTTTTAAAAGCCACAAAATTACGTTTTGGTATTAATTTATTTTTATTAGATTGATATTTATTTTACTGAGACGGAAGCTGGACGTGTATAAGACTCTAATATCTTTTGGTGATCAATTCCAATCAACCCAAAATGTTACATATTGCCCCGAAAAATCAGAAATTTAACGGAGGGCATTAGCTCCATACTCACTTCATAATTCAAATTGTTCGTTTTCTTTTATGAAATGATAACTTTTTATTAGATATTTCTATATCGTCTCCGGCTAAACATGTCTTATTTTGTGTAGGTGACTGCCAATATTAGAATGTTTACCATCTTTGTATGTATCGGATGATAAATAATATTAACAGTAACTAATATGAGCAAAATCTGGATATTTAGAACACATTTCTGACCACACTTTCCCCCATAAAAATCATGAGTTCGTCTATGAGGCACCTCGACCAGTACCTTCTCTCTCATCGAAAACTCAAGAACATTGGTTCCCAGACTGAGGTACGCGTAGGACTGGTGGCGCGCAAGGACGTTCCAGGTGGGTTTCATCCAGCGACCAAGGAACAAAAGTCATGCATAAAACAATCTTTTTAACACTCTCAATGAGAGATAACATTTTTAAAAATATTATTATTGAATGTATCAGTGATGAGATGAATAAACACGATCTACAATTAATAATAATAATTCATGATGGTTGCCGTAATAAAGGCGAAAGCACTCAGTTTGGAGTATTTAAAAATCAAGTTGAGCTTCATCAAGCCTAAAATTGATGCTCTGATTATACATAAACATGTCTCCACCTTAAAAATATTGACGCTTTACTTCACAATGTCCAAATATCTTACTTTTGATAGATATAATTTTATAAGCAAAATTTTTGGTGCTGAATCTTACTGTTGTTTTCGTCTAGTGAAATTGATAAGCTTTTGATTTTGGAGCTTCATTTTCAATTTATTATATATTACAGTAATATACATTGCTTTATTTTTTATATAAAGTATCGTAAATCAGTTTATATTATTTTATGAAGACGAACCTTTAATACAAATATAAGATCAGATAGTGGTACGTCCAGTTATCTGAAATGTGTAAGTGGTACGCAGTGACAAAAAGTTTGTGAAACCATGCTCTAGAAAGAATAATCCAATCACAAATATCTAGTATCCTCGAAATGTCCAAACTACTTGATCCTCTCCAATCTCGTTTCCGACCCCGCATCTCCACATAATCCGCTCTCATCAAAATCACCAATGACATCCATACCGCTATATTAAAATAATGCAATTATTCACCAACAAGCGGGTTTTAGGAAAAACAGATCCACAGAAGACCAAGTAGCAGCAATCGCCAAGATATAGAAGACAGTTTCCAAACGGAGGAGAGCACAATCGCTGTCAGGATAGATCTGGAAAAGGTCTTTGACAAGGTTTGGAAAACATGGCTACTCCTTAAAGCCAGTAAAAGAAGGATTGAAGGCTGAGCACTAGTATGGCTTAAAAGTTATCTCAGTCACAGGAAGGCAAGAGTATGGGAAAAAAAGTAGACAGAAAAAAATTAAAACTGGAGTCCCCCAGGGAGGTGTTCTATCCCCAACTCTCTTCATACTCTTCATGAATAATATTGCAAATGACTTACCGAGGGGAGTAAAAACAGCAATATATGCAGATGACCTTTGCACTATGGTCTCAATCAAAATCAGCATGAATTTCCAAATAAAGACTCCAACAAGCACTGGATAATGTTTGGAACTGGGCAAACAGGTGGGGAATGAAGGTGAACGCTTCAAAGACCAAATATACTATCATTATCCTTTCCAAAAGACAACCACCTAAACTTGATCTAAAAATGGAACGGCAAATCCTCGAGCACGAAGAAAAAGCAATGTACCTTGGAAGTTAAGCTCGATCAACGACTCACATGGTGAACTCAGATAGAAGCATGTGTAGCAAAGGGTCTTAAGAGAACAAGCATCATGAGGAAGATCACTGGCTCAACCTGGGGTGCAGACCATACAAAACTCCAAAATCTCTATGTGGGATATGTTCGCCCAGTTCTTGAATATGCTATCACGAGTTGGAGCTCTGCTGCAAGCTGAAACCTGCATAGAATCTCGGTTGTACAGAACCATGGTCTTAGGATAATCACTGGATCCATGAAAACTATTCCAGTAATTAAGATGGAAGCCTTAACAAACTTACGGACTGTGCTTGACAGACGAGACCAAAAATATCTGAATCTGAGTTCCAAAGTCAATGCCATCCATGATCACCCACTGCAAGACAGAATTAAAACAGGTTACTTAACCAGACTCAAACGAAAGAGCCCAGTACATTTAATCAAAACATTGCAGAGGGAACTTGAAGCTAGGGATGTCCAACTAAACCCTCTAGACCCATCGAGCCTCCGTCCAACCTGGGAATCACTAAGCAGACCGAGGATCGTCTAAAACATCCTAGGAGTAAAGTGCAAAGGCGAACTACCACCAGAGGATAAAAAAGCCCTGAGCCTAAAATTCATAAATGAAGAATACCCAGGCGAATGGGTAAGGGCATACACAGACGGTTTAGCTATTGGAACTCTCAAGGATGGCTGTGCAGGCATCCATATGGAATTTACAGGTGGATCCACCCTGGAAAAAGCTACGCCTACTGGCAGCAGGTCAGGCAATTACCGTGCTGAACAGGAAGCCATCACTGAGGCTTGCAAAATGATAAAGTCATCTTCTTTGGTCCCCAATAATAAAATAGTAATTCTTACTGATGCACGATCAGTCCTATTGGCAATGAGAAGTCGACACAAAGCCGAAAAAAATCTGAAAATTTAACTGCAGCCATCGAAAGCGTGGTCGATGGTGCCACAGAATTATTTCTGCAATGGAACCCCGGGCATTGTGGGCTAGCAGAGAATGAAAAGGCTGACTCTCTGGCAAAAACAGGTTCATGTATGCAACAATTTGATCCCTCACTAACCATAGATGAAGCAAAAACCATAAACAAGGCTGTCATTAGACAAAGATGGCTGGCCTCACATCCAACACACAACTCTCAGGATGACTTCTTCCAACAAAGCAGAAAAGAACAAGTCACGATGTTTAGAGTAAGGACCGGACACAACCGTCGTTGTGGGATAATAACCGAATAAGTGGGATTTAAACTTATACAAAAAACTAAAAATAGGAACTAGCCCATTATGCAACTGTGGAGAAGCTGAACAAACATCGGACCACATACTCCAATCCTGCAAACTGCTAAAAAATTTGCGGGAAAACATCTGGTAAGTGCGAGTGTCACTGGAGAGGAAACTTTACGGGAGTCTGGGGGATCTCGAGAGGACTGCCGAGTTTTAGTTCTCATCTCCTGACATGGTCAATTAAATGGAGGGAACGAGGAAGAAGAAGGGGCGGCAAAATTAAGCTTAGCTCTCCTGGAAATATCCTAGATCTGGCTCTGACTATGTCACTAGCATGACACTATTTGATATGCTATAACTCATGAATCTGATAGGTAATAATTCTAACATTTTAGTACCTAATAGTAACAATTAGGTATTAATTCGGGTATAAGTTTCAACTCAAAATTCCATATGTGGCGGGCTACCAAGTCAATTTTCCGCCACTTTCTGATTCGGTATAACCCGAAATCCCATAAGTACCGTTCCAGGGGCATGCACCTGCACAATTGAAAACGTTAAATCTCGTGATCCTGATGGATAATAATTCTAATATATCATTACTAACTAGTACTAATTAGGTACTAATTCGTGTATAAGTTTCAACTCAATATTTCATTGGTTTAGAGCCGACGTTAAGGACCTGCACAATTGGATACGCTATAACTCAGGATCTAAATAGTTACAATTCTAAAAACTTAGTACTAAGTAGTACCAATTAGGTACTTATTCGTGTATAAGTATATCACTTAAAAGTCTAACCATTCAATTTTTTTTTTAAATGCTTAAAATCGCTCATAAATCGGGAACCCCCTGAACGATTCAAACCAACTTTGGGGCATCGGTAAATGCTCTTAAATTGCGCGATTTGCTTAACCCCTAGGGTTCTTATGTGTATTAGAACCAACATTATCCTCAAAAAACCTGAATTTTGTTTTTATTTGGTAATCATATTTGTTTTCACAGACTTTCTATGATAATGCAATAATTGTTCATATCTATGGAAAGAAAAAGCTTTACTCTTTCTAACGAGTCCAAGAACTTCGATATCTAATACACTACAGACGAGATACAGAGGTTCAAACCGAGACGTAATTTTGTGGCTTTTATAAACTTTGAGCACCCTCCAAACTGAAAAAAAATTTTTTTGATGATTTTTTCAGCACGGAGGTTGATTGGTGTGCTTAATCAAAATCTTCCATCAGTGTTGGTGAGAAAAAATCTATACGGTTAGTTTACTTAATAATTTTAAACACTTTTTTAAATATGCTTGACCAGAAATCAATAATTTTTTAATATTTTTATTTTTCCTTCCGTATACCCTGGACAACAAGGTTTTGCTGGAAAGACCGAGTTCGTCTACCATATGCCAAAAGCTTTTAGAAAATAACATTCTTTAATTATTTTAATCCTATAAACATGCATTGTCATTTGAAATGGTACGACTTTCCTCCTCCTGACCTGAATACTGCTTCGACATTTATTCCTGATCCCCAGGTATTTCAGCCCTAGCTCCAGCAACACCCATCAGCACCATCTCTTTCTATGCCAGTCGATAGAAAATGGTATTTTTGTGGTGGGGTCCCACTGCAATTGTTGTTTATCAGTGTACTCATAAAAACATATGATATAGGAGTTTACATTTATTAGGTGAAGTGAATAAAGCTGAGCACGTGCTCATTCGTCAAAAAATTGGGAAGGTAATCCAGTTTTATGTGAATAAAGAAAATGTGGCGTACTCGGAGTGGGGAGAGCAGGCCCTCAGCTGGAGCCAGGCGGGAGTGGGGAGCGGCAACTGGCTCGTTGCACCCCATCCCTGTCGGCCGGCTATAAATACGCGCCTTTGTCTTTCTGCAGTCACACTTGGCTCAGGAGCGGCGCAGGGACTAGTCTGCTCGACTCTCTTCGCTCTGCCCATCCTTCTTTAAGGCTTTACGGCCTCTATAGTCGGAAGGTAATAAAACTGTCCACTATACCTAGCAAATATTTTTTTTTACCTCTCTCATGCTTCCCTGAAGGCAGTGCGGTCTTAATCGGCCGAGTCTTCAACCCGCCTGTGAGGGCCTGATAGGCCAAGGCGGGGATTCCTATCCCGGGAGACAGTGCGGTATTAATCGGCCTAGTTTCCAACTTACAGGTGAGGCTTTCAGCACAGCTGCTCCTCTCCTATCAGAGACAGAGAGGCTTCGATCAGCTTTCTCAGCCATCGTCAACTTCTCATTGACATGCACAACAAAAGGCTAATCGACGAGAAGACTGACATGTCTAGACGAGGCCTCATCATATGGTGACCATAAAGGACGGCGGGTTACGAGTCTGCGGAGATTATCGACGCCTCAACGCCTTAATTATTCCAGATCGATACCCTGCCCCAAACCTTTTGGACTTTACGTCCCATCTCCACGAACGAATAGCGGAACGGGACATCGAGAAGACAGCGGTAGCGACGACCTTTGGCCTGTTCGAATTCTGTCGGATGACATTCGGCCTACGAAACGCAGCGCAAACCTTTCAACGCTTTATAGACGATATCATGCGAGGACTAGACTACATTTTCCCGTACCTGCATGACTTCATCTTAGCTTCTAAGACACAAAAGGAGGATGAGGAACATCTTCGGGAAGTCTTTAAAAGACTGAACCAAGTTGGACTGTCACTAAAAATTGCAAAATGCGTCTTCGGTCAACCGGAAGTTGACTTTCTCGGCTACCATGTAGACGCTACAGGTATCAAACCCCTTCCAAAGTCCAGACCATCATTAATTTTCCGCGGCCTGACAACATCGCCAAGTTAAGAACATTTATGGGGATGCTCAGCTTTTACAGGAAATGTCCCCCCAAAGCGGGACAGATCGAGGAACCCCTTCACCAGCTCACGTGGTGGAAGAGGTTATTTTCGACGAGCTGGAGACACAGTCGAGCTGTGAGAACCAATGTTTCGGGTTAGCGTACTCTAGGTCTGTGATTTTATGGTTTCCTCGAGAACCAGAAGGGCCTAGGTACTATGCGTGCTCGTACAATCCGCTCAGGGGGGAGATGAGCAACCCTGAGGTAGCTCCCACGGCTCGGTGGATGAGCACCTCACAACCGTGTTTGAGATTCGGTTGATCGAAGCCTCACTGTCTCTGATAGGAGAGGAGCACCTTACCTCAGATAAAGGCGCCTATATATACCCGGTATGCGGGGGGTGGATGGCGACGAGCCAGACACCGCGCCCCACTCCCGCCTGGCTCCAGCTGAGGGCCTGCTCTCCCCACTCCGAGTCCGCCACACCACTCCCTCCCAACAATACGGAGTATAGAATCAATATTTTACAATTGATGTACATTATGTTACATTATATTATATTACAATGTTGTTTGCGTCGGGGTGTCTTCTCCATGTTTGCGTTCCCTTGGAGTTGTGGTCGTCTCCGTAGAATGTTGTTGATAGCAGCGGAAATCTG
Source organism: Rhaphigaster nebulosa (assembly GCA_948150685.1). Taxonomy (NCBI): domain Eukaryota; kingdom Metazoa; phylum Arthropoda; class Insecta; order Hemiptera; family Pentatomidae; genus Rhaphigaster; species Rhaphigaster nebulosa. Next base: position 71,374,024 of record OX411307.1, on the reverse strand, counting down.
CCTCCAGGAGACAAAGAAGAGTTTGGGAGTCAGTAGGTTGACGCCAGGCCAGCGCCTTTCAGAAGAAACCAAGAGTACGCGAGGCGTAGGGAGGTAGTTTGCTGAAGCTGTGGCGGGTTCCGGGTCGTATTCCGGAGTCGGTGGCATCGGTGTTATTGGCGAGACTTGGGTAATCTTCATACTGCCGAAGACCATTGACAGCTCCTCGTCCAGCTGCAGGGTGTTCGGCCTCTTCGGCGGTATTGTATTTGCCGGTGAGGGGTCCTGACTAGGCCTTTTTGTCGGTGGTCTCGGTATATTCAAGAACAGCTTATCCATATTGAATCAAGGGTTTTTTTTTGTTTTTTTTCCAATCCCTCAAACAAAAAAGAACATTAATAAAACAAATAATTAGATAAATTATAAACTTGATGTACTTTACCTTTTACTACCTGTTGGTATTTGAAGGTCTGATGACTATTTACAATTGGAATGATATTTCCCAGTCAGGGAATTTTCTCATTATTTAGAGGTGAGGGTCCTCTTCTAGTTGTTTGTTAAATAAAAATACCTACTACTAAAAACTATATACAAGATTAATAATGATAATATTTACAATATTTACATGGTTATATTTACAAAGGATGGATATAAGAGAGTGGTGCTGGGGTGGGACTAGGAAGTAGGCAGGACGGGGCGATGGGATAGGATATTGGGAGTGGGGGTGCTTTAGAAGCGGATTAAAGTATGGTGTTGACCGGGTTGAGTGGTCCCTTTCGGCCCTGCCATCTGGCAGGAAGGGAGGATGGGGTGATGGCCCGGAAGAGTGGGTTAAATGAGGCAGGGATGTTGTCAAAGAACTTTTATTCTGTATGGTTTGCCCATTCAGTTTTGGCTGTTGTTTGAGTGTTTTCTTGTATGAAAATGTGATTGCATCAGTTTTTTGTGTGTTTATGTGGATATTAATGTTTTTAAGTTGGTCTGTGATTTTTTGGGCTACTGTTTCGGCCTTGCGCATGGCGTGATCTGCATTCATACTTGCTGTATATATAGCAATGTCATCAGCATATGCAGCGATTTGTACATCATCAATCTTTTGCCCTACTATATGGGCTGTGTATATGTTGAAAAGGACTGGCGCAAGGGCCGAGCCCTGGGGAACACCACAGGTAACTGGGCGCGGGGTGGAGATCTCAGTTTTGACACGGACAGAAAATGTCTGGCCACTGAGGTATGAGCCAATAATGTCGACCAGTTGGTTCGGGAATCGGTGAAGCCGGAGTTGATCAATTAAGGTGGAGTGGGATACAGAATCAAATGCCTGTGTGCAATCCAATGAGATCATTGCTGTAGCAAGATTTTTATTGAGGTTTTTAGCTGTATCATACTGTAGTTTTGCTACGTGATGATAACAGCTAACGCCGCGAGAGAACCCGGTTTGTTCCGGGGGGATGATGTCATGTGTGTCGCAGTGTTATCGGATGTGGATAAGAATAAGTTTCTCATATATTTTTGAGATTTGGTTGAGGAGACTGATGGGCCGGTATTCTTCCGGTGCCGATCCTCGTTTTTTGGACTTGAGAAGTGGAACAACTATAGCATTTTTCCACTGAGTAGGGTAGTATCTCAGGCGTGAGCATGAGTTGAAAATATTGAGGAGAAACATATGGGCTTTCCTGGGGAGTTGTTTGAGTAGGACATAGGGTATACTGTCCTCTCCTGTTGATTTGTTTCCCCTCGTATTTCTTAAAGTTGCAGTCAGTTCTTTATAAGAGGAAAAAATAGTTTGTGTTGTATCAGTCAGTGGACTGTGGTTGTAGATGGTAGTGGTACGTGCTGAGTCTCTATCGACGTAGTAGTCAGCAAGTATGGTAGCCTGATCTGCGGGAGTGAGGAGCTCATCGCCTCGTGGTATTCTCACCGATTTTGACTTGGTGTTATGGCTTCTGACTAGTTTCCAGAAGTTTTTGGGGTCGCAGTGGGTACGGCGTAATTGATCGTGCCAGAGGGATGTTTTCCACTGCGACATTAGAGAGGTGATTTGTCTGGTGAAACTGTTTATGATAGGTCTGTATGTTGGGTCTTTAGTCCTATACCAGCAGTTTTTTATGTTGTTTCTCTGTTTAATGTCAAGTGTCATTCAATGAAGTGTCATTGAATGAAGGGTACGGCCCTGTGGGCTCCTTATATAATTCTCCCCTCACCTGGATTTAACGAAGCGATTAAGGGTCCAAGATATAATCTTTGAACTTCACGCATGTTTTTTACAGCGCGCCCGGACCTAGTCCTTACGTCTGATTGGTTGGCTGGTGTCTTTCTCTCTACTATTGGCTAGTAGATTACACTTGACGACCATTCCTCTGACATCCTCTCCTTGTCCTAAATCATTGAAACAAGAGAGTGCAGCTCTGCATGCAGACGGTCCCCCCATGCTTGAATAACTCTGCTACCAGCATATCTTCCCCTGTAGCCTTGTTCTTTAGGCGACGAATTGCTTCTCTGCTGCTCATCTTATATTTAGCTGTGCTCCTTCTGGTGCGGGATTGCAGCATAACGAGTCTACCTTTATTCCTTATGCTCAGAGCCTCTCTACTTTCTTCATCGAACCAATCCCTGTTCCCATACCTTTCATCCTCTCCGACCACAGTCTTAGCTGACTCCAGAAGAGCATTTTTTATAGCACACCACTTTACCTCTATATGATTAGAGATATCTTGGTTTACTGGACTCGACTGAGATATTTTGTGCGTAAACTCATCATCAAGTCTCGTTGCGATGAGGCCCTGATAGACCAAGGCGGGGATTCCTATCCCGGGAGACAGTGCAGTCTTAATCGGCCTACTTACCGGTGAGGCTTTCAGCACAGCTGCTCCTCTCCTATCAGAGACAGAGAGGCTTCGATCAGCCGAATCTCAAACATGGTTGTGAGGTGCACATCCACCGAGCCGTGGGAGTTACCTCCGGGTTGCTCATCTCCCCCCTGAGCGGATTGTACGAGCACGCATAGTACCTAGGCCCTTCTGGTTCTCGAGGAAACCATAAAATCACAGACCTAGAATACAAGAAGTTACACAATGAAATATTCGCTAAGTGTATGGAGCACGTGTTCCAAATATTTTATTCATAGTACCTGCTCACTTTTCTGAGTGAATAAAACGTGAGAACGCTGCACTATGTGAGCAGGTACTCGGTTAAATGCCGAGTCCACGAAAGAGTAGATCGGCATTTTCCTGAGTACCTGCACACATAGTGGAGCGTTCTCGCGTTTTACTAATTTAGAAAGGTAAACTGGTATTCTGAATCAATAAACAATAGTTATGAACCGACCCAGTTATCAGCAACCCCTGAGTCAGCAGTATGATGGTTCATACTTATTCATGCCTATAGCTTCCTTTAGTTATGCTAGTTAAGTGTTGTAAGTTTTTTCTTGAATAAAGTTTTTAAAAAGTGATTTAGAGTGTCCAGTTATTTAATTAATCATAATAATAACAAATAACAACAAAGTGTCATTTATTTCAAGACAAATCTTAACCTATTCAGTTAAAGTTACAAAAACATTTCAAGTCTTTCTGTCCTGCTAGAGAGGCCATTTTAAAAGCCTTTAAGCTTGCAAATTTTGTATGGCTCATTAACTACTTCCGTCTCCACAGATCTCATTGCAACAGTTTTATCTTCAGCTTCTCCCTCCGGTGTAAGGAAGACTGTTGAAATCGTAAAAATAAATGGAAAACCCTGTCATACTTTAATTGATACTGTAATCTCTCTTTGCTTCATCAATTACACTGTGGTTCTAAAACACAAGCTTAGTCTTGTTCCATAAGAAGGAAAAGTTTCCATACTTTTTCTTTAGTATTATGTTAGTGGTTTACACTTTTACAGTCTTCAAAAATCTGTATCTAATTTCTGATCTCTCATTTTTAATGAGCCTTTGTCAATAGTTAACTGGAGTAATAAGTGTTCATTATTTGACTTATCTGACCTAGTCTAGACACATGATAAGCAGTTTCTATGTTTTTATTCTCATTTTTTATTTTAATAGAAAATCTCTGCTCCTAGAAAAGTTATTAAAAATTCTCCGTTCTGCCCCCCTTCTAACGTTCTGATTATATTTCTAGAGATAGCTTTGCAATAAAGCTTGAATGCCTTTTGATCTCTAGTCTAGTTTAAAAGAAATATATAGAATAATTATTCACAGCTATAACTTTTTATAAAGAACAATGTAAAATAATAATTATAATATTACTAATAAGCAAAGGTTGTGTATGGTCATTTGTCAGTATCCATTTTGGTAGGGCATTTGTTTCTGTTTGGTTGGTAACTCAACGTCTGAATTTGCACACTTTATGTATTTCTTATTGTTCTTACCATTATTTGTTGTTGAAGATATATTTTTCTGTAGGAGTATTAAGAATTACGTAATTAAATGTCAGAGCTACAGTCTGCTCTTTTATTAAGAAAACAGCTTGCAGGTAGATGGCATTTTACTCTTAATACATTTTAAGTTGTGACATGAAGTTAATTTTAAAGTTTGATTTTCAGTAGCTTCTTGTATTAAAGACAAATATATTCATGTGAACACAGATTTTGATGTTTTTTGCATTTGAAATAGTATATCAGGTTTATTTCATATCTAAAAATCATGAGGTAAAAAGAGAGGTTATATTTTTGGTTAATTTTTACTTTTTTACTTTCTTTATTATTTTGTATGTTTGTATGCCATTAAACAACATTTTCTATCACTTCTGTTTCTGTAGTTGACAATCTTTTGAAGGTGATATGCTTACTTTTGTAGACTTGTCATTTGGAACAGTTTTTAAAAATTGTCTTTGTTAATAATTAGCTGTTTAGTATTCTGCTATATAATCACTATGTCTATACTAATGACTTTCTACACTACCATTTTTCTCTAATTTTACTGTGACATTCACTGATTGTTTATGGACAAATTACTGAATTGCCTTCTATTCCTTAGTGCGTTGCTTACTTTGATTGTATTAGTTTCATTTATAAATAATGAACTCCTTGAGAACAGAAAATGTGCTGTTTATTTCTTACAGGCATTGAGGAGTGATTATTAACATCAGTTTTTATACTTATAAGTCTATAGATTTTCTTAAGTGTTAATCATTTGAAATTTTAAATATATTTTGGTAATCATAATAAGGTTATTATATTATTTACTGAATGATGTATAATCATTGTCGCATTTAACATCTATTTTAATTCTTTTGAATTATCTTAAGTATCTTGCTGTAGAAGCCGTGCAAGTATATATATTATTTGTATCAATATTGTTGGTTTATCTTGTTAATCTATTTACCTATTATATTTCAATGTGATGTTATTCAATTTTTAATACTTGAGTTTTTATTAAATGTTTTGATGGGTAGCATCAAATTTATTTTAATGACAATTGAAAATACAGAGATATACTTAAAATGTTGTAAATATGATTGTGCCAGTGGATTACATGAAGAGTTTTAAATCTTACAATTTATTGAAGTAGGGTATCTGCCATGTTACCGATTCCTATCTTTGTTTTATGTTGGTTGATATGTGGGTTTTTACTTGTTATTCTTTTTACAATGGACATTTTAAGGATAGAATTTAGATATTATATATTGTGAGAGTTGTCTTATAAATGTTTAAATAACCTTATTTTGAGATGTCTTCTGATTGGGTGGGATTTTCTTACTCCACCTGTATTGTAAGTTATTGATTTTTCTATGTATGCATGTAACAACACATGCATTGGTACGTTGTACATTGTTCTAACTGGAGAGACTTTTCCCAGGTCAATTTAAAAAAGCTTGCTTATTAAATCCCACCCAATCAGAAGACATCTCTTAACTTGTATCTGTCCCATTTTCAGAAGCCATTCCTCTTGAATTGTAGAATGATCCTACTCCTTCATGTCAGTGGTCCTCAATTGTTTTAATTCCTCCAGTATTTGAGATGAAAGTACAATTCGAAAGGTAAACACTTAAAAGGACCGTGTATTTTATTGCTTTTACTTGTTTCATTCTCTTACTGGCATATATATGTATAATTTGTTTTAATATAATATGATATGTAGAAATTATTACAGTGGAAAATGAAACAATAGAAAGGAATATTAAAATAAAATTAGATAACGGAGTATATGTGTTATATTTCATTGCAATTGAAATAATATACTTTTCTTCAAAATAACATTATGTTCAAAGTTTAACAATAATATTAAGTACAAATTTAATTAATACAATTTAATTTTTCTCTATCTTTTATATTTTAATATAATTATCTTAAATATGAAAAGTAATATCATATGATCAAGTATAACCATAATTTATCTATAAAGTTTAGCAATTACGTAAAATATATAACTATAAGGCAACATCTATAAAGTGTAATAACTATAACTGTTATATGTAGCTAGTTGAATGGTGTAACTATGAAATTGGCATACAATAACTAATTAAGTAGTTCTATTAAGTAGTTTGAAATAATACTGTATAGACGATAAAGTGATATTTAATAATTATGAATTTGATAAGTATTATAAAAATAAATAAATAAGAATATCTAAAATAAATAAATTAAAAAAATACATATGGAATATCCATATCAAGAAAAAAAATTAAAATAAAATAAACTGAACTAGCATAGCAGGAAGGGCTAATTATGTAGAGAATATATATATATATATATATGGTAGGGGCTTCTAGGGTATATCAGTCTGTCATTTTAAAATCTAGTGCTGTACGCACATAACACAACTTACCACCCTAAAATAATAATATCTTTTAAATAATTTACATAAACACTACTTGAAATATACTCAGCAGCATTTACTCTTTACGTCTACTCTCACAAAATAGAATAGATTTTTAAACAATTTTATTACAACAATTTTGTATATTATATATTTTAGGTTTGTCAAACTGAAAATATATTTTAAAAGTTTCGATTTAGTTTCCATTAAATAATATAACAGTAGAAATTAAGTTAATTTCTACTATTATATTCTTACATTACATTAGTACCAAGTGTATTGTTGACAATAGGTTAAAGGCTTGGTGGGAGGATGTTCGATCGTATCCGCCTCCTTTCGGAAGTGTTCGACTTTGCATCTAGGGTCCCATCTAGGCTTTCCATGTAGTTCTTATAAGATACACTGTATCTTTGCTAATACTGGTCCGATTTCGATTATTCTTGTTTTATTTTTTAGATAATTTAATTACCTTTCATATGATTGTATACATAACTTACCACTAGATGCATACTTTTCGAAAAATACGCAAATATAATCTTTTTTTCGCTGCATTTGCTTGGTGATGTACTTTAAGGAGAAGACTTCAGACAAGTTTCATCAAAATTGTTAGAGCTGTTTTCCAGAAAATTGTTAAAAAGTGTAAAATCTATTATTTAAAGTGGCACTTCCGGTCAGTCGATTTTGATGAAAAAGTTGCTGTAACATCACATGTATATAACTACCTTAAACACATAATTTATTATATACATGAACGAAATTTTGAAGATGTGCAGACGAAGGACAGGTCGCACTGTTGTAAGCAAATGGAACATGAGGACAATTCTGGCGCAAGTGATGGTGTTTGCAGATGATATTGTTCTCATAGCGGATTCAGAAGCGCGATTGCAGCAGGTAGTAATTGAATGGGAGGCAGAGCTGGAAAAGAAAGGAATGATCATCAATGTCGGAAAGAGCAAAGCAATGCATATAGGCAGGGTACAGGAAGTTTTTGAAATACGCTGCAAAGGTGAAGTAATGGAAATGGTGGATAACTTCACTTACCTAGGGACAGTGATCTGCAGGAATGGGAGGTTGGACCAGGAGATCTCCAATAGAATAAAGAAGGAAAATTCCATTTACTACCACCTCTGTAACACATTGATAGGTAAAAGGGAGGTGGGAGGTAGAGAAAAATGTTAAATACACATTAAAAGTGAATGTGATGTGTGAATACACATAAAAGTGAAAGTTGGACACCTCTAGACAAGCACCTAAGCTGAAATGAAATATCTGAGTAGCTGGTCGAACAAGGAGAAATCGCATTAAAAACGAGCGGATAAAGGAAGATTTCGCGGTTGCTTCCTTGAAGGATACCCTTGGAAAAAGAGAACTTTGATGGTTTGGACTTTTTTGCCGGATGGATGAGAACCGTGACCTTTGAAAATTCTTTGAAGCCATACCCATGAGGAAACGCCCAAGCGGGCGACCTAGAATGCAATGGATTGAACACATTTCTAAAATAGGCCAGAAGAGAGACAAACAGAGTTGAAACATGTATTTCCGTTGAAAACTCAAATTCAAAAATTTTCACGATCGCAATATTTCCCCATGCTATATATCATATATAAGTAAGGTATAGTAAACAACAATAATTACAAAATACATAACGTGCCCTAAACTTTGTAAAAATCATGTGTTCTTTCTTGAGCCATGCTCCCTGGTTGTCATACATTTTTTATCAGTTTGTGTCTAAGTCTGTGAAAAAGACTACATTTAAACATATGTGTGCATCTATTCTGTGTTAGTTTGTATAATGCTAAAATGTTTGAAGTATTTCTTAATGTTAATGTGCTCTGTTATAAATTGTATTAGTTTGCAATCTGTACTGCGCATATACTCCATCAATTTTCCTTATCTACTATCAGTTGCTTAGCATAGGACATTGACTTTTGCCATTGCATGTGTGGAAGAGCTCATTCTTGATTGCCTCTTCTGCCAAAATAGCTGCTCTCTCATTTTCCTCTATACCTGCATGGCCTCTTACCTATTTTAAGGATATTTAGTCTGATTTCCTCAGTTAAAGTGTTATGCATATTTGTGTTGTGTAGTAATGGGGTGAGCCATAAAAAATGACCAATTTCGTTTTCTTAGAAATTGTTATCCACTGATCTGCGTTATTTGTTTTTCAAATCTAATTGAGGTTGATATCACTTAAATCCCTAGACTCTACTAAATGAATTTGCAAACAAAATGACCTACTGTCTTCAATTTTGTCTTAACATTCGGTTAAACAACATGACACTATAATTCGAATTATTGGAAACAGTTTTCTGCTGCCGATACAACCTGTTTTGGCGCAGCAATTCGAAGAAGAGGATGCTCTTTCTGAAACGGACTGTGGTGTAGATGGTTCTAGAAATTTGAAACGGGTGATATCAGCCTCAAGAGGAGAGAAGGTTCTGGACGAAAATCATCATTCCATGAGGAAGCTCTGTTGGACTCTATTGAGGCAGACCCAACGAAAAGTACTCGGAATTTACCAACTTAGCTATAACTTGGGAAAAGTGATTCACTCATCTAGAATGGTTCCCTTTGAGTTTACCAATGAGTAGACACAACTTTTGAAAAATTCAAATGACCATCGTTTGATTAAAACGTTCACTGCAGATGACGTGAACGTCCATGTGATCTCCCCTTCCTCTTAGCTGAGGCAGGCGACATGCCCGTTCACGTCAAGGGGGCTTTTATAGTACATTTTGGTGGAAGTGACCTGCACTGCGATATTTGCCTCATTCCTCGTCAGCAACCTGTGTAGTGGCCATAGAAGCCATGTGCACTGTTCATTTAGATTTTTTTGGGTGATTCATTGTAATTCTCATTTTTTCTGTTGCGCGTTTTGTTATTAGGCTAAAATAATGTTTTATTTCTCCTGCCCAGTATTATTTAATGATATTTTCGAGAGAGGAAAGCAGAAATTTTATTTTATTTTTTAAATTAGGGACAATTTGTTTTCCTCTTTCTTTTTCATGTTTTTTATTTTAGAACCTCGAATTTCTGATTATTGATAATTGTGGATATGTTCAGGTAAGGAAGGGCTGAGGTGATATCTGGCCATGTTCTTATATAATAAAATAGCGTGTGCCACAACTGTACTTTCCCCCTCCTGTACCCTGCCACCTTCACAATAATCATTGCTATTTATTATAGGAGCTTGTTTTTTAATATATTTTTTCCCCTTCTGTAATTTTTTAGAATAATGCCAGCATAATGAAAAAACTATTATTTATCCAATAAAAATGTATGTTAGGAGTAATCATGTACAAGTTACTTGCTTATCGTTCATTATCACTAACTCGAAGTTGTTTTAGCCTTTCAGAATGCTATATTATTGAAAAATAACCAAATTAAGAACAAAAAAATTGGTGTGTTGCACGCATCGCATAACTTTCCCTTATCGTCCTATAATAATTATCTTTTTAATATAATTTTAAAGAGTTCACATGAACAATGCTTGAAATAAACTCAGCAGCATTCTCTTCTTCACATCTTCTCCCACTTAAGTACAATAAAACAGTTTTTTAAACAATTTTAGTACAACAATTCTATATACTATCTATATATTTTAAGTTGAAAATATGTTTTAAAAGTTTCGGTTTAGTTTCCATGGAAACATTTTGTTTCCATTAAATAATATAAAAGTAGAAATTATTAAGTTAATTTCTCCTTTTGTATTCTTAAATTACATTATTACAGAGCGTATTATTGACAACAGATTGACGAATTGGTGGGAGGAGGTTCAGTCGCATTCTTCTCCTTTCGGATGCGCTCAGTTATCCATCTCGGGTCTTCGGTACTTGTCATAAGATACGCTATATCTTTGCTAATACTGTTCCGGTTTTGATTATTCTTTTTTTTGTTTTTTAGATAATTTAATAATCTTTCATACAATTCTATACATAATTTACTATAAGTTGCATGCTTTTTAAGATAAGCGCAAATAAAATATTCTTTTCGTCATAACTTTTTTCTTTGCATTTTTTCATTGATATACTACATACATGAAAAATAAAGGCCTGTAAAGAGAAGACATTAGGCAAGTTTCATCAAAATCATTGGAGCCGTTTACAAGAAAATTGTAAAAAAGTGTAAAATCGATTATATAAGTCGATTTTGACAAAAAAGTTGCTGTAACATCATAGCCATATGCCTATCTTAAATATGTAATTTCAGTATCATACAACTTTCCGTTTTTGAGCTAGGCTGTTCACATTTACACAGATCATTTTGCAAGACTTGGTTATTTGGACTCAGGGGACCTTAAAACGTGTATTTCTGTTGAAAACTCGAATTCGAAAATTTTCACAGTCGGAATACTTCTTCCCCATACTATAAACTTTGTATATAGGTAAGGGAAAGTAAAAATTAAAAACCTACTGGTTTAGGGTCTAGTCTAGTAGTCATAAGATAAGCCGTATCTTTGTTAATACTGATCCGATTCAGATAATTGTTTTTTTAGAGAGTTTCAATTGCCTTTCTTATGATCCTCATACATAATTTACCATAAAATGCATATTTTTATCGTAACTTTTTTCTCTGCATTTTTCAGTGATGTACCACACATAGGAAAAGTTAAAGGGCGCTAAGGAGAAGATTATAGGTAAGTTTCAACAAAATCGCTTGAGCAGTTTTCAAGAAAATTGTAAAATTGGTGAGATTAAGTGAAACTTCTGATAAGTCGATTTCAGCAAAAAAGTTACATTAACATCACAGGAATATATCCATCATAAATACATAATTTCAGTTTTGTACACCTTTCGATTTTTGAGCTAGGCTGTTTACATACACACATAGAAAGACCATTTCAAACTTAAATTCATAATTTTTCACGATTGCAGTACTTCTCCTTACTGTGTATTTAATCTATAGCTAAGGGAGAGTTAAAAAGACAATGCTGTCTATTTTGGATTTACAAAGGCATGATTCATTATGAATTCATTCCAGAAGGTTGAACCATCGGTTTAAAAATTTATTGTTATGTTGTGACTCCGTGTTACTTAGGATTAGGAAAAATAAATCTGATTTTGTTTTAACAAGATAACTCCCAACCACGCGCTTTTTGTTAAACGTAAAGCAAAATTTCAGAACCGGATGGGATTGAGCTCCCAACTACCTTTTGCACTGAACAATGACTCATGATCTTCTAGGAAAAATCTACAATTCTTTGGACAAAGTTCGAAATGGAGTAACAGAATTCTTCCATTCAAAAGGAGGAAGCCGCAACTAGCCTCAAGATGGCTACAACCCATATAACACAACGATATATGTTTTGAATATTAAATAAGAACTGGCAAGAAATGGACTGAAGGAAGGATGACACTTCACTGTAAAAGATTGAAAGACCTAGGGAAAAGAAAGTTAGAGGAGAAGGGAGTAATAAAGAAATAATATTTGTGTGGTCCGTAGCCTGGCCTGTTCGCATAAAAAAAAAAAAAAATTAAATTAGCAAGAAAACTGTCATTTTTTATGACTTATTCATTGCACCATATAAAATTGATTGCTTAGAGTCCACAAATAAATCCTACATAATAGAAACCTTCCAAAATTTGAAAGTTGTAATATATTGTAAGGGGAATCAATCAATATAAAATTAATGCAACAAATGTAAATGCCACAGCTCTTAGTGGGCATAGCACAATAAATAACCATAGTTTTGATTTCAATAAAGTACAAATGTTTAATACTGCAGATTACTTAATTCATTGAATCTATATTTATACCTGATAATGTAGTTCAAATAAAATATAAAATGAATAGGGCAACATTATGCAGATATAATTAATAGGATTGATATATAAAATATTTAGAACAAGAGGAATTTCAATTAGAAGGTGAACTCTATTTTAGGTATTAAAGTAAAGCTTTTTGAATACAAGTACAAATATGAAATATATAGTAAGGGGAAGTATTGTGATCGTGAAAAATTTTGAATTCGAGTTTTCAAAAGAAATGCAAGTTTTAAGGTCCCCTGAGACCAACTAACCAAGTCTCGCAAATAGGTCTATATGTGTGCGTGTGTGTGAACAGCCTAAAAAGGAAAAGTGGTACTAATCTGAAATTTGGTATTTAAAGTAGGAATATTCTTGGAATGTTACAGCAACTTTTTCGTCTAAATCTACTGACTGGAAGTGTCACTTTATATAATCGATTTTACAATTTTCTCGAAAACGGCTAATAATTTTGATGAAAATTGCCTGAAGTCTTCTCCTAAAAGCTCTTTAACTGTTCATATATGGAGTACATCACTAAGGAAATGCGGGAAATAAAGTTATAGCCAAAAGAAAATTTGATATAACTCAAAAAGTATGCATTTTATGGTAAATTATGTATTAGATAATATGAAAAGTAATTAATCTATCTAAAAAATAAAAAAAAGGAATCATCAAAATCTTAACCAGTATTTGCATAGATACAGCATATCAGACTAACCGGAAGTGCCGATTATATCATAGATTTTACACTTTACTCGTAAATGGCTGTAATGATTTTGATGAAACTTGCCTAATGTCCTCTCCTTAAAGCCCTTTAACTTTTCTTGTACATAATATATTAAGAAGAAAATGCAGAGAATAAAGTTATAGCTAAAAGAAAATTTTATTTACTTATAATTCAAAAAGTATGTATTTTATGGTAAATTATGTATGAATTCATATGAAAGGTAATTAAATTCTCTAAAAAACAAAAACATGATCTAAATTGGACCTTTATTAGCAAAGATACAGTATCTTATAAGAAATACAAGACCCTAGTTGGAAAGCTGAGCGCGTCCGAAATGAGACAGATGAAACCGAACACCCTCCCACCAAGCCGCCAACCTGTTGTTAACAATACAATCTGTAATAATATAATGCAATAATATAAAAGTAGAAATTAACTTAATATTTTTTAATATTACATTATTTAATGGAAACAGAACAGAATTTCCATGGATACTAAACCAAAACTTAAAATATATTTTAAGCTTTACATACCAAAAATATATAGTGTACAGAATTGTCATACTAAAATTGTTTAAACAACTAATTTATTTGACTTTTGTGAAGGAGTGCAGTCTGCTGAGTTTGTTTCAACTAGTGTTTATTTGAACTCTTTAAAATTATGGTAAAAAGATTATTATTATAGTTAAGAAAAGCTGTGTGATGCGTTTTTTTGGATGATTTTATAATTGAAATTTAATGTTAAATATCAAATTATGTTATATCTAAATACTTAATATAAATAAACGACATATATGTTATAGGAATTTATTAAGGAAACATAAACATTAGGTACTTACGTACTTCACGGTCATTCCAAGCCGACGATCGCTTCATTATGATGCTAACTCTCCGTAACTGCGTCCAGACCTCAGAAGAGACGTCTAGCCGGTTGCGTGTACCTCGGGGTGTGAATATCAGTGTGCAAACTGTACGTAGACGAATCGCTGAAATGAAACTGCACTCCAGGGTTTCTGCCACAGGTCCTCTCCTCACCATAGCACACCGAACGATGCCTCCGTTTTTCCCAAAATCATGCCTGCTGGACTGCAGCTGATATGGCTTCTGTTCTGTTCCCATCTTCTTCGCTTCTCACTAATTCGAGCATCTGAACCTGACGGTTAACCTCTACAGGTTAAATCTAAACTGTTTGAAAACATAACAGAAGCCGTATCAGCTGCAGTCCAGCGGGCATGATTTTGGACAAAACGGAGGCGAGCTGTTCCGTGTGCTGTGGTGAGGAGAGGATCTGTGGCAGACACCCGAGTGCAGTTTCATTTCAGCGATTCATCTGCATACTGTTTGCACACACCGTGTACACGCACACTCCGAGATACACGCAACCGATTAGACATCTCTTCTGAGGTATGGTAGCGGTTTCAGGGAGTCTGCAGCGCAATGAAGGGGTCGTCGGCTTGGCCTATCACTATTGGTCACTTTGATCTCCGTCTCCTGGAGTAGCTGCCTGTCTCACGGTATCTCTGGTTGCCTATCTCTGGTTTCTTCCGTCCTCAATTAATGCGATGACTCAAGCAATTACCGTGGCATCCAACACCATTTTGTAAAAGTAAAAATACCAACAAGATGAAAATAATAAATACTAATAATAAAAATTATAGCACAACTATAGAGAACTGAAGGCTAACTGAATTAAGTTTATGCAATCTTTGGACATTAGTCACTAATCCTGGATGGATTACTGCAAAGGATGATTGTAATGCCCCTATTAACCTATTGTAATAACCCTATTAACCTGGCTTATATATGAGCTGGTTCAAACCCAACAATATTTCTTTAATCTGTATGTTTTGAGTGAAATTCAAAGTGAGCCAGTTTTTTTTTGGTCTCGAGTGTAATTTACTATAAGAAAAAAAAATCTTGTATGAGACTTGAAAATCTTATTTGAATATGAGAATTTGATTTATCTAGCTGCTGCTTCTAGTAATAGAAAGATGCCATTGATGGTCATCCAACTATGTCGGCCATGAGTTGAATTGATTTGTTAACATTCTTTTTTGCCTATGTCTTTACTGTTGGTTATTTTGACAGGAAATAGTTGTAAAACCATTGAATACTTACTGGCAATCAACAAAACATCAAAACTGGGACTTGCTAGTTGCTACAGCTTCCAGACTTGATTCAGCAATCTTTTCTAAAAACTAGCCTTTTCTCTATCATTTATCATTTATTTTCTATTCCTAACACCCTCTTAAACTGTTTATTATGTTACTTTCTTGCTTTAAACTTCTTCTATTGACAACCACTTAAAGAACGACCTTGTGGGCGGAGCTTAGACCGGCAGGCTAAAATAAGTGAGGGGAAAGCCTTTGTGAATTGTGAACTTTGTTTTTCATTCTTTCAATTATGTTAATTAATTACTAATTTGTAAGTTGATTGTTATTTGAACCACTCAAAATTGCATTTTTTTGCATTGTAAGCGATTAATTATTTATGCTTTTAAATCAGTCAATTTTCAATTAAAGGAAATCTCTAAAGAAAAAAGTTAATATTGAGAAATAGCATTTATTTAACTACAAAGATAAAACAACTACAGCATATACAGATTAAAATATTTTAATTTTTAAAGTTCACTAGTCCTCATCAGTCATCTTCACTACTTTTCAAACTTCCGAAATCAAATAAAACTTGAAAAATATCAGACTAAATCGTTATACAAACAAACATGTTACTCTTGAGGTATAAATTGTTGGCTAATATATATGGGAAAACGGTTTTTCCTCTCAAGCTAGCCTAGCACGTGCACACAAAAAGGTCGTTTTTTTAAGTTGTTTACTTATATTTCTAAATCATTCTTTTTGTAAAGAACTTCTACTTCATCTCTTTTATTACCTTATTTTAGTTAAATGTGACCATGATTTTTCTCATGAATTTTTTTTCTTGATGAATTTCATTAATTTTCTCAGCTTTTCACAATTTAGAAATGATAAGGCTGATTTTCTATGGTAAGAAACAATTTTAATTAAATTCATGTCATGTGAGCACATATTGGTAGTTTATTTATTTTTTTTCAGGAAGGAGGTTGGTTTTTGCTGATTCATATTCCAACACCGTTATTTGAAAACTAAATTGTAGTTATTAATTGTTTTTAAGCTGGTGTGTTAATTATTTTAAAGTAGAAACAAACTATATATCCACAAAAAATCTTATTTTTAATAATTTTTGCTTTAAGTGTTAAATAAAAAAATAATAAGTTCATGATTTATTTTTTAAACATAATTCAGGTATTTCTTCTTATTGCTGTACAAATTAAAAAATCAATGAGTTATCATTACATCTTTTTTAACTTAGGATAGGTTAAAGGAAATTGGATATTTATTAATTTTTTTATTCATTTGTAATTTTATTGTAATGCTTATACTTATGTTATTATTCACGTTTGGTGTGCTGCATTTTTTTTTTTAATGTATGTTGTGAGTGAACTTATAGTCGATAGCCAGGTGCTTTGAAGATTAACTTATGTGATATAGGTTTGACATTGTTGTATTTAATTTTGGAACCTCTTTATTTCTACATTATTATAATTTTTACTAAAATTAAGTGATATATAACATATCATCACTTACTTTTGTTATTATTATTTTTCAGTTGGAATATTTTTCTTGGTTCAGTGGCAAACCATTAGAAATCTCTCATATGGATTTTACTGATATACTGTTTTCTGGTCCATTGCTGCTTGATTGCTTTCTATATTTCTTATCCTTGATGAATCATTAATCTGGACAGCGTGTTTAGATCTCCAACTTACTTAATAATTATGTGCTTCTTATTATGGATTAATAAAATACAGTTATAGTTTTTTGTTTTTAGTTTCCTCAGGCCAATATATCTCCAAAGTGGTGTCAGTGACTTTTGTTGCCTTTTGTTTTACTAGTCACTGAATAATTATATAGATCTACTCACTTCAGACAATAAATTGAATGTAGCTGTTGATTAGGAGTTAATACAGTTCATAGCTATCCACAATGCCTTCTCCCGACAGCTTACAGTTTTTTGAGATCTTTCTGATCTCTGATTTATACAAGTATAAGCCAAACTGTTTTTATTTCATGGAAGATAACAAGATCTAAGGTAAAATTTAAGCTTATATCACCCAATCACATTGAAGTTAAACTGATATAGCTCATGTTAATCTGCATCAGACCCTTTAGAAGTGCTGAAGGAAAGCCTGCTATCAGGTTTCTTGGTAAACTGATCGGCTCTAATAAAGATGACTTTAAAGACTGTCATGCATGAATGATCTTCCAGGAGCTGCAGAAGCTTGGGGTGGATACAATGTCTGAAGGATACTTATCTGCACTGATTATGTTGCTTACCTGATATCTTGACCTTGAATTTCAAGATTTATGACCTTTAATGCAGCCCTGGATTACGTGACTCAGGAGCTAGTAAGGTGATGCCCTGAAGGCCTGAATTGGTGGTAGAAGTAGTCTGAAGGCAAACAGAATGGCCAGCTGGAATTGCAGGGCATTTAGATGCAGGTGACACCATTGCCATTGTTAATATAAAAATAATGTTTACATAAGTGAGTGGCAAATCCATTTTACTTAGCCTCATTGGTGCTATTTTCAACTAGCTATAATCTGTCACCAATACCTCTGGGTTGGTCCTCTGTGATGGTGTCATCTATATCTTCATCTCCTTTCCATGAGGTGAGCTGCTTTTAGACTATCTTTAGACCGGCGACTGTACCTGACAGGCATTCTGCCATGAGATGGCTTTGTGAGGACTGTAGGCATCTTTATTCCTAGTGTTGTCATCACTCAGGAATATTTGGTTTCATTTCTTCAGATCACTCTGAATAACGGTTTTGGGTGTGCTGTAACATTAAGCAAAGGTCTTTCATGGCTTTTCAGATGGAATTCTCTGGGCATCTACATATCTCAAAGTCAAACATAGCAGTTGACTAGAGACAATTTCTACAGCACAGGCAGCACACTTCAATCTGTTAACCCAACATCCTGATCTAGCCATTGTTCCTCAATGATGCTTTGACAGACCATGTGCCACTGCTTCATACATGGCTTGGGCAGAGAATGGTTCATCATCATCTAACTATGGAGACCGAGGGCTGAGTAAGGTAATTGTAGAGTTCAAACTTGAACTGGCACCCTAAGGGTCTGTGACGATTAAGACTAAGTAAACGATAATCCTTGAGGTTCCATTCCAGGAGACCCTTGATTGGACCAGTTTGCAGTGCTGGCAGAGCATTGAAGCAACCCACTTTTAAATATCTGCATTTATTTAAGGTTGTTCAGAAGGAACATCATTTGGTAAGTAAGTGTCTTAATGTATGTATGCCTGAGAGACAGTGAGTCCATGTAGGTGATAAAAGATCTTTTCTCTCATTGATTGTAGGTTGTCGGAGGTATTAAGGTCATTAGGCCTTAATCCATCCTCTATTAAGATGATAGATGCTGTTGTACCAAAATTCTGCATCCAGTAGATCTGAAGACGAACGTTCCTCTGCAGTTTTAGAATCACTAAATTTTTCTGTTACTTAGCTTCTTAAGCCCTAATTGCAGCTAATGTCCTTCAATCGCGAGAGTGTGCTATTGGTGCTGTCTTCTCTGGGTGCATGGTGGATTTTGGTTATGAACTATATTAATCGACAAACCAGAAAATAATGTAACAGTATGACCCAGTGTCTTGTTGGTTGCCTCTAAGCAAAGAAAAAGGTTTTAACTGTACAAATAACAATAAAAAAGTAAGTGATGTGTACTTAATGGTATTTAATAATAGTAATGTGGAAATAAATGTTATAAACCTTATTGATGCTCAAGCCATCTGATAATATCCTGCTACTCACAGCACATCCGCTATAGTATATTTTCTCTATAACTTATCCTTTATGAATTATTGACCTGGCCATTGTTTTTGTATTTTTTTACCTAATGATTTTGTGTGACACATTTTTCAATAATAAAACAATTCTAATTCTGTTTTATTTTTCGCCTCTTAAGACCTACTTATCTCTACAAAAAATTACCCGTACTGTTTGTATGTTTCGTATTTTCTGAGTTATTTTTAATGTTACTATTTTAAATATATATATGAAATTAAGAAATACACTTGATTTGTATTTAGGTTAGTTTTCGTATTTTGGGACGAGACCATTTTGCTTGTCTTCGGTTCTTCTATTCAAGTAAAAAGAACAGCGCTGACCTTCAGAATGTGGCCCACTTTTGTGGGGTTGCTTTTTTGGGCACTGTCATTGTTACTTAAGGTTCTATATTTTTTTCAGATCATACAGTATTGTGGTATCTATGCCAGCTAATTCCATGCATTTTAACATTCTAAAAGCAAGTATGTAATATCTCTTGCGAGCTTAAAAGTAAGTCAGGTAAGAATTTTTACTTATTTCATATTTTAAACTATGAATCTAATAGCAATAGCTTCATTTTTATGCTATAGCAGCCCCTTATCAACTGCTTTTAAACAAAAGTTGTACACTTAGAAAAAAATCATTTCTATGTTTTTCTGTTAAATTATTTTACTTTTCTAAAAAATTGTCATAAATAAGTATGTATTTTTGTTGATATGGAGGTACAATCAAGGTAAATAAATACATTTTAAATAGTAAAAAAAAAAGGGACAAATTTGTAATTATAAAAAAACAACATATCTAATAGTGGCCATTAGTTCCCCTTGCATGAATGACTGCTTCAAACCTTCTAATTTTCTGTTCCATATATCTTGTGATTTCTTCCCTTGTCCGCTTCAAAGCTTTTTTCTTACAGGAGCTAAGAAAGTTATCAGGAGGGTAAATTCTTTTCACATGCTCACAAGTTCATTCTGGAGATTTTTCATTGGATATATGTTAGGGCTTTGAATTAGCATCTTAAATTAAGAATTTCTGTAGCATTGAGATATTGCTTAGCACACTTTATAATGTGTGATTGTTAATGCATAAAAATTAAACTTACTCCAATAAATTGTACAAATGAAATATTTATTGCTGAATGCTTTATCTTTTATAAAAATCTGCATTAAAGAAAGACCTGTTGAAAACTTGGGGCTTTTATCTTCACTTCCAGGGATATTTTACCTCACACTATCATTGAACCATCTCCAACCTACCCTCTTCCAGTAATGCTAGTTACAGTCAGATAACACTCACCTGGGCATAGGTAAACTCTTTTACTTCTGTCTGGCTCGTAGTGTGTAAGGTGATTAATTTCACATTATGTATTTTTGAGCAAATTCTTTTTTGGCTGTTTACGGTAAGCTTTAAATAAATAATAATTTACGGTAAGCTCTTGTCATATATTAACTGGCCTTGAGGGTCTTTAGATCATTTCACCAAGTTTTTCTTCTTACAGTTTATTGCTATAGTTCCAACATAAAAAGCCATACAAAGCCTTTTTATAGTTTCAGAAGCGATTGATTGTCTTGTGGCTGTCCTCTCGGCCAACTCAAGTTGAGTCCTGTTTCAGATTGGTTAGATTATCCTACAGTAAATGGTTTAGGATAATCCTAAAGGCTGAGTTGTATGTATACATTCAACTTCAATAGTCTTCAACTAAAACTGTTGCAAATCCTCTCAGAAGTATGTCTAGAAGGCTTGATACTATTATTTAGGAAATAGGAGTTAATATCAGTAAGTTTGGTTTCTTTTAATAAATCTAGAAATGTAAATATTTTTAAATTTGTCTCCTTTTGACAATATTTTCTTCTGCTTTTCATGAATGTTTAATATCTGAATGTCACCTCCTTATCAACTAAACTATATACTAATTTATAAAATTACTTAAAATATACCATAATTTCACAGATAAACAAAAAATATTTTTCAAAGTGTACCCCTTTTTTTTCTGAATCAGTTTATAAAAATGTAGGAGCTCATTCTGAAGGTTACGTGGTATGGAAACATTCTCTGTTTAGTGATTCTAATTATTTTCTTTGGTGGGATATAATAAGAAGTGTCATTTTTATACACAAACGCACACTATTTGTGTGTGTGTGTATATATATATATATATATATATATATATATATATATATATATATATATATATATATATATATATATTCATACGGGTGATTCTCATTTTACGGGCAAGTTTTAGTCCATTACAACTTTTACTCATTTAAGTCTCTTATGCAAGTCTGATTATATTTTTGCTATACGGTTAAGAAATATTTTTTCATAATAAAATATTAAAATGTTCACTGCAGTGCATTCCCTTCAATAACGTTATCTGGGGGCAGGATTTTAAAAAAATTTAAATCTTAAAAAATTGATTCTCGAACTCTAGTAAGTTGAATTATGAAATTCTTGAATATTTTTATGAAAAAAAAAATCCAATATTTTATATGGTGTGATCGTTCACATCATCCTCCATGCATTAGAGTTTGATTATTCAAACCAGCAAGATGACCTACCCTCAGGAACAATTCCTTCTTTCTGGCCGGAAATTTCACCAACCCTTCCTTACCTGAACATGTCAACAACTATCTATTATCAGAAAAGTCTAGGTTCTAATGTAAAAAGCATGAAAAATAAAAATAAAGAAATATTATTTCGAATTTTAAAAAAAAAATTTATGCTTTTCTCTGCAAAATATCATAAAATATAACTAGGTAGGAGAAGTATAACATTATTATAGTCTCATAAATGCACACTAGATAAAATAAGAATTACAACTATTGGCCCAAAAAATTGAGGTGATTAGAAACAAACAGTGCACGTGGTTTATATGGCCGCTACACAGGGCTTAGATGAGGAATGAGGAAAACATCGCAGTGCGCAGGTCATCCCCACCAAAATGCAATGTAGCAGTCCCTTGACGTGAGTGTGTTAAAGGAGAATTTTATTCTTTAGATGCGTATGTTTATGTAGGTACTTTCTAAATTTTGTTCCTTGACTTTAATTTTATTATCAAGCTTAAAACAAAATGCCAGAGACAGCCTTCAAAAAAAGTCAACAGCGGACGTTTTTTTGATATTTGTAAATATAACATTTTTTTTTTTTAATGTTTAATTGCTATTTATGATTTCTTACTCATCAAGGGTCCTAGTACATACAGTTCATCTTTTGCCCAATTGCACTTATTTCCTTAACACTAGATTTGAAAAAATAAGTATTAAATTCTAGCTAGTTGTCATTACTACACATTTTAAATTTACATTTTCCATAAAAAACAAAAACACTTTTGATCTTGGCCACTTGTCAAGATTAACAGTTGAACGTCAATAGATGGTGTAGGTATAGGAAAATAATTTTGTTAGAACCTTTTGCTTATGCATTAGATAATGAGGAAAAAGCATTACCCTCTCTATGTTGCCTGTAAGCATCACATGTCAAGCCTGTTGAGGTGAAATATTTTGAACTCAATATTAATAACCAATTTCTGCCATTTTAGTTATTGTGATTAAGATCTAAAAATAACCACCGCCTCAGTCTTGTGACAGTTTGTTATTTATTTTTTGTATTGCGATTTAGTCGAAATAATATTTTTCAAGTTTTATCCGGGGTTTTTTAAAACAATTTCTAGTAACAGATTTGTTGGGCATTGTTTGTATTGGGATTTAGTCCAATAAATACAATGATATACCAATAAAAAAATTAATCGCTTATGGTGCTTTGATAACAATAAATAAATGACAAAACATGTTCACAATTTTTAGCGATTTTGTTAATTGATTGAAATAACAATCAACTTGGGATTTAGTGCACGGGATTGAAAGAAAGAAAAACAAATAAAAATATTAAAAAAAAAAAAAAAATCAAAATGGTGGTTATTTAACTAGACAGCTGTTTGAAGTAGGTCATGGCAAGGTGGTGTAGTGAGGGAAGGGCTTCCCCTCGTTGAGCTTAATCAGCCTATCTAAGCTCTGCCCATAAGGGTACTTACTCCCTTAAGTTGTTTGCCTATACTTAAATTTTTTTATTTAAATGCAGTCAAAATTATTGAAATTCCATCATGAAAATTGCCCATGATCTGAGAATCTCCGATATATATACACACTAATCGCCTCATTTCTATTATAAATTTAATTTGATCGAATTATTTTTTTAGTTTCTTTACATTGCTAAGCATTTTTTTTTTTAAATTAGGTTTTCTGTAGTCATTAATATTTCAAATATAACATTGAAGAGAATATTTTTAATTGCATTAACAACATCACATGCAATTAATACTAATTATTTTTTTTATAAAAAAAAATCTTTGGTGAAGTCAATTGGTGACTCAATCCTACTATAAGGAGGATCACTATATTACAGAAGTATCTTAAATATTTCATTGGTGTAATTGTCAAATGGGTTAATTGTAATGTATGTATCCAAAGCCAGAATACTAAAAGAGAGACATTATCAATTTTAACTAGCTCTATGGATTCCCTGAAAGAGTCTTCATTGAAACTAGGGTCTAGTTTCCGATTTACTCCTGTCGAAGGCTTTTAGTCTGTGGAGTTTGTTGAACTATCTTTTCCACCCTAAGATCATGCTAAGCATGTTGGTGGGATTAGAATGGAATCCTTAACAGACTGAATGAAATAATGCAGAAAAGGTTCTACATTTGTGAATAAAAATAGTGCAATTTTCCTTCTCAATGATGAAAGGCCACAATCTTTATGCCTTGGATTTGTGCAAAAATTGATCATAGAATGGGACATACTACACCATTAACATATTCTTTCTGAATATCATCTGTTTCAGTCAATGCTAAGCTTTGCTTTATTTATTTACAACATTCATCAGAAGGGAGAAGCTTAATTACAGGTGATAAAGATGATCTGTATAATATATGCAACTAAACAGATGTAATCCTAATGAGGATGCTTTCTATATAGGAAAATGCCATGCAAAATGTGATATTAAAAAATGGACCTTGTCATAGATTAATTGTTCCTTGTAAGTAATTAACTGAGATTACTTTCTGATCATTCAAGGTATCAACTGGGATTACATTTTTTTTTATTTTTAAGTGTTAATACAGGGTGGAGCAGAATTAACTGACACATTTTAAAGGACCTTAACAAACAAACCAATGTTTCTAGAAAAAGAAGGTTTTATTTTCAAAAAGTATGACTAATGGAGTTAATCCGCCCATCTGTATTCATCCCTCAAAGAGATCAATCTGTGAGTGAAAATTTCCCTCAAAACTCCAAGAAAACGTCAAGATGTGTGAGCTGTGGAACCACACATCCTCTGCGACAATTTTATCTAACTTAGGATTGTCTCCAGGGCTTAAGGATAGTATGCAATATTAACACGTGACAGTTGGATTTCACAGTTACTTTTACACCCCTCTTCTCTAAAATGTATGGGCCGATAACACCAAATTCACCAATAGCAGCCCATATAGTGTTCTGCTGTAGTGTCATGGACCATGACCCTCCTAAAGAGCAGTCTCTTGAGAAGGTTGTCGGGGATAGGTTTTGATTCAATCTGTTTCCATCTTTTTCTGACTGCAGCTGTCCTCCTGGAATGGCTTTCTTTATGCAGGATGTGACTACCTTTCATATGAAGAATCCGCAGAAGAAAGAGGAAATGTCATCCGTTATGCATTTTCAGAAAATCAAGTTTTAAAGTTGAAAGCTCTTGCTTTCTCATAGAAAGGCCATTTTTCAGTTGATGCCAAGGAAAATCAGTTAGCTGCTTCACTTATGGCCACGACTTCTCCGTCAACATTGTTCTAATTTTGGCCATGGGGAAAGCCCCTGTGACAATAAAAGAATCGAAACCCACTCCAGTACCCTCTTCTATGGAGGATCTATCAGTGTAAAATGTAGTTCCATTCGGGTAATGGATAGGTTAATGCAATCATTATGAGTGCTACTGCTTTCCTGAATTGGGGAGAGAGGCCGCTTAAGGTTTTTTGATCACAGTGGTGGAGTAGATCAGCACCTACTGTATTTTGGAGTAAAGTTCTAGTTCTCTGAAGCATTGTCCTCCTATTTCGATGTCATATTTCGCTACGTGAGATTGGGCCTGTGCCATTGGTGTGAGCTGGGTTTTCAGTCTCAAGGTATATTTCGCTAAATGAGAATTGGACTTGTGCAATTGGTGTGAGCTGGGTTTATAGTCTTAAGGTGGTTGGTCTGTACTGCTTCCAGTAGTTATCTGACCTGTTACATCTTTCAAAGAATTTCAGTGTGGCATTGTCTCTTTGGTACTTATAAGGTTCAGTCTAGGTCTGAATTTGTAGAGCAGGTATTGATGTAGATTTTTCTGTACCACGGCAGCCCCTTAAGACTTTCTTCTATGCAGCATTCAGCTTTTTTTTGTGGCATCACTGGCTGTGCTAAAGGTTTCACATCTATATTCCATTACACGTCTTGTGATATGTTTTGTGAGGACATCTTGCATCTCACCCCATTTTGTTCCTCAAGTCTTTGTGGAGAAAGTAAGATTTGGGCGATGGTTTTGTCCTTGTTTACAACCATGTCGTTGTAAACAAGGACAAATTTAGCTGTTGCTAAATTAACAGCAAGCTGTGCCACTAGGACATTGCTGCTAGTGGCTCACATTGTGATGAGAATCCTATTATAGGAATAAACCCCAGCTCGACTATTAGGTCATTGATCATAATGTTAAAAAGCTTACAACTTTGCACTGCTACCAGGAGAATGCTCCTCAGAAATTGATGAAGCATCTCTGATGTGCCGATTTTTTACAGCCCTTCAAAGTGTGTCTGTTATTTCTGTCCCATTCTGTATATTAAATTTACTGCCATTGACAACCCTATGGATGTTAGTTTTAGCACTACCAATAGCTTTAGTTGGAGGCTATAGAGAATTAATAGAGTTGGGTTCTTAATAGAAAAAAGAAGAGTTTAAAGTCTAAAACTTAATGAAAAGCTTACAAATGTTTCATGGAAGCTTGTAAAAAAGTAATTGAGGAAACAAGAAAGGGAAAATCTATCTGCTCATATAATGCTGAGCTAATACACAATTGTCACTAAATGGGTAAATAAAACCATAAAAAAGAGAGTTTCTGATTGATAAACTCCACATTTATCAAATATGTCTGGCAAGTCAAGAATATATGAGAATTTTATGCTTACATTAGGATAGTTGGTTATTATGCAAATCAACCAAAAACATGAGGAAGAAATAGTGAACTAACTGCATCCAAGTATAATATACTGAGTATCTGTAAGGAGCATTAGGAAGAGCGTCTGTATAAAGGGGAATTCACTAATAAGTCAGATATGGATCACACAGAGGAATTTGACTCACAAGTGGTTTGTAAGCCAGGCATTAACCTCTCAAAAGTGCAATTAGTTAATCCAGAATCCAGAGCTCTGGATTACTTTGTCCTATACTGAGAAATGGATTCAGATTTTAATGTAAATAATTACTGTGGCATAGTGCTCTTTTCCTTAGCCTGTAAAATAATGACTGATATTCTAAGAAGTATATCTTAAGAGACATAGAAAATATAAAATGGGATACAGTAGAGGGAGGTCCGCACTAAATTGGATCTAATACAACTGCCTACATGTACACTACCGTTCATGGACGTATGAACACCTTTAAGAATTCAGTTGGTGAGGGAATAACAATAAATGTTATATTGGACCCTTTGCCTAGCTCATTAGGCAATATTATTGTTTTGAAAGAAAATAATAAAGTCACTTTTATAGCTTTTTATCACTAGGATTAGTTGTGCCGAAAAATGTCTTAGTTGTATGCCCTGTAATGTCTTAAACCCTTGTTTAAGGTATTTGTTTACATTAAGAAACTTCTGAACTCTCATTTTGAATTTTTACATTCAATGGCCCATTGTAGGCCTCTCTCTACTGAAACTCGTTCAGCCATTCTCGCATTACATGGAGAAAATCTATAAGTCTATCAATCTATCCGTAACACAGGGAGAAAATTAAGTGTTGTGCTTTGACAATGTATTTTATGTTATAATGCTACAGTGTTCATACTTCCATGAGCGGTACCGTCAACCGGAGTGAGAACAGCCAACATTTTTGTTTTTCTGTTGCTGAACACTTACCGTTCGACTAAAAAAATTCCCCTTTGATGTGTTGGTTTACAGGACCTTTTATTATCAGATTTTTTAGACTTTATGTGCGAATGAGAGAAAATAATAAGTCCGTGACTATAGTCATCACCTGTTTGGGATGAGAATGGCCATGACTTGATTTTATACAGACTCACCCATTTAAAGGGTGGGGTGAGTATAGCCAGAAATATAAACTTCCAAAAATGCTATAAAAATTTCTTTACATGCTGCAGTAAAGAAACCCTGTCTAATAATTGGTTGTGACACTTGGTTTCTGACAGTTATCCTAGGATCAAGAGGTTTGAAATAGAATCTTACACCTTATAACCTATTATAGTTTATAAATATGAAGGAGGATAAAAAAAAGGCAGTACTTTACATGTTATAGACTTCTAAAAGGTATCACCACGGCTCATGCCAAACAGCAAGTGGGTATATTGAGGCTGGGATTTTCAAGACCATACAGGGAGAATACCGAAGACCCTTCGATGTTAGGGTTAGAGAAGGAGAATGGAATGTTGAGGCATGTATTATAAAATTAAAGAGGAAATAAACAAAATTAACCCTCCCAACATCAGGTGAAAAAAATAAAAATAAATACCTGGTGAGGTATTTACGTGCCCAACTTAATTTGTTGGTGATTTTTGCTATTGTTCTTGTTTTAATTGTTGTATACATTGTAAGGAAAACAAATGAAATAAATAAATAAAACCTTACCTAAAATTTTACTGATGTAAAATACCAAGTGGGATCTAGAGGAACTCATAACTATTGTTTTTGTGGGAAAGAAAAAATCTCCATAAATCATATACAGCAATTTTTCTCAAATCAACAACTTCATAATAGATAGCTAAAGGAAAAATGGAATGTAATTTCATTAATATATCTCTGTTTTTACAAACATTGCATCTCATAAAACACAGCATGCGGTTCGTGTGGACCTAAAGGGGGTTAACAATTTTTGAATAACACAGGCCACCTTCTTTATTCAAAGAAAAAAAAGGTTACTGAACCTTTCTCTGAATTTCAAGTGAAAAGGACTATTTATGTGATAGTGAGGTAAGATTTTATCAAAAATGTTGTGATATCAACTGTTGCGACCCCAGCCATAGCGCAGAATATTGCTGGTCCCAACACTTACGATCTCGGCACTGAAGGGATTAATTATGAATAAGTTATACTTTGGTTTGGTTTATGGTTGTGCATTAGGCAACTTTGATGCTTTAAGAATAACAATGTATTTATTATTAAACCAGTTTTGCAGTTAGCAGTCTCTATGATTTCATGGTATGTGAATAGATTCAAATGTAGATGTTAGCTCTATTTTTTAAACCATGATTTATGTTTTTATAATAACTTACAGAATGCTGATATAGATGCACTACATAGTCTTGTGTGATTGTATCCTGCTTCCTTCTTAGAATGTTGATCATCGGGATGGGTTCTAGAGTTGCCTCTCCTCTTATTTAGCTTAGGATGTGGGATATTGCTATGTCAGCTGAGTCTTGATGTTATTACTGATTAATAAGTTAATAATAAAACTATAAATAGTCATTCTTACAAATATTTTACCATATGAAGAAATTTCATTATTCGGTGTTCGTATTTTTCTATTGCACATCACCTATTGTATGTTTTACTGTTAAATTGTAAGTTTTTAATTATGATATGTGTTAACTTATTCTGCCAGTGATATGGTCCATGAAGGATTTTATTCTCTTCTACAATTATCCTCTCAGACTGGTTCTTAGCTGGTCTTATTTACATGCGCCTGTGTGTGAAAAATGAATTCAACTCAAAAGATATTATTGAATGTAACCAGTTTGTTTTTTAACACTTGCTACCATATCTGCTATAGTATATAATGGTAATATCTGTTATATTGTTATTTTCTCATTTATATCTGTGTTCATTTACAATTTTGAAAAATTAGTTTTTTTTAATGAATATAGTCAACAGAAAGTTATCTCTTTTGAACTTCTTGAAAATATGTTTATATTGGTATTATTTACTGTAAACTGAGGTAACTGTAAGACTGACTTTATTTTTTTTTTCTGTACTCAATTGAATACAGTTAGCATAAATTAAAAAACTTAAATTTAACTAAAATGTAATTAAATTTTTTGTTGATATAAATGTTTGTTGGGCTTATAATTTGCATAGCTCTGTGGGTGTGTGTGCCTTTCTCGCTCCTCTTTCTCCCAATCTCTCTCCCTCTCTTTCTCAAAAAAAAATCTATTTTTTTTCTTAATAGAATTGTAGCCTTTGGTATTTGTCAATTTACATTTAAAGATGTATATTTATATATTTTTTTTTAATTTTTAGAATTAAACAAGAATCCAGTTGAAGGATTCTCTGCTGGCCTTATTGATGATGATGACATTTATAGATGGGAAGTCCTTATTATCGGACCACCTGAAACTTTATAGTAAGTTGTTTTTAACATGGCTTATATAATTAATGAGAGAAAAGCTCAGAATAATGACTCAAAATTATATTATTGAAAGAAAAGCTTTAGTCTTTCAAAAAGCATTTGGTAACTAGTCAATATTTATCCAGTACAGGTATCTTCAGGATTGAAAACCCTAAAATTACATTCATGAAAATGATTTTAAATTAAAGAAAGAAAAAACACTTATTATGGGACAAAATGCTTCATAAGAATGGTAGAATTATATGCACATGTGCCTGACTGTATATTGATAAACAGGCATTTTTCAGTTATCTGTCCATCATTATGATTTATAAATTAATAATTACATTAATACGGTGGTTTGATAATTAAGGGGATAAAGAAATAAGTGGTATTTGAAGGAAAATATAGAGGAGGATTCACCAATAAATATAGTTAAGAATTTCAGATTGAGGTAGAATGAATAATGGAGGATTTGCTAAAGGATCATTTCTACGAGGGTGATCCCAAAAGAAAGGTCTTTTATTTTTTATTAATTTAAAAAAAAATCATTTAAATTCTTTACATTTTTTTAAAGGTCGAACATTCTCCTATTTTTCTGCATAATCCCCATTTCGGTCGATGCATTTTTGTAGACGCTGTGGCAGTTTTTGTATACCCATGTCATACCAGCTTGCCACCAAGTGCGAAATCCACGCTGTTATTTGGTTTTCTAATGCAAAAGGCATTACACCTGTCAAAATTCATCGCCAATTGACTGAAATGTATGGCGAGTCGTGGATGGACCTCAAAAATGTTCGCAAATAGTGTAGGGATTTTACAGCCAGTTGCAATGAAATTCATGATGAGCAAAGGGGTGGGAGACCGTTAATTTCAGACCAGATAGTCGAGAAGATCAAAGAAACCATGCATGAAGATCGACGGATCACTCTGGATGATTTTTGCATTTTGGTTCCTTAGGTGTCCCGAAGCACCATACACAGGACCATAATGGAAAAGTTGCAATATTGGAAGGTTTGCGCTCGATGGGTTCCACGAATGCTGACAGAAGATCACAAGGGGCAACGTGTTGATTCTTCTTGTGAGTTTCTTCACCGCTGTGCAAACAACAAAGACTTTTTGGACTTAATTGCCACAGGAGATGAAACCTGAGCATTTCACTTCACCCCAGAGACGAAACAACAATCGCGGGAGTCGACGATCATTCCTCAAGGACTTGGCGGCGAGCTAGTATATGTCATATCGGCCAAACAAAAACTGCCACAGTATCTACAAAAATGCATCGACCGAAATGGGGATTATTTAGAAAAATAGGTGAATGTTCGAACTTTGAAAAAATGTAAAGATTATTGAAAATAATTTTTTTTTAATTAATAAAAAATAAAAGACCTTACTTTTGGGATCACCCTCGTATGAGAGGGGATTTACTAATTGATAGATTGGGATCTTTTATTCAAAGACCATATAGAAGAATGCAGTGTGAGAAGATTAAGGATGTAGGAAGGTTATTTAGTGGTCCTAAGGGTTTGAAAGAGAAATTTACGAAGATACATCGAAGCACCAGGGAACCCCTATGATGAATCTAATAAAGCGATTAAAAAGTCTCATCTCGTGCCCACCAGATAGCCCTCCAATGAAGAAGAGAAGAAGAGGGAGGCTTGTTAGGAATAATAACTGTTTAGGAGAAAAGAGACAGAAAGGAGCAGAACTAATTTAGAACACTTAACAGTTAAGGAGAGATTATGGAGTTTGGAAAGGAAAATCATGATCAACTAAATTATAAGCTGTGGATAAATCAACAAATTAGTATTGTGATTTTCTGCTTATTGATGAAGTTTTTAAGGTCTCAGGTAGCTTTTAGCAGGATGGATTGTTTGGAGTAATGGAATCGGAAACCAAAAAATTGTTGGTAAAGGTGGAATTTTGAATGGAAAATTAAATAGATGGAAAATCCTTATTATTGGACCACCTGAAACTTTATTGTAAGTTATTTTTAACATGGTTTATATTATGGGAGGAAAAAGACAAAGATGGTTAATTTTTACAGGATTTTGGTTCTACCATAGTCCTTAGTTCGGGACTTGACGGTGGAAGATAATAAGTCATCAGGAAAAACATTGAGGAAATAAAAGTTATCGGGATCAAATGTAGTTTCAGGTATTGAGTTGGGTCAAGTCTGGGTCAAGTTAAAGTGTAGAAAGAAGAGGGTCAGCGAAATGAGAGAGTAGCTCTTCTGGATCAATTGTTTAATGTGTTCAGATTTTACAGCGATTCCTGAGGATTTTCCATTTTGATTTAGGATTAGAGGCTAGTGATAGAATATGATGAAAGTATTGCACCTCATGGTGGCATAATTATGTTTAGGTGAGGTTTTGGAGGGATTTTAAGAAGTAGTAGTCGCCTCTGGTAGCACCTCTTCTAGCTCTTTTGATTCCATAGTTAATCATTGAGAGGGATAGGGGTTCTTAATGTATGGGTTTTAAGAAGGGGTGTTTGGTGATTAACAAAAATAAGGAGATTAGAAGATTTGACCACCTCATCAATCGAGGAGAGGGAATAAATGGGGTCTAAGGAATGGGATAGTAAATCAACATCTTGCCAAAAAAATTTCTTTGGCATGGACATGGACTTCATGGGAGTAGGGACTTAATCGGATATCAAGAGAAGATCATGAAAGGATAGATACTGGAGTTAGAGGTGTGGACAGTTAATTTTGGATAATATCTATGATAAAAAGGTCAAACTATAAGTCTGAGAAAACTGGATACAATAGGCATAAGTAGGTCACGAAGGTATATTCTATTTGGAAAATCGGAGGAGTTTGGTGAGAGAGCAATTATTACATTTTTAAAGAGAGAAGTTTATGTTAGTAGGAGAGATTTGAATGCAGACTATAGATAATATATCTCATTTCAACAGACTAACCAATTAGAGATAGTTAGGGATTGATATATTATTTATCAATCCCTAGCTAGTTTGATCCATCTATACCATCATGCGGACGTCAACCAATTAGAGATAGTTCTTTTCTTGTAAACAGTTCTGTATATACTTGTAACAAGTTAAACTGTTAACAAGTGAAATATTACTTCTATTTGGTTCGTCTATTGAAGTAGGATGTACTATCTATAGTCTTCATTAATCTGATTTTCTTGTTTTTTTTTTGGTTTCTGTTGATACCTGAATTGGCGAAGCAACTTTGTTGTTGTTAACTGATTTTCGAGAGAGAGACTGAAGGCTTTGTTCAGAACCTTTTGATAATAACCTTTTTATGGTTCATTTTTGTAGAGATTTAATAATTTGACTATCTATTATTGATTTAATGCTGAAAATTATTTAATGAAATTTTTTTAAAAATCAATGATCAACATATGTGTTGATAACAGTGAGATAATCGCTGATTTTTGGTAATCAAGTTAGTTGTTATGGATATTGGTTCATATTGCTGTTAAACTTTGTTATGTTTTCATAAAAGTATAATTGGTAGCCATGATTAGTTGTTTATCAAGCTTCTGATTAAAAACATTGAATGTTTATAGATTGCATTCTCTTGTATAGCTGTTTGTATAATAGATAACATTAACTATTATCTCTCCAAGGCTTGGAGTAGGCTTTTTTTATCTTAAGTTGTGGGCCTTCTGCACTGTTGACATGACTGAATGTGGCTCTTATAGATCCCCTGTTTTTATGATTTTACAAAGAGAATACATTAGCAATTATCCTCATTTCTGTTAAATAAAGAGTAGCTTTCTTCATCTGTACATTTTACTTCTTTTTATTTACTAAGGATAGGAGATGAGGTAACATGCAAACATTTACCCTTAATAAGAAGTTATTTTTTTGTTTTTTGCTGGCATGCCTCATTTATTGGCAGAAAAGAATCGTAAACCAAAACAATAAAATTCTTTCATATTCTAATTTTAAGATTATATGTGGAGTAATAATAATTTTTATTTTTTTTATAGTGAAGGAGGATTTTTCAAAGCACATCTATTATTTCCCAAGGAATATCCTCTGAGACCGCCTCGGATGAAGTTTGTAACTGAAATATGGCATCCTAATAGTAAGATGTTTTCTTTTATTACTAATAATTTTTAAGCATTGCCTATGATTTTAAGTATGACATAATTATGCTATATAATTTATGCTTTGCTGTTAAATCATTACCCTGATTTAAGTAGATAAATTAATTAATATTTTTATATTAAAAAAATTATTCTAGTGATTATAGCTAACAAAATATAATTAGAGTTATCAATTCTACAGAATTTTAATTATGAAAGTAGAGTCATTAAGAAATGCATTCCATACATTCTAAGTATAACCAAAATAGTTAATGTGGTATTGCCCGTGAGGTGTATTCTAATAATTTTAAGTACAATTTTTTAGATATTCTTAGACTTCATTTAAACATAATAAAGACTAATTCTACTTTTAATATAGTTGATTGCTTATGAAACATAGATCATTGAAGAAATTGATAAATTCAATTAGTTTCTACCATATATATTTTATTAGTCTATATTTAACTATAAATTTGGAAATGTTTATTACATTATATTCTGAAAAATCATATTTAAACAGTTAAAATATCTTCCAAGCTCTACTTGTTTTAAAATATCAATCATTACGAACGATAACCAAGATTTAGACAAGACCCATGATGTATACATAGACATTCATATTTAGAACAATAATAATTAACTTTGGAGTAGTTTTCAATTTTTATCTTGTCTTAGTGTTTAAAGGACATTAAATGTTCCTAATTTTTTTACGATTTTGGGTTTAACATATTTATGATTTATATTAAAATTCCTTTTTTTAATGATTGAAGAAATATTTATATTCAAATATTAAACAATTATATAATAGCAATAACAATTAGCAGTCTTTACAAGAATGATTCCTAAAAATATTTAGGCATGCATTAGCTCTTTTAATTTAAGAAGGATATATAAAAGAACTATTCGAAGGTAATTTCCAAAGGCATGTAAAGATAAACCTAGGAACATATTTTCCAGGAAAAAATATCATAATAGCTTTAAATATTTGTTCAATTCCAAAATTATATTATTCCTTTGGCACTTTAAAATGGACAAATACAGATCTGAGTTCAATAGATTCTTATATAAGTGTACAAATTGTGAATTCCAGAAAGTGTCATCCAAAATTGTTCGTGGTAAAAATGGATCTTTTACAAAATGTGGGAGAGCAAGACCTTTCAAAGAGTTTGCCATGATGAAGAACTTCTCCAGAATTATTTTACAGCTAACAAGACATTAGGAGTCAATCTCAATTGTTGCAGCATTAGACAGCAACTACACTGCTCTAAATCTTTAGAGCAGAAAATATCCCACAATTGTGAATCAAGAACTATTGCTTTATACATGGAAGTCTAAAAAGCTACATGAACGATGTTACTAAAGTTTATCGGCAGTGATAGTAGATATGGGTGCATCTTTAATGTTACTGTGCAGGGGTTCGTTATTTCCTGAAATTGAAGAATTTATTTTAGCAATTCCAGACCAGGTGATTGCTATACCTACCTACAGGCTCCGTGTATTTGGTGAAGCCATTTGGGAATTACTTTTGCCCCCTGTGTTGAACAGCATCAGAATCAATCCAGCAAATCGCATCTGGCTGTCAAGTGCTGGAAAAGAATATCTGATGAGGTCTATCTAATATGGCTAAGGTTTTCCACCAGGAGTAAGAGTCGACCTAGAAATTTTAAGTTCTGGACATCTGCCTTTACTATGAATACAGCCTAGGGGCAGTTATTTATAAATGCCAGGTCAAGCTATACTAGGACAATGTTATACTAGCATAACTGATCAGACTTCACCTCTCAACAAACGTTATATTTTACTTATTATGAAGGAAGAAAAAATGTAAATATTATAGAAGTTAATCATATGACAATTTTCACGGGGTAGTTGCCAAAAAAAATTCTAAATTATCAGGATCTAAGTAAAGAACTAAAGCAATGGCATAAGCTCGAGAAGGTTAGGGTTTTGCCATTACTAATACTTGATTTCATCAATCACTGCGAGCTCTTTTAAGGAATTGGATCCCTGAACAGCTTAGAACAGATGAAGAAAGCAGTGTTGCTTGGGACTGCGAGCAATGTTAAAAAATTTATAAACGTTGAAGATTTAGTTTTCCTGGCCTAACTCCTGACCTAGGTCTGGTAGGCTCTATTTTTGAAAAAAAAAAAAACAACAACGAGAAAGAGAGAAGCAATAACAATTACATAATAATAAATAGTATGTTAACTATATCTTGTTGCTGTATTTTTAAATTTCATCCAGTCACTTTTCATCATAAATTATTTAGTTTTTATATTTCTTCTGTTGAACTACTGATTATTGTTTATATTTAGAGACATTCAGTTTTTAATTACAAAATATACTCCCTTAATCCCCCTTTTTTTTTTTTTAATTATTTTATATATATACAATTTGTAATTCCTTTGAACCTGACGTTTCATCAGTTTAAGGTTTAGATGATGTTTTGTGTGTTTTCAATTAAAAAACCATGTTTTGTGAGTTGTTGTGGTTGTTCAATAGTTTATCCTCCCCTCTAATAATTTTCATAACTTAGTATTATTTACAAATGAAATATATATTTTTAAAATCCTGAAATAATTTTTCTTTGTAGACTAAAATGTAGCTTGTGTTCAATTTTAAAATATTTTTTTATGGTTTATTTTTGCAAAATATTTTAAAATATGAGTTGTAGCCAATTATAATATTACTTATAATAATAATTTATTGAGTAGTAATGAAAGAAATTGTTTTTTCTTCTTATGGAATTTTTAATTTTTTTTTTAATCTCAATTTTTTGTCTTTTAAGAACAAAAATGAATAGGAATATTTGTTAAGAAACATATTCCTTTTATATTATTATTTCTAACTAGTTTTTTGATTTATTAAATCAACAAAAAGTGTTTTTAAATGCAAAACAATGTAAAATAAACATTGACCAGTTTCAAAAATGTTAGGAATAATCCGGTAGGGAATTGCATATTTGTTTATTCTCTTTTTTGCTTTTAAATTTATATTAGTTTTCAATCAGTCTGTTTTTTTAACAATGGATAGGTAACACCTTTAATTATGCTCCTCTAAGGTGCCTAACAGTGACATTATGCCATCCTGATTGATCTGGTGCAATGAGAGACTTTCAGATCAATCCAGATTTTGCCTTAAAAACGATTTTCGATGTCAAAGAGTTAACAGGAAGCGTGACAAATACACTAGACCTCAACACATTCCTCAGGTGACTGTTTTTAGTGGAGGTGGTGTAATGTTATGGGCCGGTATTTATATGAGTGACAGTATAACCCTTCACATCATCGATGGAACATTGACAGCACAGCGATATGGTAAAGAAATCATCAGTGACCATCTTCCAGAGACTTGTTTATTCAATATTTGATGTTTCTGGATGATAATGCACGGCTACATCGAGGAAGAATAGTTTTAGACGCATCAGTCACTTTAGGAATAAGACATCTTACCCAGCCTCCTTGTTCTCCAAATTTAAACCTAATTGAATTCAGATGGGATAACAAAGAAGGTTATTTGCACAAAATTCACTACCTCTCACACTCCGAGAACTGCAGGACGCTTTCGAAAGCTTTGGCAGGAAATTCATATGGAAACTAGTGATAACATCATGAACAGTAGGTAAAGGAGATGCTGGGCTTCTGTGGAACAAAGAGGGCACTTGACCCAATATAGTAAAAATAAAAATTGCATTTTTTGTAAAAAATGAAATTTATTGTGTTTTTTTTTTTAATAAAATAATTATGTTCTCTAACCAAGTTTTTTGTCAATTTTTTTCCCTAATATTTAAAACAGAAGATTTTTACTTTTAACAAGAAATTAAGAACATACCCCTATTCAATAGTTTATTTTTAAAGGAATATTTTTTTAATGAAAAAGTAAGGTTTATTATCTGGAAAACATTAGAGTTCCATTGTTATTTTTCTAGTTTCCAAAAATTCTTTTCTTTATATTTTTCCAATTGTTATAATCAGATTAAATAATTGAGCTTAAAATTTTTTCCTTTGTTTCTTTTAAAGATCTATAAAACAATTATTGGAAAATATTTGTATTAAAATTATCCACAAATTAAATAAACAACTATAAGTTTATTATTATGTTATGTTCTTGTGTGCTTAAGATTGTAGGTCATTGATTGAAAACATTAAGCATCCAGTGAATTGTGTTAAATATAATAGTTGAAGTTCCTCAAATATTTTTATATGTATTAGTATCTGCAATTGTTTATATATTGGTGAAAACCAATTTTTTTACTATTAGCGGCAATTTAGTTTTATTATGCTTGCTATTTTTTAATTAATATCTTATTAGCCTGAAATATTAATGCCCAAGATGTTTTAACAGGACAGCATTAATAATTTATATTATTACTGTATGAATATGAGAATCAATGATCTATTATTTGTAAGACTTAATTGGTTTTTAGAATGATAATGTACTTGACATTGAAAATGGTTTGTGCAGTAAATAATTAATAGGATTGGTGAAAAATATATCACATATTTAAACTCAAGAATTACTTTTGCAACCTCATTTGCATCTCATAATTAAGGTGTTATTTATAGATCATTTGATGGCTTTTGCTAATTTATAGCTTATTTATGGTTTTATCTTCTTTCATCACTTCTGATCATAACTATAATTTATTGATATTCATAACTGTGAAATGATTATTAATTTGTACTAATTTAACTTACTATATGTACATTATAATTTTAATCCCATCCAAGTTGTTTTCATTTAACTATTCTAAGGTATTGTTACTATTTTTGTGACTACTCATTTATTTTTATTGTACTGAATTAATTAAAATATGTGAGGCCTCGAAGAAATATTCATGTTTGCTTTCTGTCTCACATCTCTTTTACGTTCTAATTCAGAAGATTTGCTATTTACATTTTTTTAATTGTATATCTTAAATATACCCATCTATTTTAAATTATTCATTGATTGTTAAATAATAGATTGTATTGTCAGTATACTATAAAAATTAAAACGGGTTACAGTGCTTGGAAGGAATTTATATTTATAATTGTATAATTAATTATAAAAACAGTATTTATACTACTTAATTTCTGTTGTTTAATGTATGGAGAGGATAGAAAAAATAAACTGACTTTCATATTGTTCATTTTCTTATAGATTAGATCCAGTAGGTTTAATTTTAAACTCAAGGATTATTAAATTGTTGTTTACTTCCAAAGATGAAAATTTTGACATTAGATTAAAGGAATTGGTTTGCTGTGTAAAATTGTTCAGTTGGTAAATTGTTATTTGAATGTATTTTCTTTGATGAAGCAATTTTAATCAAATGATTAATGAACCAATTAATTGTTCATCCTTAAATAATGGTTCTAATTTGAGATCATATATAGGTTAATACAATGGTAGTGCCTTGTACATAACCGCAATTATCGGTGTGCCATGCTGTACGGTTCACAATAGTTACCTGCAATTCAGATCCACTGAAGTCACAGTCAAAGAGTAGTTGGCAGCAATATACATCAGCTTGAAGCTCATGAATTTCTAATCTTCTTTAATTAAGTTTATATTAAAATTACAGACTTGTAATTAATGTAAAGATTATTATGCAGTTCATAATTTAATCCTTTTTTTTATATTTTTTTTGGTGTGACAATTGCACCGCGACCTATTCAGGTCTAATGCCGCTTATTTACAGCCAGAACGTGACCTTTGATTGCTCCACAAATCTAAGTAGATTTGTTGGATTGAATAGCTCACACTGCTTTGGGTCTGTAAAGTAGTCCAGACCGAATAGCAGGAATTTCAATCTTGAGAACCTGCTACACAAGCAAATAATGTGGTAAGCTGTTTCATCCTCATGACAGAATCTACACAAGAGTGATTTTGTCAGCTTGAGTTTGAGCGTATGATTGTTCATTTTACAGTGTCCAGTATAGATCGCTGTAATTGTTTTGAGTGAGACTGTCCATTTTCCGTAAAATCCAAATTACTAGTGTCGGGTAGGTTTTGTACTTAGATGTAATTATTTCGTAATTTTATAATAAAAAAAAAAGCTTAATTAGCTTTTATTTATGATTTGTTTTTAATATAACTTTTTTTAAATTCATTTCTTATATTGAAAATTTAGTAATGATTATTATTCATTCAAGATTCATAGTCAGTATTATTTATTAGGAATAGATAGGGTATGGCACATTGTAAAAATGTGTTTTTAATTCCAGTTTAAAATAAGATTTTCTTATTTTGTACTATGCCTGTAATATTATAGCCCAGTCAAAATAAACCGTGTCTCAAATTCAAACAAAGCTGGAAATAATTTTAGTCTACTCTAGGCATCCCATATAAGAGTAATATTAGTTTGCAATGGTTTCTGAGGTGAGCCAAACTTTTGGGAGCCAAAAAAACCTCTGTTTTCAGTTTTGGCTTATAATATGAGAAAGGTACATCACACAGACAATTGTATTCTTAACTAAATTAAAGAGCATTAAATTCTGTGCCCAAAGCTCTGCTTAAACATTAAATTTGGTTCAGGGGTTTGATCATAATTGACAGTCAAAAATAGGCAAATTTTACCGTTTTGACTGAAAAGTATGTTAATGCTCAGTTTTACACGCCTGTAACTCAAAAACTTTTATTTCGAATGAAAAATGTCAAATAATTTAAGTTATAGAACATCAAGATCTACGTTTATAGCAGACCCATTTTTTAAAATATGATCATTCCTATCCATAGATAAATGCAAAATACTGAAATCAGTCGTAGCCCTGATTTTCTACTATGTGGCTATTTTGTATTATCATCATGTCTGACCTCATAATCATTAATTATAGTCTGGAAAATTGAATTTTAATATATTTCGATTGTCCAATTTGTTCTCAAGATTGTATCCAGAAGCAGTGAGTTGGATTGGGTGGTGGAAGGAGGTGTTTCTGTTTACTTTTGCTCACGTAGTGATGTTGAGTTCCATACCAAAATTTAATAAAATTAGACAAAAAATAAATTAGATTACATTTATTTGAAATCAACACCGATTTTGGCTTATGTGAAAACATGTAAATTAATGTGTAGTATAGTAATAATATACTACTATAGTATAGTAGTATAGGTAAATCTCCTTTTTTTTTTTTTTTTTTTTTTTTGTTACAAATCGTAGTTTAAATGATTCTGCAAAATATAGTTGAAAGCTCTCAAATATTAAATTTGGTTCAACGGTTTGGTCATAATTGACAGTCATTTTACTATTTTAACTGTAAAGTATGTTATGCTCACTTTTACATGCATGTGACTGAAAAACGGTTATCCCAAATGAAAAATATCAAATAACTTAAGTTGCTGAGCATCAAATTCTGCATTTTTAATTTGATCATTTATCCATTGTAGGTCCTAGCTTTGTACTGGAGCATTCATGGACTAATTTCTTCAGGAATTTTTTTATTACTTTTAGATTTTCAATAATGAGAAAGTTAAGGAACTACTTTGTATCATACTGTATTTATTTTA
Source organism: Rhaphigaster nebulosa (assembly GCA_948150685.1). Taxonomy (NCBI): domain Eukaryota; kingdom Metazoa; phylum Arthropoda; class Insecta; order Hemiptera; family Pentatomidae; genus Rhaphigaster; species Rhaphigaster nebulosa. The sequence continues at coordinate 71,332,833 of OX411307.1, read as the reverse complement.
TATGTAGTTTGGAAGTATATGATGAGTACTATTGCAGTGAATAGTTAAATACAGGCTTACGGGAATGAAGTTGGAAACTATTAAAAGATACTGTTTTTTAGTGTCTAATCTAATCTCTGTTTACTCGTTAATATAGTCTGTTTTTATTAACTTATTATTAAATTGTAATTAAACCTTGATCTATTGAAGCCTGCATAAATATCAAAATTGTCTATTTTTAGCATAGAGTTTAGAGGGCCACTGAGGGCACAGATTCCTTGTTTGCTATACAACAATTCATTTCTCAGAACAGAGTGGAGACGTTTTCATTGTCAGGGAAGATATAGGCCTATTGGTCTTGCTGACTGCTTATGGGCATCCAGAACCTATCTCCAACATCTTCCTGCTGAAACATGGTTAAGGAAAAATAACACTTGTATGTACTTGAAAATTAAAAGCTCTCCAAAAAGCAATGAAAAAGAAGTAATGTTCCTGCACGCTTTCAGAGGGTACGACGGCATAATAAATTATAACCTAAATTAGTCTACCTCTTTCAAAAGAACAACAGCCTTCAAAGATCAGTTTCTGTTTTCTAAGTTCCTTTTGCTATGCCTGATCAAATTACAGTGGCAGGAACCAAGTTTATTGTGAATTTATACATATACGAGTGACAGCTACAAATCACTTAATGAAAGTTGCCTACATCTCTTCCAGAAATTAATTTCAACTTGGCAAGTTTACCCCAAACTGAGGCTACTGCTCAGCAGCATTCCCTGAGGTCAGAGTTGGGCGAAAATTATCCAATTGACGATTGATGACTAAATGTTGTGACAAAAAAAATTTATCATGACTAATGCCTAATTTTTTAGTCATTACGTGACTAATTATGATATGAATAATTGGAAAATAATAATTTTTTTTGTCATTTCAAAGGACTAACGACTAAAAATTTAGATTAAAACTTATATTTCGATGCGATAAAGGTTCTAATTGATTTCATTGTTTTATTTATTAATGATTTATTTTTCTGTTCATCTGTGACTTTAAAGTTGCTAATTATTGCAATAAGAAAAATCCTTCTTCAAAATCTTTATCCAGGTATTGAAATTAACTCTTATTTTTCTCTCAATATAATTTTTATATTTGAAAATAAAAAATAAAAGTCTGTTTACTTTTTATAATTTGATTAAGAATATAAAAAAAAATTCAATATTTTCGATAATGAGGTCCATTATTGGGTTATCGATGGTGCTAATTAAGAACATACTATCAACTTTAAGATCGTGCGCTCACTTGTCGATTTATTTTAATATTTCAGATACCCTCGATAACGAAGTCCATTATTGGGGTATCGTAAAAGGGGTTTATTATGGAAATATTATTGATCTTAAGATCTTGCGCTCACATATCGATTTATTTTAACATTTCGGATATCCTCGATATTGAAGTCCATTACTGAGTTATTGGAGGTGCTTTTTTTCAATATAGTGAGCGTGTATTAGTTTTCGAAGATACTAATTATGAATTTCGTATCAAATCGATTAATTATTACTTTTATAGAATTCTTCAGTATAGTGATCGTTTATCAGGTTATTAAGCACCCAAATTGCGACTTTATTATAGAAATTTCGATTGCATATGCGCATTTAGATTTACTGGTAATATCACTCAATGCAAATACACACAGTAATAAAATAGTAGAAAATAACTTTCTATTCAAGATCTTATGATTTATAAATTAATAATAATGGAACTTGATACCGAAGAAATCGGAAAAATTAAAATAAAACTATACTCGATTAGTATTTACTTAAAAAGGAACATTGATAACCCAATAATGAACCTCAATACCGAGGATATCCGAAATTTTTAAATAAATCGATATGTGAGCGTGTGATCTTAAAATCGATTGTATTTTCATAATTAGCAGCATCGATAACCCAATAATGGACCTCTGTACCAAGGATATCCAAAATGTTAAGATAAATCGAGAAATATTAAATTTAATTTGTATTAATTATTATAATAACCGACCCCTGCCTTTATCCCTAAATTATTATATTTTACACTTACAAAGTCAAAACTTTTATTATGAAGGAAAAATAATACTTCCAATTTCATCTTTTATCAGGAAATAAATACTAGCCGGCGACCATTTAAGCCTCAATTGAATGCGTGTAGAGATGCTGAGCGAAATCTGTTCACGAACAAGAAGCATATTTTAGATCATTGGAGAGACCATTTTAACTTACTCCTGAACGATAGAGAGATGTAGGAGAATAGAGCGGAGATAAGTATGCCAATAGGTGATATAGAACGCCTTATCTGGAAGACATTGAGGAGGATATCCAGCTATTAAGAAATAATAAGGCTCCTGGTGCTGATGAGCTTCAAGGTGAACTGATCAAATATGGGGGTGAAGAATTGAGAAGGTTCCTCTACAACATTATTATGGACATATGGCATAAAGAAGAAATCCCCTATGAATGGTATGAGACATTAATATAGCCAATACACAAGAAAGGTGATGTGCTTAATTGCAATAATTACTGTGAGATCTCCCTGCTGTCTTGTGTCTATAAGGTATTCTCGAAGATATTACACAAAAAGCTTATCCCATTTGCGGGATGGGAAATCTGATTATACCAGGCTGGCTTCATAAGGGGCAGATCCACGATAGACCAGATATTCTCGGTGCGGATTATCTTGGAGAAAGCAAGGGAACACAAGAAAAATACACATCACTTATTCGTTGATTACCAAAAAGCTTATGATAGCATCAAAAGAGAAGAATTGTACCAGGCTTTGCTTGAAATGGGAATACCAACTAAACTCGTACGCCTGATAAAACTCGTACGCCTGATAAAGTTAACTATGAAAGAAGTTAACTGCAAAGTTCGAGTCTAGGTAGACACACCTGAGAATTTCCACACATATAAAGGACTTAGACAAGGGGACTGCCTTGCATGCGTACTGTTCAACTTGGTTCTGGAATACGTGGTGAGGAAATCAGGAATTCAGATAGGAGGCACGATATTTAATAAATCTACAATCATTTTGGCCTTTGCGGATGATGTTGATATTATTGTCAGAACATATGCAGATATGAGCAGGGCATTTCTTGGGCTTAAGAGAGCTGCAGCTGGGTTGGGGCTAGTGGTGAATGAGGCGAAGACCAAATATATGCTCGCAAGGCCTTAGGGTGCTGTTCAAACTCCCCCACAGGTAGAGATCGGTAGTAACACGTTCGAGAGGATTGAAAAGTTTATATACTTGGGCACCCAGGTGAATTCCAACAATGATATTAAGGCAGAGATTGAGAGAAGACTTTTGGCAGCCAATAAATGCTACTTTGGTCTCCATAAGCATTTTAAAAGCAGAGCGATCTCCCGTGCAACAAAGATAAGCATATATAAAACCCTGATTCGACTGGTACTAATATATGGGTCGGAGTGTTGGATCATAACAAGAGCCCAGGAATCCCTTCTCCTCTGATTTGAGCGACGCACATTGCAGAGAATATTTGGCCCCATAAATTGTGATGGAGCATGGAGAATCCGAGGCAACGCAGAACTTGGGGACCTATACAAGAACCCGGACATCGTGATAATCATCAAGGTTGGACGGCTTAGGTGGGCTGGTCATGTTATAAGGATGACACGGGACCAGATACCACGAAAAATCCTTGATGAAAAAATATATGCCACCAGAAGAGTTAGTAGACCATGGCTGAGATGGATGGATGGGGTCGCATCCGATGCGAGATACATCCTGGGTGTCTGAGACTTGAGGGCAGCAGTGACCAACAGAGATGACTGGCGGACCAAATTGCGGGAGGCCCTGACTCTACAAGAGTTGTAGTGCCGAGAAAGAAGAAGAAGAATTTCTTCATGGTTTTGCTTTAATTAAAAGAAAATATTTTATTGCTTTTTTTTAATCAGAAATAAGTAGAAACTGAAATAAATTGGTTTTCATTTGATTAAATATTTATTTGAATAAATTTTTATCAGACTAATTTTTTTATCCTAACGAAATTTTAGCTTAAAATCGATGTCTAAAAATGTATTCGGATTTTATCAGATTAAATTTTAGTCAATTTAAATAAAATTTGATTCATGATTGAAAATTTAGTCATTTTTCTAGTCTGATACATTTTCAGCCAGCTAATGCCCAACTCTGCCTGAAGGTGTACTTACGGTTGCAAGTGTGGAGAAAAAACTTCCTTCATCTGCAGCATTGTGGCTGGAAGAGCACTAAAGATGGTCTAGTTCCAAATGCCACAGAACCGCTGAACATGCTCTTGCTTCCGCTTCTGGATACAGTGTTGGGAACAAAATTAGACGATCAAAATGTATTGAAATTCAATTTCCTAGGCTAAAATTAGTGATTTTAAGGTCAGATGTAATGAGACTACAGGAATTGCCACTTAGTGGAAAATCAGCACGACAACTGATTTTAGTTATTTTGGGTGTATCTATGGATTGGAATGATCAAATTAAAAAAATGTGATTGTTATAAATGCAGAATTGGATGCTCTACAACACGAATTATTTGAAATTTTTCATTTGGATAAACTGTCTTTGATTAAAACCATTTCCAGCTTTGTCTGAATTAATTTTCACCAAAATTCTAATTTAACTGGGCTATGATATGTTTTAGGGAACTTAACCGTATGAATTTTTTCTGGTCATTTGTTTTTATTTTTTTAGTGCAATAGAGTAAATTCGTTTGAATATTGTTTTACTGTTACCAGTTAATTTAATGTACTTTGAAATAATTTTCATCTTTCATTATTAATAAATTAATGTAAAAAAAGAAACATTTATCTTAGCTTTTAGTCATCACGACTTTAATAAAGGCTTGTTTTTTTGTTTTTAATTTATCCCAGCTGTTTATATTGTATTACCTATGATAAATCCTTGTATTTTACTTTCACAATGGACCAGTTTATTCATTAAATTTTTCCCTTAAAATTCCTATTGAATTTTTTCTGCGTAATCATGGAATGTTATAACAGGTTTTTGGCGAATTTAGCTGTTGAAAATATAATTTGCTCTGGTTTAGGATCTTTTTAACTAATAACAAGCATAATTGTGCCAGAACTTAATTCGTCTGCTCTTTGATTTGATTCTATTTCCTAAACTCAGCCATTTTTATATACTTTGAGAAAAAGTATTTTGGATTGATGGATGGCTTATGAAAACAAGGCAATCTGGATTTTAGTGTATGAATATTTGGATGTAGTCTATCATTGGCTCCAGTGTATTTTATCAATGAAAAGGTATGTTGAAAGAAAGAAATTTCTTTGCATTTTGCATTATGAATACTTTTAGAATGCAGTATATGTTTTCAAGTTTGCTAACTGTATGTTTCTTGATATTGTCGAAGTAGTCTTTAATGGTCTACAGGAAAAATTAAAGTTATACTACTAGTAATGGTGATTATTGCTCATATCCCAAATAGGAGTTGAAGAATTCCTCTCTTTCCATTTTATGATCTTGTCGTAGATGTGCTAGAAGATGGTGTATGTTATTTGCACCACTCTTTGGCCATTCTTTGTTTTCCAGGGAAACCTTCTGGTACCCATGAGTAGCTGAATGCACCACTAAATCACCTTGTGGTAGGAGAAATGGAGAAGTCTTGGCTGTAGTTGAACTGGAAACCATCATATTCCTGCCTGAATTCTCAACTTAAAGAGCACTACAACTACATATCTGGTGATTACTTTGCCAAATTCAGACAGAAATGCTTCAGCATGTATTATTTTGTTTTTAATTTAAATTATTTTTAATAATTAAATCATAAGATTTGTTCACAGTTTAATATTCAATGGAAAATCGGTATTGATAATGAACTATTATCCTTACAATAGCTTGTTTTTTTGTTTTTTTTATTTATTTAAATGTTTGTGGATTTATCTTTCTGAACAATGTGCCTATCTGCACATTTTCAAGAATTCAATCAGTTTTTAAATTCAGTCTTAAATAAGTTATATTATTTAAATACATGCTGAAACATTGTGGACATTTTCTCACTTATGACTGAAGATTTAAAAAAAATATAAATAAAGAAAGTCTTTGTTATAAATAACCAATCTTTGTTAGTAAATGATGATCTAAATTATTAATTCTATCTCTAGATGCAATAGAATAATTTGTTAAAATACTTTTTGTAGTTTTCATAACTTCCTAAAGTTGTTTGTGTATGCTCATCATCCATGTTCATTGATCTACTAAAGTTGAGAGAGGAGAAAAAGCTTAAACCTGGTCTGTAGTTCCTTATTAACTTGCTGGATTCTACTGGCATAGGTTTTCTTTATCCTTTAGTAACAGCTCTGTTGATTTGTTAAAATTCGTATGCACAATAGAATTCCTTACCACACTTTCATTTGTTTTTACACTAATTCTTTTAATGAAGTTGATTCATCTTCTCGTCGATTTATTTTGTTGTAAATTTCTAATTCAAAATCTCAACCTCTTTGAAAATTGAAACTTTCATTTGTTGTGTTTTGATTCCTTTTGAGGTAATTATTGTGTTCTATAATAATTTTATTTCTCATAATGATTAAATTTTGTTTTTAGTAATTGTTTTTATTCGATTAAATATTTCTAATTATACCACTTTCTGGTTGTAAAATTAATGATTTTTAAAAAATGTTCGGGTTCAGGTTTGACTTTTGTTTGTGTCAATGATTTGATCCCTTATACTGTTTTAGAAGTACCTTCAATAAGTTTTTTATATTTGTTAGTCATTGTTTAGTGATATTATAACCATAAATATAGAATAAATATTGATTTGGCTGTTACTAAAATAATTTGTTTAATAAAATTTGATGATTATCTAAATTTTCATGTTTGCTGGCACTGATTTCAAATTTTTGTGTGAACCATATCATATATACCTATTATACTTCACTCTATCCAGGAATTTGTTTGGTGTTAGAAGTTGTAGATATTGATTTTTAGTTGCTATTACATTATTTTTTTAAATAACTAGATCTGTGTAAATCTTTTATATACATGGCCAAGATTGTATTCAATCATAAATAATGGTTTTCACCTATTTACTTGTTCAGTGCGGAGGACATGAACGTGTTTTTGTCTTTAGGTTTAAAAAAGTTAACGTTTATTAATTATTTACATTTACAAAGTTGAAATTGGGGTTGATGTAAGATGGCTCTACATACTGTTTTAGTTAACGCTGCTAGATTTGTCGCTGCATTCCATGTTTCTTCAAAACAGACAAAAATATAAGCTTCACATAAAGATCATTAATGTAACAGGGAACTTTTTTAACCTTTAATCTGAGTGAGGTATCTCAAAAATGATATCATGATCTCATATATATATATATATATATATATATATCCTTAAACTAGAGTTGATTTATATATTCAATATTCAAACAACCTGCTAAGCCATTCTAAATACATCTAGATATAGGTGCAAAATATTAATAATTATCATCATACATTATCAAAGAAAAGCTAATTTTAAATGATTGTTAATAAAATCATACTTAAAAATAAGATACCAAATAATTGTCTTTTTGCAATATTTGAATATTAATAGGACAACTGCCAGCTTCACAATAAGAGTAGAAAAAAAAACCCACCAAATATTGGAAATTTTTTCACTTTTTTTTCTTTTAACTAGAAAACTAAGCATTTTTTGTAGATAAACATTCTATACAACATTAAAGTAGACTAAATTTCCGACAAAATGTGTTTATTACATTTAATTTTTGGCCAGCCTGCAATGCCGCTAGAGCTTGCTAAATAAAGGCCACCTTTTTAGTCTAGTCAACAGTGGGTTTTCTGAAGAAAAACTACAGAAGTTTTGTTCTCAACAATTCTGTTTTATGTTTATTGGGGTTGCTGAATCCGAATTTCAGGATTGCCTTCACCAGCCACCGCAAAGTGGGGCAAAACCGCAGTTTTTTGGAAAAAAAATTCTACAGATTGCACAATTTCGTGTTAAAAATTCTGAAAAAAAATTAAACGTATTCTTCAGAACAAACTATATTTCAGTGTCGTTGGACAATGCTATTGGTCCACAAAAATTTCGGGTCTCGCACTATCTCAGTCCCATGATGAGGTAGTGCACTGAGGATGGTACCAATCAATTCTGCATCCAAAAATACATGGAAAATTACACTTCACGTACATTTTGGGGTGCTGATTCGATTGAGCATTCATAAAATAAAATATATGGAACAAATTAATAAATATTAATCATTTACTGTTTTTTTTATTTTTCATAATTTGAAATAGTAATTATTCTTAAATAAAGTCTGTAGACTTCCTCCTCACACTGCTTAATGCGGTCCATAGAGGATAGACAATGATGATGAATTATTCTTAAAAGTTGATATTGTATAATACACAAAAAATTATGTAATTTATCCCTGATAAATTTAAATTCACGAATGTCAGGACTCGCATGTTAAGACAGGTAGCATATTTTTTCTTACTACAAATGTTGAATTCCTGATTGCTGAACTTGGGAATGTCGGAATACAACTATATACAGAAATATTAGATCAAAGATCGCATTGGTAAATCTCAGCAGATTGAATAAACAACACCGCAGGTTTGAATAAGCACTTTTAAAACAAACAATTTTACTGAAGCTGGAATTACATTCTATTGCAGCTGAATTTTTTAGAGGAGTTTCTTGAAAGTATCAAGATTATAAAAATAACTAAGTCGTGCTGGAGTTCGATGGAGCTTTTATTGAATAATTCAACAATCTTTTGTCCTCATAGGCATAATCTTTTATTAGGGGGTGCACGAATCATAGTATCTTGGGGGGTCCTTCCTTACTCCCCAGTCGGACGTGGATCCGGAGGTATTCTTTAATCTCCTGGAAAAATTGTTGAAGAAAACTGTCTATAACGTATTTTATGCAATTTTTTGTGTTAAAATTAAAACAAAAATTTAACATTCTTGGGCTACTAAAATATTAGACTTAATTATTAGCAGATGCCTGTGCCACCCCCTGTTTTGAAGGAAAAGATGGTACCCATAATTGATGGTATAATCATTTCACTAAAAACAATCAAGTTTCATTAACCATTTGCAAAGTTAGTAAGGAGAGTGTTAGAATGATTTCCCATAAACTAGAGGGTCTGACAGTTCATTAATTTTATTAATTTGACCTAGGCATACCAGGCATTTGTAAAATAATTAGTTTCAGCCAAATGTCATTGATACTAGAGCACCACAGAACAGAAGTGGCTTTTTTTTAGCAGGATCTAGCAGCGTCGCAGGTTGGCCAAAAATGTAAAATACACTTTTTGTAAAATCTTTTGTCTACTTTAATTTTGTATTAAATGTTCATATTCAAAAAATGCTTGGTTTTCTAGTTATAAGCGATAAACTAAAAAAAGTTCCAACATTCTGGTTTTAGTTCTTACTTTCTTTATGAAGCCGGCAGCTGGCGAGGTGGCAAACCTGAAATTCGAATTCAGTACCGCAAAAAACAGAATCATTGAGAACAAAACTTCTATACTTTTTTCTTCAGAAAACCCTTATTGACCAGACTAAAGAATTGGCCTTTTTTTTTAGTGCGCTCGAGCGCTGTTGCAGGTTGGCTGAAATTTAAATGTAATAAACATTTTGTGTGATTTAATTATTTATAGAATGTCCATCTTAAAAAAAATGCTTAGTTTTATAGTTATAAGCGAAAAACTAAGAAAAGTTCCAACATTTTTTTTTTCTTTTATTTTCATAGTGAAGCACAATGGTTCAGAAATGCTGAATTTGTGGCCTTAAACCATAGTATGGTCTATAGCCTTCATAGCCTATCCAATAATGGTTTAATTAATTATTTTGTAATAATATTAATTCCTCAAAACATTTTGATTGGTGAGGGGAAAGAAGCGTTTAAAAATCATTATTTTTGTATGACCAATTAAGCAATTGAACTATATTTACTAAATAAACTATAAACTAGGTATTGTACAGTACAACAATACAAAATAAAAGACTTAGTCACTATCTAAATAGGAATCTCTTTCAAAACTTCATTCTGATTCCTTGAGATGAATTGTAGTAAACAAAATAGGAAAAAAATTAACATGAACTTAACACTTTCCAGTTTATAAATACTTGAATTTAAGATTTATATTTAATACTTCTGGGTGGTTATATTGATTCATAACTGACCAAGTCACAAATTTGACTTCGTTATAATTTATAGGTATACAAATCATTAAATTAAATAAAAATCAGTCTATTCACTTATTTCGTAAATAATATGATAAAGCAAACACTTTATACATTAGTTTGAGGTTTTAGCCTGTGACTGTAATATTAAGAAAAAATAAATAAGTAAGTTGAGGTAGGTAAGGTGGGGTGGGGTGAGTGTGTACACAGGCTTTAAACGGTATAATATTAGTCCAATAGCATTAAAATGCGCAGCAAGTGTTGTTTATTTATCATATACTAGGATGACACAAAAGTTTTGTCGGTTCTTGAATGGAATTGTTTGTTTATCTGCCCTGTTCTGTATCAGTCTTTAATCCTTAACTAGTCATGTTTATCAGAAAGAGAACCTTTCAAACAACAATTGTTCACTCAGTTATCATATATCTTCCAAACCAATACCTTTTAATATGAATTCAGAAAAATTTGAACTTCGTGTACTTTTGCGGTATTATTGGAAACAAAGATTTACTGTGCCTGCTGCTCGAAAAATATGTGAAGTAGAGCGGGAGAGTGTTGTGAATGAAAGAACTGTGCAACATTGGCTTGGGCGTTTCAACAGCGGCCACACCACCCTTGAAGATGAACCAAGTTCTGGGCGCCCATCTGAGTAGAAAATTGAGACTACAGAAAGGGCAGTTAATGAAAATCCATCAACCAGTACCACCTGCCAACTGTCGACTATTCTTGGGGTTCAGAAAGATCCTGCCCTGGTCAATCAGAAGAGATTTCTCCTACAACAAGATAATGCCCGTCCTCATGCTGCTGGGATAACTCCGAATAAAATTGGAGAACTTGATGGTCTAGAACTTCTACCACACCCTGCATACAGTCCTGACCTTGTCCCCTCTGACTATTACTTATTTCGCTCAATGGCTCATTTTCTTTGGGGGAGACAGTTCAATAATCAGGAGGAAGTCGAAAACGGTGTTCGTGAGTTATTCGGTTCAAAAGATAAAGACAGTAGCTTAAGACAGTCCAACACTAGGAGCTACACTTTGAGGATTGAGCTATAAGTTGTTATTTTTCAAATACAATTTTATTGTACTTTACAAAACACCGACAACACTTTGTGTCAACCTAGTATTAAGGTTATAATTTCATTTTGACACTATAGGACTAATGTGATATCCTTTAAACCACATTTAAGTATAAAAAAATGAGCAAAAACAAGCAGCTCATATTTAAGCACACAAAAACTTGCAGTGCGCACAATTAATCACCATGAGAACTTCAACTTTCTGCAAACAAGAAACAAAAATTACTTATTCATTACGGAATCGATATTAAAGAACACCTGCTAATGACATTCTATCTAGAGGGGTATGTGAGAGCATTTCAAAACTCAATCAGTTTGGGTGTAATACACATAAACATTCTCATTTGATTTGTCAATATCAACTGATGTCAAATTTGAGAAGGAGCTAAAGGAGCAAATCCTATTATGTTTTGACAAGTGTTTGGTTTATTGCACAAATTGCAAAAAATGTTTTTTCGAGGCAAAAAACTCCCTGTTGAATTCAAAGGGTTCCAACTGTTTTACATGGAACTAAATGATGCTCCTGCTTTGGGCATTTTTGTTTATGCAAGAAAATTAAAACGTAATAAATTTAAACTAATACGCATAACGGAACAATACACTGACTGACTGAATAGAATATAAAATTCCAAAGGAGAAGGGCAAGATGATGTTTTTTACTATGTAAGGAGGTAAGAGTTCTAGAAATGTTATCAAAATTATGAAGTTAAACATTATTTTCTTTGAATACGTCACTATACATATTTGATCTTAAATTTTTTGTTTGTTTTGAAATGCCAATAACATACTGTAATTAATTTTAAACTACGGGTACGCCAGTGCGGTTCAATGCGGTTGTGATCACAACGACACAAACAAAGTTTTCTGTGAGCTTTTGTTTTTACTCTGATTACGATCATAGATTATTTTTATTCATCATAGATGGTGTTTATTTATCTTATAATTGATACATTAAATAATAATTAAAAACAAACCATTTATCCTGCATTGAACTTGTATTAGAAAATAGTTTAATTATATATTATCTATTTTAATTGGGAGAATTTTTTTTTGGCCAAATATGCAATAATCCAACAGATATGTAAAATTATGCACGATCAAATTTAATATAGCTACGCCAAATGTATCAATTTGTAAAGATATTCGATCATTTTGGTTGAAAAACGTATCAGGAAAATATGCAATCAAATCCAGTCTTTACATGTAACTCTTTGAACACGGCCTTTAATATTCAAATTAAATTCAATTTACTATAACATCCCATGCAAGGCTGGATTCTTAACCATGTGCATATTATAATATTTAAATATTATCGTAGTAAAAAAATATATTTTCACCCTATCATAATACTGTTCTGATTACATTTAATTATTTCATTTAAAAAATTTGATCACTCTAATATTTAATTTTTTTTTTTTTTTTTACTGCCATAATGTTTATAAGGTAGGGTTCTTATCCTTACTTGGTAAACTTTTTATGGATATGTCAAAAAAAAAAATGGAAAGTTATTAAAGCTATAGGAGGCAATACCTCTCAATGAATGCCATCATAAAGTTTAAATTTTATTCATTAAGAAAAAATTGATTTTTTTTTTCAATGAAACATCTTATTTTTATTAATCATTTGTTCAATTTTAATATTTTATTTGATAAAATTGTTTATTTTTAATTTATAATAGCCTTTTTGTAAATATAAAATCTACTGTTTTCGTGAAATTAAAAAAATTCTAGGTGTTGCGTTTTTTTTTATAGAGAGTATATATTTTTTTACTTCGATAATGTTTATTTAGTGTTGGTGTAAAAGTGTAATATTTACTATTTCTTGATCAAAAATAATGTTTTTATGTTATAATATGTACAAGGTTAAGAACCCAGCCTTGCTTGGGATGTTATAGTAAATTGAAATTTAATTTGAGTATTTAATGACATGTTCAAAGTGTTATAAGTAGTATAAAAACGTTATTCGTGATCCAGAAACAGTAAATTTCAGAGCTATCTGGAGGATGCATTGAATTATATGTAATGAAAACAGTATTCTTCTACAGAGTGAAGTATATTAACATGTATTTTTTTTTTATTCAAAACTAGCATCAGATTTGGTTTTAGCACTTTAAAAAAACTCTATATCCAAATTTTTAGGCGAATCTATGAGCAAACTTTTTTTTAATAAATATTTTCATCAGGATTTCAATTTTTTATTTTTTTTAAGATTCATTTAATTGCTTATAAATCGAACCTTTGAATGGTTGGGCTGAAACCAAAGTTGGGGCATCATTCAAGGTTTTTAAACTACGCAATTTGCTATAACCAGGGTGTTTCTTCATGTTTTTGAGCCAACATTATAAAAAACCCAATTTTGTTTTTATTTGGTTATCAAATTTTTTTATAGACCTAAGATAATCCCATAGTTGTTTATATGTATGGAAAGAAAAAACTCTCCTCTTTCTAACGAATGCAAGAATGTTGATATTGAATACATTGAAGATGAAATACAATGCTTCAAATCAAAATATAATTTTGTGGCTTTAAAATTTTGAGCATCAAAACAAAAAAATTTTTTTTGATTTCTATGATTTTTTCGATATTAGAGTTTTTTGGTGTGGCGAATGAAAATCTGCCTCCATTTTAGGTGTGGAAAGTATATAAGGCTAGTTTACTTAATAATTTAAACACTTTTTTAAGTTTATTTGACCAAAAATCAATTATTTATTATTGTTTATGTTTTTCCTTTAATATAATCTGAAAAACAAACGTTTTTCTGGAAATAACATGTCAATATAATTTTTCAAACTCGAGATATAAAATATAGCAGTTTCAGTATGTTTTCACGAAGCGGTCGGATATGTGTCAACTTTTTTCAATGTAAATTCACTCAAAAAAATTTGATCAAAATTGGCTACGAACAGATTGTGCACTCCCCTTGTCTTGGGACCAGGCATTTTTACTTCTTTTTTTTTTCTACTTCTTGTCCTCATTTAGTATATTCCTCTCAGTCTTTCATTTTTTGTTTAAAATGTTATGGATATATGCATTATTGTTATTATGCTATTAGAATTAGAATTTTCTTAGCATTAGAGTTGGAATCCGTGAACTAGCTATGTAATTAAGCTATTCCGAGTGAATAATACCCATGCTATGAAGGAAAAAATACTCAACATCACATTCTTTTCTTTACTGTTTAATTAGTGATGTTATCATGTGAATAGTGCATCTCATATGAAATGTCAGTTCCTATGATATAAAACAGATGAAAGAAAAACAAATTTTAACCATATTATTTCTATTCAAAATAACTTCTGTTAGCTTCAACCATCCACCAAGGTTTTTTCATCCCTTGTTTGAAAAAACTTGTTGGCTTTGAATCAATCAATGCAAATTTTACCTAGTTTTCATTTTGGAATATTTTATTTTTAAAAATGTGTCTGTCAAGCATTCTGAAATGGTAGTTAGTTAGAGATAAGTCAAGTGAATATGTTGATTCAGAAAAACAGCATAACAGTATATATGCAATGACGAAATAGTGATGTGGATAGATTGTTGGTCAATTAGGAGTGGATAAGTTAAGGAATAAATAAGTTGAATACTGAAGATGAGGCAAAACCCCGAAACGTTGGTTATGATAATGGATGAGTTTTAATAAAGCTGTAATAAGGAAGAAGGAAAATTTTCACATCCTTTTATTGAATGACATTGATTATTCTTTCTTTTTTTCTAATATATTACTAAAAAATAAAAATATTAAAGTTTATTTTTCATTGATTTGCCTCATACCCTAGGAACATTTCATATGTTCCAACAATATATGTTATGGAAATGCTGGTTTCCGTTGGAAGACATCCCAGGCTCTGAAAATGACTACAGGGTATTTGTATATTGGGTCTACTCAACGACTCTTAATTGTCTAAAGTTTGCCATTAAAGGTTTATCTAGTTCCCTTTATAAGCTATTTTTGTTTGCTATTTTAAACAAAATTTCTGTGGTGACCCTCCTTCCCTTTTATTCTTATAAGTATTTGTAGTGGATTTAGAAGTGTAACATCCATTCCAGTAATATTTTGAAATTGATAAAATATTTGTAATATCTGATGTCATTATTACACATTAAGTGTATTAAATTATGTCAGGTCATCCTGCAAGTGATGTGTGTTTTTAAATAATTTGAATTTGATGCAGCAAGTTATTGATAGAAATATTGTGTTGCAAATTGTTCATGGTTGAATGGACCCAGTTTTTTTTTGCATGTTCTTCAACTGTATTGCCTACCATTCCAGCTCTCAGAAGATCTTTTAACTATTTCAGTTGGACAGCTTGAGTAAGGTTTATTTAAATGATTGATATTTTCCATCTTAAAGATTCTTAGAGCATCACTGCATATGCATCTTGCTTAAATGACCCCTCCATGGAATTTTTTCAATGAATAGGAGTCTTTCTTTTGCCTTTCTTAAATTGCCAAAACAAAGTAAGTCGAATATGTTCAATAATTACATCTATGTTAAATGTGAACAGAAGGATTAAAAATATGTATTCTCCATTCTGAATATAAGAAAAAACAATTACTTTATGTTATCCATTTTAATATAATTTGTAGACAAATCATTGGTCTAATAAAATTTATAAGATGTCAGGATTTTTGGCTTTGGATCAATAAATTCGAGAAATGAAAATTTTACCTTGTTTTCATTTTGGAATATTTTTTTTTTTTTTTTTTAATACATAAAGCGCTCTGAAGAAATGGTAGTCAGTTGGAGACTAGTCAGGTAAATATGGTGGATGTGGTAGGACATCAATTTTTAGATCACATAATGTAACATGTTTGTCAGTTGACTTAAAAAAAAATTAAGCGATTGTCCATAGTACCTGAAAAGATAGTGGCACTGTATCTTGAACAGTATTTTATTATGCTCCCAATCCATGATATCTTGCATAAGAAATTCAAATATCATTTATTATAAACATTTTTTCAATTAATATAAGAGCTAAAACTTAGCTAGTATCCACATTCTTAATTAATTGGTTTTAGAATTCTTACTCATTTACAAATTTAAATTACTATTTAACGAATTTTTACTAATTATAGTAAAATTCATAAGCATAGAAATTACGCTTCTAGCAGTATGGATCATGCATCGTCTTTAGTAGTGAATAATGATAATGATAATAGTGAATAATACCATTGTAGGAATGGTATATTCTTTTAAGGGTCTTTTTAGAGAATAGCTAGTATTTTTAAAGATTTTGATGTTTATGATATTAAGCTTGCAAATAGAATCAGTTATGAAGGATTGAATATTAACCCAGCAACAGTCTGATGTGGTTTATGAAAATAACTGTTTGCAGTGTCACAATGTGTACATTGGTGAAACATCCCAAACTCTGCAAAAAAGAATATCTAAACATCAATGCGATTGCAAGAATATTAACAGAAAAGAGCCCAACACTGCATTAGTGCAGTATTCGAAATTTTGATGTCTTTGATTTTGATGAGATTAGAGTGATTCAGAAGGAGATGAATAGCTCGAAGAGAAAGATGTTTGAGTCTGTGTAGAATTTTGGGCATTGCTGTTAATTATGAGACTGATAATAGAAATTTTATTCTGAAATGTTAAGTATTTTATCTTCTTCTTCTTATTCGATAATCTCCTTTACCTTACGGTGTAGAGATGTTTACATAAGGAGTGACATCTGTCTCTGTCAAGGGCTGCTCTCCTGGCTTCCGGCCATCCGATCCCTTTTCTTCAGGATATTTTGGAGGTTATCCTCCCAAGTAATTCTCGGCCTTCGTTTTGGTCGTTTTCCCATTGGTTTAGCTTCCATAGTTTTCTTCGCTGAATGGCAGTCTTCCATCCCCATTACATGACCGAACCATCAAAACTGCGCTTTCTCAATTATCTAATTGAGAAGTTCAATTTTGAGTGTACTCCATATCGTCGTGTTATGTATCTGGTCTCTGTTGGTCTTTTCCTTAGATACCTCATTTCCACGCTTAGGAGGCAGCTGCGATCACATTGCTTTAGGGCCCAGGAATCGCTTCCATAAATGAGGATAAGGACAAGCGATGAGCGATAAACTACTAGTTTTGTTTCTTTTGCCACTTCTCTCTCACTTAAGAACTTTTTATTGATGGCGGGGAACATCCTTCCTGAAGTGGCAATTCTAGCATTAATTTCCTCACTGAATTTCCTGCTCTCACTCATCGTTACACTCAAATACTTAAAGTCTTCTCATTAACATGGATCCTCAGATTCTTCTTGGTTCTGGATACCAGCATTCACTTGGTTGGAAGTGCTAATAACTATATTTCTTTTTGCCAGCTCTTCTGTCCAGACCTCTAGATTTGCCTGTACCTTTCCTTCACTGTCAGCCATTGAATGCAAACAATGCACAGTTTACAGGTTTTAACTTCCAATATTCAATATAGTTGTGTCTCTTTGCTTCTCCGCTTAATTTCTTTAATCACATCATCCATGAGGGTGATGAAATATAGAGGGCTCCCTATGTCTCCCTGCCTGATCCTCATTGTGGTGATAAACTCTGCAGATGTCTAATGGGACGTTCTAACATAGTTTCTGCAGGCCTTACAGAATGATTTAATGCTCTGTATAAGAGCTTCCTCTTTGTTGTATGTTGTTTGTTGTATTCGATGAATTTCTCACATATTTGGCATTGCGCAAAGATGTGGTCTTTCTTGAGTATTCCTGCCTGGTCGGAAGCCACACTACTCTTCCTCCAGTTGGTGTTCTATCTCCTTCCTCTATCCTCTTCCTAAGATATGTGAGTATATTTTAAATGGGATACTCCGCAATGAAATGGCTCTGTGATCGGCACACTCTCTAGCATTTTATACAAGTCTAATATATTTTACTAGATTATCTTTCATGTTTGATTTTTTTTAGAGATCAGCTGTTTTTTATTATAAACTTCCTCAACTAAGCATTTTAATTTCTTTTTTCTTCTGGATTTACTTTGTCTTTTATATTTATTATTTCATTCATTTTTATGACCTTTTTTCTTATATACTTTTTGGTTGCTTGGTACGAGTATGTTCTGTTTTCTGCTGATCAGCTGTTTGAATATAACATTCTCAGCTGTTATTTTGTTTCCTCCCATTGCTTTCAGTATGTGATTGGATGTCTTTGAATGATGTGCTGTCTCTGATTGATGCGTCTTTTTAGACTTTTGGTGTGAGATGTGCTGTATTTGATTTTCATATATGTGATTTAATTGGGTATGTCCTGATGATGCCTGAATTGGCGAAACATTGACTGGTTAGTTATTTACTGGTGTTTTAGATTTAGCTTTGTTTTTGGAATCTTTTTTTTTTTTTTTTTTATTCCCTTTTTTAATTGTATTCTAGCATTTATTTCAATTATTTGATATAAGATAGTGTGGTTCAGATTTAACAAAACGATTACGCAATTACCCCGAAAACAGGATTACGCCACATTACCTTATATTAAACATATATTTAAATTTACAAATGTATTATTTTAATAATGTAATAGTATAGTACTCAATTTCAATGATTAATTGAGAAATGTAGAAGAAAATTATCAAAATAATATTGAAATGTTACTGTTAACATTACTATCACTAGAAATAAAATTATTTAACTAAATATGACCCACATTTTCATTGTTTAGCTACCCTTATTTCTTTTCTTGGCATTACTCCCTCAATTAGAAAGTACAGAAGGTTTACCACCTATTCAAATTATTCTTTCTGTATTTTAGTCAATGTAAAATTTTTAATGATACAAAATGAAATCTATTCACTTAAGATATATTTTTATGCTACTGTTAATTTATGTAAGAAGTATTAATGAGCGTATATATTTTATTTTAAGTTAACTTGTCTATAAGTGATTAGTAAAGATTACTAGGTTTATTAAATTTAAGTTAAGTTATTTATTTTAAATAATGAATTATCTTTAATTATGTAAGGATATTATTTACTAATTTTTTTCAGTTTATCATTAGTTATCTGTGATTCTTAAGTCTTATTAATTAGATTCTAAGAACTGTAATTTGTTTTAATTAAACAAATTTAAATGTATCTATCATTTGCTTAAAATTTGAGCTTAATTGATTGGACATTTTTGAAATGTACTTTTCATTACCGTTACATTTATAATTATTAGACAGTGTTTTGGGGTAAAAGGCCGAATGATTTCATCATTTTATCCTTCTGTAATTAATGGTTACATAAATATTTGTGTCTTGCAATTGAATAGTTATTAAATAGGATATTAAATTTCTTAATTGCTGCTTATCATGATTTAAATTTGTTTGTTTCTCTGATTTGGCTTTTTATGCCAATCTCTAGTCCTTACAGAATTTCTTTACTTGTTTTAAATCAAGAACATTTGTTTTTTGTTTATTATGATTATGTTGAGGTGGATTGTGTTACACCTTACGGTTAATTGCACCTTATTATTGTTTCATAAGCTGGATTTGCTTATTTAAATTGGCACTTTTTGCATCTTTTAACTATCTCTTGTCTTATAAGGTATTTATTTATAAAATTCATAGGCTTTCAATGTCCCGTTTTATAATATAATAATATTTTAATCGTAGGAACTTAAGTTAATTAATCGTCTGGCTTAGTTTCACACCATAATGATAATATAATATAAATGGAAAGATCATAGGACTCCAAAATACTGACATGTGTTCTATGCTAAAATTGCTAGACTTTATTGCAATTTTTACTATCTATAAGAATTAAAAAAGAAAAAAAATCAAGTTTCAAAAACTTACTTAGCAAATTCAGGTTTGAAAAAGAATGATTATTTTCTGTTTCAGTTCTTATATAATTTTTAGGAATTGAAGAAATAAATGTCATTTCCTAAACATCCAGAAATTTTTCACTTCATCAAGATAGGTTGAAATTTAGTTTAAGAACGACGCAGCTGAAGTATATCTGATCCAAATCTTGTTTGTTTAACTCAACAAGTGTTTTGAAATATTGATTTAAATATTCTGGCTTCTGGAATTGTGATTAGTCCATTCTTGATCTTTGCTACTGATATAAGCAAACCTTTTGTGGTATAAAACGATAATTGGGCCGGTAGTAATGTATGGCGGTGTGACGTGGATTCTGACAAAGGAAAATAGAAGAGCTCTTCTGGTCTGGGAGAGAAGAGTCCTAAGAAAGATGTTTGAACCCGTCAAAGAAGAGCACAGGTGGAGAATCAGAAGCAATGCTGAACTGATGGAATTGTATAGGGAGCCTGATATCCTCTGTGCTATTAAGAAGAGCAGACTAAGATGGTTGGGGCATGTAGAAAGAATGGGGCCCTGTAGGCTGCCTAAAATGATGCTGAATGGTGCACCGGGAGGAAAAAGGAAAAGGGTAAGACCCAGGTATCGGTGGATTGATGAGCCGGAAGACAACTTGAGAAGGATGGGGATCGGAAATTGGAGGAGCTTCGCTGGAGACCGCGAGGAATGGGGAAGAATAGTTGCAGAGTCCCAGGTCCTGCAAGGACTATAGCTCCCAACAGTGAGTGAGTGAGTTACTGGTATACTGAAAAGAAAAATCGGTTCAGTTGCCAAAAACTCAAATGAATTCCACCTATATATCAATCCTTTATAGGGCAAATTTATTGAGGATTGAAAAAAAAAATTGTTTACCAATATATTGTATTTATTCCTTTAGGTATCTAATATTTAGTTCTTGTGTTTTTTTTTTGTTTTTTTATGAAAACATTTTTTTACAAGGAAATAATAGGCTGGTGCAACATAGGTACCAGTGCCTATTTGCAGAAGCGTCTTACATCATCACTGGTATATTAAGTGTACCACAACTTGTAGATGAGTTTTAAATTCCTCATTTCTTATTTTTGAAAATAATTGAACATTCCAAATTTATAAAAATGTATTTATTTATAACTAATAGTATTCTGGACATCTTTGAACTTAATTACAAGTAAAATGTATCTATATTGAAATTAGATATTAATTAATAATAATATTAATTACATTAGAGGTACTTTGGAATGACAAAAAAAAGACAATTATTGCTATAAAAAAAATTACCAAGATTCACACAAATTGTTTTCACCATGCGTTGTCAATTTCCCCGACAATATTGAAATAGTATCTTTAAGTTAAATAAAATTTGATAGAAGACTTATGATATGATCCTGAAGAAAGGGTAGTGAAAAAAAGTCTTCGTTGAAATAGGATTTATTCAAATTACTGCATGATCAACGTTTCGGGGTTCTTCCCCATCATCAGGACCAAAACTGCAATGTGATATGTCAAGGTCAATTTACAAGGCCAAACATTTTCCTTAACAAACTTTACAAGATAACAATCATTTTTTTTTTTGTTACATTTTAATAAATGTCTTAATTTAATCAATTTAAAATTTACCTTAATATATGGTTTATCTCCAAAAAGCTACAATACAGGGTGTTTTTACAAAATCTTTAACAAAATATTTGCAGAGAGAGGGGTGTCAGTTTCACATTACAAGTTAATTAGCTCTTATCTATGAAGACAGTTTAGATTAGGGTAGGGATATTGGTCGATCTAGCCTCCAACATCGATATTTCTTTAGAAATATATCGATATTTATATCCGTTAGTTTTTATTCAATTTATCGTAATATTAAAATTTGAGTATCGAAAATCGATATTTTTTCCACAAAAAAAAAAGTATTTGATATTTATAAACCAAAAAATTTTTTTTTATCTTACATTAATAATAAGATTTATTTTTTTGGGAGGGATTTTTAATGAAAATGTTAATAATTC